>BSBK01006690.1:1677500-2035000 GCA_027943335.1 Chamaecyparis obtusa
CCCTAATATTTTGCATATTGAGGGTTTGAATTTTCAAGTGCCAACAGTGGCTCCAATTGGGGACTTGCATTCATGTCTGGATGCAGCAAGAGTCCAGTTATCTCTGGAAGAAGAAGACCATAATAAGAAAAGAATCATGAGACTAGGATAAAGAAAAAATAATGAACAAGTTTAGAGAATACTTCCTATTTTAAGAGAAGAAAGGCTTCAAATACTGACCATGAGTTGGGAATTCCTGAATAGTTTCATCAGTATCTTATAAATAGTATGAATTCTCACTTGTTTTTCAGATGACCATGTAGGGTCCTAGCCATAATGCATCAAACTTACCATGTGTTCCTTTTTAGTACCCAATCACCTTCTCTGAAAGGCCTTTCTGATGCTCTCTTGTCATGAAGGATCTTAATCTGTCGTTGTTGTCGAATATTTCTTTCTTGTGCTCTTCTTCTCATCTCATCTAGCTTTGATAATTGGCTCAACATTTCCTCCATGAAATTTATATCCTCAAGCACTTCTTCTTGGATGAACCTATAAGCTGGCAATATATTATTTAATGGTAACCTAGCTTGTTTCCCATAAACCAATTCATAAGGAGAAAAACCTGTCGATCTTTTTATTTTCACCCTGTCTACCCATAAAGCCAAGCTTAGTTTTGAATCCCATGCCTTCTTTTTATTTCTCAACAACCTCCTGATTGTCTTTATTTTATTCTTATTGCTTGATTTTGCTTGACCATTCCCTTGTGGATGGTACGGGGAAGAGTATGATAGGTTGATACCATATGTATTACAAAATTCAAAAAATTCCTTAGATCTGAAACACATACCATTGTCACAAAGGATCTTGCAAGGTACTCCAAATCTGGTAAGTATGTTTTCTGTCAAAACCTTGATGACCACCTTACTTGTAGCTTGTCTCATAGGTATAGCTTCAACCCATTTCGTAAAGTAGTCTGTTGCAACCAATATCCATTTGTGACCTCCACTTGAAGCATCTAAAATATCCCCAATAAAGTCTATTCCCCACATTTTGAAAGGTTCCTTAGTTTGTAAAGGAATAAGGGGTAAAGCACTAGTGTATTTTAGTTTTCTAGAGAATTTATGACAAGGTTCACACCTTTTAACATATTCATAACAAGCTTTAAATACATAGGGGCAATAATACCCAACTTGCAATATCTTATGAGTTGTTACCTTAGCTGAAAAGTGACCGCCACATACCCCATCATGTAACTTTAGTAACTGCCTTAGCTTGATAGGTGTCTAGAAACAATAAAAGGATACCATCATTATTTTTCCAATACAAATCTCCTTGAATCAGTACATACCTTGATGCTTGCAAATTTATAGTTCTTTTCTAATTATCACTTAGACCTTCTTAAAATTTCATTTTCTTTAAGATTTAGACAATGTCTGTGTAGCATGGACAATGTTCAATGCTAGCTTTTGAATCTTTCAAATCTACTTGGTTTATTTGGTTCACATCCCAATTTGTCTCTGTCATGAATCTTGCTAGTATTTGTCCTCTTACTAACTTAGTGATTTGAATCTCAATGTAAAATTCTTGAACCTGATTAATCCATCAACATCATTTACCTATGACTTCTAATTGCCTCAATATGTCTTTAGTTATTGCATTAGGTACATATGTCACAATCTTAGCTCCGACAAGATAAGGTCTAAATGACTTTACTACTTTTACTAATGCATAAGCATGTTTCTCATGTATATCATAGTTTAGCTCAGAAGATTGTAGATTTTTATTGAAGAAGGCTATTGGTTTCTCATGTCCTTCATCATTTTTCTATAATAGAACCACTGCAATGGTGTGAAAAGAAGAAAAAGAGAACAACTGAAATGGTTTTGAGAAATCAGAAGATTTCAAAATTGGAGCTTCTTTGATCACTTTCTTAATGCTAGAAAAAGCCTCTAAGGCCTCATCTTTCCAATTTAGAACTGCATTCTTCTTTAACATCTTTGCAATAGGTTTGGCAATTTCTAAAAAATTTGAGACAAACCTCCTCACAAAGTTGATTTGTCCAAAGAAATATTGAATCCCCTTAACATTTCTAGGAATCTGAATCTTATCAATTGCTTTGATCCTCTCTAGGTATATTCTTACTCCTTTTATAGAAATAATATGACCAAGAAGTTTACCCTCAGTTACCCCAAAATGACATTTCTTTGGATTTAGGGATACTCCATATTTAAGGGCTCTTTTGAAAATATTTTCCAAATTCTTGTAGTGATCTTCTACCCTCTTGGAATAAGTTGTGATGTCTTCCTCATATATTACCATAATAATATCAATGAAATCCTTGAAGGCCACATCCATGGCTCTCTAAAATGTAGCCCTGGCATTCGTAAGTCCAAATGGCATCCTTGCATAAATGTATGTATCCCATGGCATAGTGAATGTTGTTTTATATTGTTCTTCCCCTTTAACCTTCACTTGATTATACCTGGAGAAACCATCCATCATAGATAACAAATCATTCCCAATAACTTTTTGTAATAATGCCTCCATATTAGGTAGTACATAATTTTCCTTTAATGAAGATATGTTTAGGTTCCTGAAATCCACACAAAGTTTGATATCTCCATTTTTCTTCCTAACAAGTTTGAAGCCCAAATAGAGTATCTAATTGGCTTGATGATACCATCATCCCTCATCTTGATTAGTTCCTCCTTCATCTTTGGAGCCAAATTCATATTTATCGGTATTTGCCTTTGTCTAAAGGCTTCGCATCAAGTCTTAGGGGTATTTCATGTTGGAACAAGTCTTCTCTATATGCCTTAAGATCATCATAAGACCAAGAAAATACATGTCTTTACTTTCTTAGTAAACCAATAATATATGCTTTAATTTTAGGAGTTAGTTTCTTACCAATGAACACTTCTTTAGGGGTATGTTCATTTCCCAAATTTATCTTCTCTACTTCCTCTACAGTAGTATTATCAATTCTAACTCTACTATTAGAATCCTTATTATTGAACATTCTCTCTAATGCCACAAGGCCCTTTGGGATTTTATTAGTCTTAAGTTGAATTACTTCTTTTCCAAATAGAGTATCCTTTTCTTCTATTGTTTCAACATAAGCATTCAAATCAATAAACTGGTTTTCATACCTTTCTTCACATGTGAGGAATTTTATGATGTTGCTATCATCCTCAAAGACTTGCCAATTATGAATTTTATTAGGTACTGCTGGTCTTGATTTGATTTCTACCTCTGCAATATCTTCACATGGGATATCATTATGCTTAACTGCTAAGTTACCCATAAAATCAACAAGAATATTTTTAGACCTATATATCCAAGTTATTAAAAAAGCATCAAGACACTCTATGGAATCCCAAACCTCATTTTGGTACCTTTTTAGATTATGATTCTTAGTAACAAACTTATCCTGAATTTGAGATACAACTAGTTCAGAATCCCCATAAACAAAAAGAAGTTTGATACCATGCTTACTTGCTATTTTTAGACCTAGTAAGAGTGCTTCATACTCTGTAGTATTGTTAGTACAATCAAAAGCCAACAAAAAGGAATCTTTAAAAGATTTCCCATTTGGGGATATGAAAACTACACCTGCTCCATTACCACTTTTTCTACACAACCCATCAAAAAAAAAATTCCAAATGAAATCACTATAGCATGTATTTCAATAGGATTAGTATTTTCAACAACATATTTATGACTACTCACCTAAAAATTCTCCATGTTTGTATGGAAAAAGTATGTAATCTAACTTGGATCATCTTCGATGATATAAGTAGACCTTGGTTCCCTATCAATCCTTATCATCTTGTCATTCACTGGGATAGAAGCATAAGATAAATCTAATTGGACATTACCACCTACCAAATTAGACCACTATCTAGATAATAACATCCCATAACTAGGTGGTACTTCTACAACAGTAATATCAATTTTATAAGACTTTTTCAAGACAAGAAGGGAACTTGAATTCAACATTTTTCATTATTCCAATAACTGGGACATATCTATTATCCATAGTATAGCATTTTCCATAAGTAGTATCCACATTCGTTCCTAATTCCTTCATTACTCCATGAGGCATAATATTAACTATTGCTCCAGAGTCTAACATAAAAATTTTAACTAATTTATTGTTTATCAACAAAGTCAAAAAGAAAGGGTCTACTTTAGTAGCATCTTCATTAATAGAAGCTCCTAGATAAATGACTGGTAATTCTTCATTATCCTTTTGTCCTTTTGAATCTTTTTTAGAAACATAATTTATTATTTTGAGCATTTCATTCCTACAATTAGTTAATTTCATCATTTCCATTAGAGGGACAATTTTTTTTACCTAAGATAATTCCTGAGACATGAATGAAGTACAATTAGAAATTTTCTTACCACTACTTTGCTTATCCACTAGTTTTCTTATCTTTAATTTTTAATCAACTTGCCTTTTGGGGATATCCGCCTTTACTTTCTTCATCTCACTATTCTTGTTCAAAATTTTAAACATTCCTATTGCATGTTCATTACCTAAATTTATAGTCTTGTTCCTTAGGTGATAGTTGCTACGAACCTGTTCCAGTGCTTCCACAGTGTATGCCTCTTTTTCTTCTTTTTTTGTCCCTCTAATGTCCAGATTCTCATCACTGTCTAAAAAAAATTTCTACTCTTATTGGTATCGTAACCTCCTGTAACCTTCATTTGGCATATAATCTCCTTCAAAGTCATCACTATCTCTTGCCCAAAAAGGGGTATATGACAAATCATTTATCATAGGTCTCTCCTCACACCCCTGATGTTCTTCTTCAAGAATTTTCTGTGCTATAAGGCATTGTTCTTGGGGGTGGGGCAACTTGTAAATATCACACCGAAACTCTTCCTCTATAAAATGATTATTCTTCTTAAGTGGGTCTGGAGTGTCCATTTATTTCTTCAAAGGTTTTCCATCTTTCCATTTAGTGTGATAGGGCATGTCTTGTAACATGTACCTATCTTTCTTGTTAAAATATCTATCATTCTTTCCTGCTTGAAAATGACCTCTATTTGGTTGTAAATTTTCACCAAACTTACCAATTCATCCATCTTATCGCCTTCTTCATTCTTTTTTGGGGTTGTAGGGTTGAAAATCCTAGGATCATTTCTTTTATCCATTCTCCCAACAACTATTCTATTACATTCAATAGCTAATGCAATTTTAAATGCTTGTTTTAATGTTGTCGGGTTATGAGATCTTATCTCATAATTTGTCTTGACATCATAAGCTATCAAATAAAAGGTTATTAAAAAGGAATCCACTGGGAGAATATCCTTTGGAATTTTGTTTAATACCCTATTAAACCTTTTGTTGAATTCTTTTATCATCTCATTCAGATTCCTTTTTATTCTAGTTAATTCATGGGATGCAAAAGATGGATCTCTATGATCCCCGAATTCTTCCATAAACTAATCCACAAAAATTTTCCAATAGTTAATAGATCCATCTGGTAGATTCCTATACCATTCATTTGCACTATCTTTAAGGGACTGCACAAATAGTTTCATACGCACATCTTCGTAGGTTATGTCAAATTCATATACGACATTTTTGACATTTATAGCTTGTTGTTCTACTAACTGTGACCCATCACTGGTAAAATTAGGGATAGCAGATTTTAATTTATTCAGTATTGGGTCAGGAGAGCATGTAACATTTGAAAGATCTAATTGTCTATATCTCTCATTAACTGTTTGAAATCTAACATCAACTGGATTTCTATTTTGATTAATCTTATGAGAGAATTAATTTTGTAAAATAGGGTTACCTCTCTAATTTTGACCTCCTTGACTTCCATATTGGCCAGTGTGAAGTTGCATCATACCTCCAAGTTGCTGACATTGTTGCTATCCTGAATACCCAAATTGCTGGTTCCTGCAAATATCATACTGATGTGCATGGTGTTGTGTCAAATTATTATGATGATGACTATGTTGGTTTTGATCTCCACTCGGATGAACTGAACCCTGCATTTGTTGTGTGTACTGAGGTTGCACAAGATTTCTCTGGTGATGTGCATAATGTTGTTGTATAGGATTTCCACCACTACGATTAAAATAAGTATACTTGTTCTTCACATCATGATATCTATGTATATTGTCCTCTTCATTAAAATAATCTGATTTATTTTGATCATACACATTATGTGTATTAATATAGTTTTGTTCACCAGCACTATTTCTATCTTGCGTGTGTCCTCCATAATGTTGTGTAAAGTATCCACCAAGTTGTATATCAATATGATGGAACTCTCCTTTACCCTGTGTAAGAGTCTCATAAGGTTGCGAGTATCCATCACCCATGCCATGCTCATGACTATGTTGTTGATCATCTTTTATTTGCAGCGTATGATAATGTGTTTGACCACGTGCATCCACACCAAGAAAACTATACACATGCCTATTTGTTTGTCCACCTTTGTACTTCCTGCCAACATTTACATGCAAGCCACATTTTTCTTCATTCGGCTATAGGCAAGTGTTATTTTTATCTTGCGCACGCAAGTCTCCAAAATGCTCTTGTATTTTATATTTATCAAGGGCATTATTGTTCTACTCACACTACTGAGGATCCATTTGATGATGCTTCCTATGTGTGTGTTGAAACATACCAGCATTCATACCTTGCGTATCTTTATAACCTGTGTGGGTGTTTTCTATATAAGGTTTATTTTCAATCTGCAAGCCTTGCATGTGTAAATTGGGGTGTTGCGTATTATGGTTTTGGTAATATATTTCTTTGCTCAAGCCATAAGCATATTCATTTAGCTGCTCATACCCAAAATTCTCTCTAGTTTTAACATGCTCACCATTTTCTTCTTTAAGTTTAGGCATATATTCATTTTTACCTCTAGTTTTAACATGCTAGTCACGTAAGTTAATATCTGACTGCTAGTAAGAAAAATCATCAAACTGCCTTCCCGCTTTATCAAAATAGTTTTGCGAATGTTGATCATGATTGAAATTTTTTATACAATGCTCATCACCATTAAGAAAACTATGCATATCCCTATTTTGCAGGTGGTTGTGTTGTTTACAACACACATTTTCACTGTGCAAGCCACACACACTTTTTATTTCTTATGTGCATAATATATTATCATATGGCTGCCTTCTATATCCTACATTATCTTGTAGGTTATCCTTGTGGTTGTTTTGCATGCTTTGATTGCTCTGTCTGTGATACACATTTTGTGTATCTCCTACATGTCACTGATGTTGCACATGACACACACTGTGAGGTTGTGTTTGAGTGTATTGTCTCCCAGTCTTGACATGATGGTCATGTGCATTCCCATTTGGCTACAGGTAAGAACTGTTCTTACGTTGCAAGTGGATTGCAGGGTGTTGTGTATTATTTTTTCCCTTATCATTTATGATATCTTTGCCTTCATGCGCATGGTCTTTGCACTGCTAAATTTTATAATATTTTTTATTGTTAATGTTTTCATTTCCTTGCACAGTTCCATAAGGCTACGCATCATGATTTTTCTCAAAATTGTTATCATTTTGACAAAAATCTCTTATATCATCATCTCTCTACTCTTGCACATTATTATGCAAGTCACACTACTAGTGGTTCACTTGTTGTGCATGACCATGCATCTGAGAGTGCATCCCATCGCTGCTTAGGTTATGCACATTTTGGTATTTTAAGTCTTTCTTGTGATGTTGGGTGTGATTGCACTCATCTTCATTATGCACACAATGTATATATTGTGCGTGACTTCCTACAATCCTTCTTCCACTATCTAGTTCAAACAAGGGATTGATATGGTTACTGTTGAAAATATGCCCACTGTTCTTTTTATAAGGAGGGGTGTAAAATTCATTTCTATCATCCTTAGGATCCCTTTTATCTCTAGGCGATCTGATTTTATCTCTTTTTATTCCTATTCTCCCGAGTATCTCTTCTAGTTGTCTCTCAAGGGCCACAACCATTTCTTCCTCTCCTAATTCAACCATTTCATGAAATACAGCCTCTCATTTGTTAATTCTTCTTTCTCTCTTAGTAATTTCCTAATTCAGGTCATCTTGGGGCTCATGTATCCATTTATTATCTTGAGAAAAGTGATTGCAGTTTTCATCACTGCCCTCTCGGCTATGATGGCTTGAATTAGGGAATTGTTCACAAGAAAAATCCTAGTCATACTTTTTAGGCTATGTTTCAGGTGGCACATACAACATTTTCCTTTCTGAATTCTTATTCCTCTTTATTGGTTCTTATTCAACAAATATATTATTTTTTAGAGATCTTCTCCCTAACATAGGTTTTTCTTAATCTTTCTGAAATTGAATTTTAGAGTCCCCACCTCACTTTATGTGAGGAAATAAAATGTCCTGAGTTGTCTTTCCCAGTAGAGTCCTTTTGAATTTTACAATTGTGACCAAAGATTTCATAAATATCTTTAACAGATAGCGTCCCCAATAGATTCGCTAATTTGTTGGTGCCCAAAAATGATGGATTGCTTTTGGCCAACTGATAGGTACACATTGATACCTTTGCAATTCTAGCTTAACCAAGCCAAGGTTGGTAGGCTTGAGTTCACTTTAAACTATCAAATTATTTGTGTTGCACAACTACATACATAGACAAACAAAGCTCCTCCCAAAGTGGTAAATGATCTTTGGAAGAAAACAATATAATCTTTTGATAACTTTTAATAGGCAAAACCTAAATTGAACTAAATTATCACTAAGAACCCTAATTGTAAATGCTTTGGAAAAGTAATCAAATTTATTTACAAACTACAAAATAAGAACCAAATAAAAATTTTCAAACAATAATAAGATCAATGCCTATTGAGCATTTGGGTTATAGAGTTAGATATTCTCGATCATACGTACAATCATAGATAGTTTTAAAAACTTACTTTTAATAAAGCAAGATTATCACTCCATGGGCTTCCACTTGATTTACAATTCAAATCAATTTATACAACTAATCTCATTGAATTTAACTCAAATTAAGAGACTGATAAGAATAATAGAAGATACACAAATCTTACAATTGATATTCAAGCTATATAGAATTATAATAATCAAGGAATATAACACAGTGAAATACTCTAATACACAGAGTATCCGAAGGACTAATTGAAAATAAATAACATATAACTTCAAATAAACAGAAAATAACTTATCTCATTTGACATTTGAAATTTTGTACATAATGGATCAAGATTGCAGTCACTGGAGTTTTTCTCCAAATTGTCTTATATTATTTTTTAATTCCAAATGACTCAATATTTACATCAACTTCAAAATTTTCCCATGAAAAGTCACACCTTTTCACAAATACCTAATCCTACAACTAACCCTAATAGATTTCAACAAATTAACCATACAAATAGTTTGAGGGAATAAAACATTTCCCGTATTTACAAATAATGAAATGTGTGTTTGTCAATTCCGTGGATAATTTGCTTGGTTATCAAAATCTCTTGTACATCAAATCAAGATTAGATAACTTTAAAATAAACTTTTAACCTAACACTTAGTATAATTTAATAACACTTTCAAATTTATATAATGATCCCTATGTTAAATATAAGATTAATAACATCCAATAGTTTATTTTAAAAGTCAATAATATTTCAAAAAAAACATCACAGGGTATAACATAAGAATATGTGTTGCAATGTATAGAAATCCTATTAATAAGGCAAACCTTAAAATCCATTTATACACAACAACATATTAATAGGAAATGATAATATAATCTTATGTTTTAATTGAATTTTGATTTTCAGATTTTAAACATAATACATTTCCCTTTTAAAATATTTTTTCAAAATGTGAAATAATATTTGCCTTATGTGAATATAAATATGTTTCTAAAATCTAGGGTACAATAGTTATAAACATTTTAATTCACCCTAGAAAATAAAAGGGAAAACTTACCCTATAATGATAATCCAAATAATTTACATAGGGTAAAGTAAAATATTTTATTTAAATATTTTTTGAAAACCAAAATTTGCAATGTCAAAAATATTAAATAGTTTTTAATTTAGCAATATTTAAATGTTTTAAATAAAATAAATAAAATAACATATTTCAAAATAATTTACCCTATTATAATATTTCACTTTAGTAATTTAAGGTAAATTAAAATAAAAACTAAAAAGAATTACATTAGTAAAAATCCAAATCTCATCATAATGTAAAATCTTAAAAAAAACACATAAGATAAGAGAAATGAGATAATATAATTTTCTTTAACAACTATTTTGAAGAAAACACATAGACTAACTAGTTAGAGGGGGGAAGGGTAGGTAGGTAGGAAAAGGGTTGGCTTGAGAGATCAAGTGTTCAACTCTCGATTGCCACCCTTTTGCCCAAAAACTAATTATTCTTTTATAATTATTTTTATTTCAAAAATATACATGCATTTAGTCCATTGAAATAAAATAATTAAAAGTGTATCCTATAAATATGAAAATATACTAATAATTATTGAGGCCTTTTCAATTGTTTATTTTTTTAAATATAGGGAAATAATGTGAAAATGAAAATAAATATTATACTTCCATGATATTTTGAGGGCTTGAATTTTCAGGTGCCAACAATGGCTCCAATTGGGGATGTGCATTCATGCCTAGATGCAGTGAGAGTCCAGTTATCTTTGGAAGAAGAAGACCATAATAAGAAAAGAATCATGAGACTAGGATAAAGAAAAAATAATGTACAAGTTTGGAGAATACTTCATGTTTTAAGAGAAGAAAGGTTTCAAATGCTGACCATGCGTTGGGAACTCCTAAATAGTTTCATCAGTATCTTGTAAATGGTATGAATTCTCACCTATTTTTGAGATGACCATGTAGGGTCCTAGCCATAATGCGTCAAAATTACCATGCATTCCTTTACCTTGATCTTTTGTATTCCATTTTAGTACCCAATCACCTTCTTTGAAAGGCCTTTTTGATGCTCTCTTGTCATGAAGGATCTTAATCTATTGTTTTTGTCAAAGATTTCTTTCTTGTGCTCTTCTTCTCATCTCATCTAGCTCTGATAATTGGCTCAACCTCTCCTCCATGAAATTTATATCCTCAAACTCTTCTTCTTGGATGAACCTATAAAATAGCAATAGATTATTTAATGGTACCCTAGCTTTTTTCCCATAAACCAATTCATAAGGAGTGAAAACTGTCGATCTTTTTATTGTCACCCTATCTTCCCATAAAGCTAATCTTAGTTTTGAATCCCATGCCTTCTTTTTATTGCTCGACATCCTCCTTATGATCTTTATTATATTATTTTTGCTTAATTCTGCTTGACCATTCCCTTGTGGATGGTACAGGGAAGAGTATGATAGGTTGATACCATATTTATTACAAAATTTAGAAAATTCCTTAGATCTGAAACACATACCATTGTCACAAAGGATCTTGCAAGGTACTCCAAATCTGGTATGTATGTTTTCTGTCAAAAACTTGATGACCACCTTACTTGTAGCTTGTCTCATAGGTATAGCTTCAACCCATTTCTTAAAGTAGTCTGTTGCAACCAATATCCATTTGTGACCTCCACTTGAAGCATCTAAAATCTCCCCAATAAAGTCTATTCCCCAAATTTTGAAAGGTTCCTCAATTTGTAAAGGAATAAGGGGTAAAGCACCATTGTATTTTAGTTTTTCAGAGAATTTCTGATAAGATTCATACCTTTTAACATATTCATAATAATCTTTGAATCCATAGGGCTAATAATACCCAACTTGCAATATCTTATGAGCTATTGTCTTAGCTGAAAAGTGACCACCACATACCCCATCATGTAACTCTTTAGTAACTGCCTTATCCTGATAGATGTTTAGAAAAAATAAAAGGATACCATCATTATTTTTCCAATACAAATCTCCTTGAATCAGTACATACCTTGATGCTTGCAACTTTATAGTTCTTTTCTGATTATCACTTAGACCTTCTTGACATTTCATATGCTTTACGAAGTAGACTATGTTTGTGTACCATGGACAATGTTCAATGCTAGCTTTTGAATCTTCCAAATCTACTTGGTTTATTTGGGTTGCATCCAAATTTGTCTTTGCCATGAGTCTTGCCAGCCCTTTTCCTCTTACTAACTTAGTGATTTGAATCTTAATGTCAAATTCTTGAACCTGATCTATCCATTGACATATTTTACCTATGACTTCTGATTGCTTCAATATGTCTTTAGTTGTTGCATTAGGTACATATGTCACAATCTTAGCTCTAACTAGATAAGGTCTAAATGACTTTATTGCTTTTACTAATGCATAAGCCTGTTTCTCATGTATATCATAGTTTAGCTCAAAAGATTGTAAAGTTTTACTGGAGAAGGCTATTGGTTGCTCATGTCCTTCATCATTTTTCTATAATAGGACCACTTCAATGGTGTGAAAAGAAGCAAAAGAGAACAATTGAAATGGTTTTGAGAAATCAGGAGATTTCAAAATTGGAGCTTCTTTGATCACTTTCTTAATACTAGCAAAAGCCTCTAAGGCCTCATCTGTCCAATTTAGAACTGCATTCTCCTTTAACATCTTTGCAATTGGTTTGACAATTTCTAAAAAATTCAAGACAAACCTCCTCACAAAGTTGATTTGTCCAAAGAAAGATTGAATCCCCTTAACATTTCTAGGAATCTGAATCTTATCAATTGCTTTGAACCTCTCTGGGTCTATTCTTACTCCTTCTCTAGAAACAATATGACCAAGAAGTTTACCCTTAGTTACCTCAAAATGACAATTCTTTGGATTTAAGGATATTCCATATTAAAGGGCTCTTTTGAAAATATTTTCTAAATTCTTGCAGTGATCTTCTGCCCTCTTCAAATAAGCTATGATTTTGTCCTTTTATATTACCATAATAATATCAATGAAATCCTCAAACGCCACATCCATGGCTCTCTGAAATGTAGCCCTAGCATTCGTAAGTCCAAATGGCATCCTTGCATAAACATATGTACCCCATGGCATAGTGAATGTTGTTTTATATTGTTCTTCCTCTTTAACCTTCACTTGATTATACCTGAAGACACCATCCATCATGGATAACAACTCATTCCCAGTAACTTTTTGTAATAATGCCTCCATATTAGGTAGTGCATAATTTCCCTTTAATGAAGATATGTTTAGGTTCCTAAAATCCACACAAAGTCTGATATCTCCATTTTTCTTCCTAATAGGTACCAAATTTGAAACCCAAGTAGAGTGTCTAATTGGCTTGATGATATCAGAATCCCTCATTTTGATTATTTTCTCCTTCATATTTGGAGCCAAAGTTAGATTTATCGATCTTTGCCTTTGTCTAAAGGGCTTCACATAAGGTCTTAGGGGTATTTCATGTTGGAACAAGTCTTCTCTATATGCCTTAAGATCATCATAAGATGAAGAAAATACATGTGTGTACTTTCTTAGTAAACCAATAATATATGCTCTAATTTTAGGAGTTAGTTTCTTACCAATGAAAACCTCTTTAGGGGCATGTTCATTTCCCAAATTTATCTTCTCTACTTCCTCTACAGTAGTATTATCAATTTTAACTCTACTATTAGACTCCTTATTATTGAACATTCTATCTACTTCCTCTATAGTAGTATTATCAATTTGAACTCTACTATTAGACTCCTTACTTCTTTTCCAAATAGAGTATCCTTTTCTTCTATTGTTTCAACATAAGCATTCAAATCAATAAACTAGTTTTCATACCTTTCTTCACATGTGAGGAATTTTATGATGTCGCTATCATCCTCAAAGACTTTCCAATTATGAATGTTATCAAGTATTGCTAGTCTTGATTTGATTTCTACCTGTGCAATATCTTCACACAAGATATCATTATGCTTAACTACTAAGTTAGCCATAAAATCAGCAAGAATATTTTCAGACCTATCTATCCAAGTTATTGAAAAAGCATCAAAACACTCTATGGAATCCCAAACCTCATTTTTGTACCTTTTTAGATTATGATTCTTAGTAACAAACTTATCCCAAATTTGAGATACAACCAGTTCAGAATCCCCATAAATAGAAAGAAGTTTAATACCATGCTTACCTGTTATTTTTAGACCTAGTAAGAGTGCTTCATACTTTGCAGTATTGTTAATACAATCAAAAGCCAACAGAAAAGAATATTTAAAAGATTTCCCATTTGGGGATATGAAAACTACACCTGCTCCATTACCATTTTTGCTACATGACCCATCAAAAAACATTTTCCAAATGAAATCACTATTTTCCTTAGCATGTATTTTAATAGGATTAGTATTTTCAACAACATCTTTATGAATAATGACCTAAAAATTCTCCATGTCTGTATGACAAAAGTATGTAATCTAACTTGGATCATCTTCAATGATATAAGTAGACCTTGGTTCCCTGTCAATCCTTATAATCTTGTCATTCATTGGGATAGAAGCATAAGATAAATCTAATTGGACATTACCACCTACCAAATTAGACCACTGTCTAGATAATAACATCCCATAACTAGCTGGTACTTCTACAATAGTAATATCAATTTTATAAGACTTTTCAGGAAAAAGTAGGGAACTTGAATTCAACATTTTTCATTATTCCAATAACTGGGATAGATCTATTATCCATAGCATAGCATTTTCCATAAGTAGTAAAATGCTATGCCTTTTAACTTTAGGGTTTTTAGGGTACTTTGAGATGAAATAATAAAATTAGAAATAAATCCAAATCTTATAAAGACATATAAAATTTATAAAAGAAATCAATTACTAGTATGATTCATTTCTAAATTAATAAAAAGAAATCAATAATCTAATATTAATATCTTTATTTATACATACATTCTCAAGGAATAACATAGAGTAATTGGTAGGGGTAGAGTCAGGTAGTTAGGTAGGAAAAGGGATAGGTTGAGAGGTTGAGTGTTCAACTCCCTCTCCCCATCCTTTTTCCTAAAATTGGAAAATAAATAACTCATGAGAAAATAATAATTCATGTTGACTTGAAAAAGTGATTAGGGAAAAAATTACTCCCTGTGTAAAAGATGTATTAACTTCTCACCTTCACATGAAAACAAGAATAAGTAAATCTCTCCTCCTAATCCTCTCACAGAAAACAAATTGACTAACTGGTTAGGGGGTAGGAGGGTAGGTAGGTAGGAAAAAAGGTTAGCTTGAGAGGTCGACTGTTCAACTCCCTCTCGCTGCCTTTTTTCACTTAATTTATTTTATTCATCATTTTTAGAATTATTATTTATTTCAAAATGAATAAGCATTAAATTAGTTGAAATAACTAACAACCTAATACATGAAAATAGAGAATGAAAAACATACATGTCTTTTTAACATAAGGAAATTATATAAAATGTGAAAATGTATACTATACTTCCCTGATGTTTCATTCTTTTAGAACCTGAAATTTTCAATGTCAATAGTGGCTCTTATTGGGGACATGCATTCATGCCTGGATGCAGTGAGATCCTAGTTATCTTTGGAAAAGCATACCATGGTGAGAAAAGAAACATGAGGCTCAAATAAAATAAACAAAAATACTTAACATACCAGTTAGAGAATACTTCCTGTTTTTAAGAGAAAAATGGCTTCAAATACTGACCATGAGTTGGGAACTCCTGAATGAATTCATTGGTGTCTTGTAGATAATATGAATTCTCACTCGCTTTCAAGACAACCATATAAGGTCCTATCCATAATGCCTCGAACTTACCATGTTTTCCTTTTTCTTGGTCTTTTGCATTATATTTTAATACCCAATCACCTTCTCTAAAAGGTTTATCTGATGCTCTCTTGTCATGTAGGGTCTTAATCTATCGTTGTTGATGAAGATTTCTTTCTTGTGCTATTCTTCTCATCTCATCTAGCTCTAATAACTGGCTCAAACTATCTTCCATAAAGTTTACATCCTCAAGCTCTTCTTCCTGGATGAACCTATAAACTAACAGGAGATTATTCAATGGTAACCTTGCTTGTTTTCCATAAACCAACTCATAAGGAGCAAAACCTGCCAATCTTTTCATTGTTACTCTATCTACCCATAATGCCAGATTTAACTTTCAATCCCACGCCTTTTTGTTATTACTCAACATTCTTCTGATAATCTTTAATATATTCTTATTGCTTGATTCTGCTTGATTGTTCCCTTGTGGATGATACGAAGATGAGTATGATAGGTTGATGCCATATTTTTCAAAAAATTCTAAAAATTCCTTAGATCTGAAACACATGCCATTGTCACAAATAATCTTACAAGGTACTCCAAATCTGGTAAGTATATTTTATGTCAAAAACTTGATGACCACCTTGCTCGTAGCTTGTCTCGTGGGTATAGCTTCAACCCATTTTGTAAAGTAGTCTTTCGCAACCAATATCCACCTGTGACCTCCACTCGAAGCATCTAAAATTTCCCCAATATATTCTATTCCCCACATTTTGAAAGGTTCCTCAATCTGTAATGGAATAAGGGGTAAAGCACCATTGTATTTTAGTTTCCTAGAGAATTTCTGACAAGACTCACATTTTTTAACATAATCATAACAATCCTTGAATATATGGGTCTAGTAATATCCAACTTTCAAAATCTTATGAGTTTTTGTCTTAGCTGAGAAGTGACCACCACATACCCCATCATGTAAATCCTTAACAACTAGCTTGGCCTGATAGGTGTCTAGACAAAATAGGAGGATACCATCACTATTTTTCCAATATAGGTCTCCTTGAATCAATACATATCTTGATGCTTGCAACTTTATAGTTATTTTATGATGATCACTTACACCTTCTTGACACTTCATATGCTTTAAGAAGTAGACTATGTCTGTGTACCATGGACACTATTCAATGCTCATTTGTGCACTTTCCAAATCTACTTGGTTTACTTGTGCTGCATCTAAATTTGTTTCTTCCATAAGTTTAGCCAATCCTTGTCCTTTGATTAACTTAGTGATCTGAATCTCAATATCAAATTCTTGAATCTGATTGATCCATCAACATCTTTTACCTATGACTTCTAATTGCCTCAATATATCCTTAGTTGTTGCATTGGGTACGTATGTCACAATCTTAGCTCCAACCAGATAGGGTCTGAATGATTTCACTAATTTAACTAATGCATAAGCCTATTTTTCATGTATATCATAATTCAACTCATAAAATTATAGATTTTTACTAAAGAAAGCTATTGGTTGCTTGTATCCTTCATCATTTTTCTATAATAGGATTGTTGTGATAGTGTGGAAAGAAGCAAAGGAGAACATCTGAAATGGTTTGGAAAAATTAGGGGATTTCAAAATTGGCACTTCTTTGATTTCTCTCTTAATGTTGGAAAATGCTTCCAAGGCCTCATCTGTCCAATTTAGAATTGCATCTTTCTTTAACATCTTTGCAATAGCTTTTATGATTTCTAAGAAATTTGGGACAAACCTTCTCACAAAGTTGATTTGTCCAAAGAAAGATTGAATCCCCTTAATGTTTTTTAGAATATGAACTCTATCAATTGCTTCAATTCTTTTTGGGTCTATTCTAACTCCTTCCTTAGAAACAATTGACCAAGGACTTTACCCTTAGTTACCCCAAAATGACATTTCTTTGGGTTTAATGATACTTCATATTCAAGGGCTCTTTTGAAAATTTTCTCTAGGTGCTTGCAATGATCTTCCACCTTCTTAGAATAAGATGTGATGTCATCCTGATATATTACCATGATAATATTAATGAAATCCCCAAAAGCCACATCCATGGCTCTCTGAAAAGTGGCTCTGGTGTTTGTAAGTCCAAATGGTGTTCTTGCATAAACATATGTACCCAATGGTGTAGTGAATGTTGTTTTGTATTGTTCTTCTTCTTTAACATTTACCTAATTGTACCCAGAGAACCCATCCATCATGGATAATAATTCATTTCCTGTGACCTTCTACAATAATTCCTCCATGTTTGGTTATGCATAATTGTCCTTTAACGAAGATATATTTAGGTTTCTGAAATCCACACAAAGCCTAACATCTCCGTTCTTCTTCCTAATAGGTACCAAATTTGAAACCCAAGTAGAGTGTCTAATTGGCTTGATGATACCAGCATCCCTCATCTTAATGAGTTCCTCCTTCATCTTAGGAGCCAAAGTTGGATTGATCGGTCTTTTCCTTTGTCTAAAAGGCTTTGCATTAGGTCTTAAGGGTATTTCATGTTGGAACAAGTCCTCTCTATAAGCCTTAAGATCATCATAGGACCAAGCAAACACATGTCTATACTTTCTTAACAAACTAACAATATCAGATCTGATTTTAGGAGTTAACTTTTTACCAATGAAAATCTCTTTAGGAGTATGTTCATTTCCTAAATTTATTTTTTCCATTTCCTCTATATTAGTATTTTCCATTTTAACCTTACTACTAGAATCTTTAATATCAAATATTTTTTCTAGTGAAACAAGTCCTTTAGGAATTTTATTAGTTTTAATTTGAATTACATCTTTTCCAAATAAAGTATCCTTTTCATCTATTGTTTCAACATAAGCATTTAAATCAATAAATTGATCTTTGTACCTTTCCTCACATGCAAGGACCTTTATAATGTCTCTATCATCCTCAAAGATTTTTCCAAGTATGAACATTATCAGGTATTGATGGCCTTAGTTTGATCTCTACTTGTGCAATATATTGACATGGAATATCATTATGCTTAACTGCTAGGTTAGCCATGAAATCAACAAGAATATTCTCAGATCTATCTATCCATGTTATCGAAAAAGCATCAAAAACTTCTATGGAGTCCCACACTTCATTCTTGTTCCTTTTTAGGGTATGATTCTTAGCAATACACTTGTCCTAAATTTGAGATACAACTAATTTAGAATCACCATAAATAGAAAGAATTTTGATACCATGCTTACTAGCTACTTTTAGACCTAGTAGGAGTGCTTCATATTCTACAGTATTGTTAATACATTCAAAAGCTAACAAAAAGGAATATTTAAAGGATTTCCCATTTGGGGATATAAAGACTACACCTACTCCATTACCACTTTTACTACATGATCCATCAAAAAACATTTTCCAAATGAAATTACTATTTTCCTTAGCACATATTTCAATAGGACTAGTGTTTTCAATGAGATTTTTATGAATTCTTACCTGGAAATTCTCCATGTCGGTATGGAAGAAGTGTGTAACCTAGCTTGGATCAATATCTTCAATGATGAAAGTAGATCTTGGTTCCTGTCGATCCTTATAACCCTATCATTCATTGGGATAGTAGCATAAGATAGATCTAATTGAATATTTCCACCTACTAAATTAGACCACTGTCTAGATAATAACATTCCATAACTAGGTGGTACTTCAACAATAGTAATATCTATTTTATAAGATTTTTCTGTACACGAAGGAAACTTAACTTCAACATTTCTCATTATTCCAATAACTGGGACTGACCTATTGTCCATAGCATAACATTTTCCATAAGTAGTATCCACATTCATTCCTAATTCTTTCATTACCCCATGAGGCATAATATTAACTGCCGCCCCGGAGTCTAGCATACAATTTTTAACCAATTTATTGTTTATCAATAAAGTTAGAAAGAAAGGATCTACTTTAGTAGCATCTTCATTAACAGAAGTTCCTAGGTAAATAACTGCTAATTCTTCATTATCCTTTTGTTCCTTTGAATCCTTTTTAACAACATCATTTATTATCTTAATCGTTTCATTCTTGCAATCAATTAATTTAACTATTTCCATTACAGGGATAGAAATTTTTACCTAAGATAATGCTTGAGACATGAATGAGGTACAATTTGAAATTTTCTTACCATTGTCTTGCTTATCTGTGGGTTTACTTATCTTTGATGTCTGATCAACTTGCCTTTTAGGGACATTTGACTTTACCTTCTTTATCTCAGTGTTCTTGTTCAAAATCTTGTACATCCTTGTTGCTTGTCCATTGCCCGATTTCACATTCTTGTTCCTTAAGTGATAGTTGCTAAGAACCTATTCCATCGCTACCATAGTGTAAGCCTCTCTTTCCTCTTTTGTTTCCCTTCTAATACCTGGACTCTCATCATCATCTGAAAAGACTTGTTGTTCCTATTGGTATCCCAACCTCCTATAGCTTTTATCTGGCATGTACTCACCATCTGAATCATCACTATCTCTTGACCAAAAGGGTGTAGATGAAAGAGCATTTATCATGGGCCTCTCTTCACATCCCTGGGTTTCCTCCTCCAAAATCTTCTGGGCTATAAGGCATTTCTCCTGAGGGTGAGGCATTTTACAAATATCACACCAAAACTCATCCCCTATGAAATGATTATTTTTCTTAAGAGGGTCTAGAGTGTCCATCTACTTTTTTAAGGGCTTTCCATCTTTCCATTCTGTATGATAAGGCATGTCCTACAACCTGTATCTATCATTCCTATTGAAATTTTTGTCATGCCTTCCTGCTTGAAAGTGACCTTTGTTTGGTTGCAAATTCTTCATCAAACTCACTAATTCATCCATCTTATCACTTTCACTACTCTTCTTCAGGACTGTAGGATTGAATAGCTTGGGATCATTTCTCTTATCAACTCTCCCGATGGCTATTCTATTGTTTTCAATATTCAATGCAATTTTGAAAGCCTATTGTAAGGTTGTTGGGTTATGAGACCTTATCTCATAATTCATTTTGACATCAAAAGCTATCAAATAAAAAGTGATTAGGAAAGGATCAATGGGGCGGATATCTTTTGGAATCTTATTTAATACCCTGTTAAACCTTATATTAAACTCCTTCACTATTTCATTCATATTTTTCCTTAAACTGGTCAATTCATGAGTTGCAAAAGATGGGTCTTTGTGATCCCCAAACTCTTCAATAAACTGATCAACAAAGTTTTTCCAACAAGTAATTGATCCATCTAGAAAATTTCTATACCACTCATCTACACTATCCTTGAGTGAAAGAACTAACATTTTCATATGCACATCCTCATAAGTAATGTCGAATTCATAAATAATATTTTTGACATTAATAACATGTTGCTCTGCTAATTGGGATCCATCACCAGTAAACTTAGGGATAGCAGTCTTTAATTTATTAGGTATTGGGTCAGGACAACATATTATATTTGAAAAATCTAATGGTTTATATCTTTCATTAACTTCTTGAAATCTGGCATCAAATAGATTTCTATTGTTATTATTTTGAAAATGTTGATTTTGGGGAATAGGGTTACCTCTCTGGTATTGATTTTCCAGATTATCATATTGGACAGTGTGAGGCGGGTGAGCCATATCCATTGGATTTTGTGCCCATCCTCTATGTCGTTGACATTGTTGTTGTACAGGATTCCCAAGTTGTCGATTTGTGCCCATAGCATATTGGTGTGTATAGCCATTTGGATGTATTGAACCCTGCATTTGTTGTGCATGACATTGCTATGTATGAGTTCTTCCAGCTTGAGAATTAACATAATAACTTTCTCCTCTCCCCTGTGTGTAATCTCCATTTTGTTGCACACATTCATCTCTTAAATCCTCTATAAAAGTATTAAAAAATTGTGCACCACCCTGGCTCTGTGCACAGTTTCTTGGATATGTGTATTGTCCAACATTTTCATCATGATTGTATTTTATTTCATCTTTATTCTTTCCAACATTAGTGTTCTCGTTACACAAATAATTATTTTGTTGAAAATTAACATTTGCATTACTTTTGGCATAAATATTTCTTTTATTATATTGGTCTTCACCTTGCATAAATTGGTAAATATTACTTGGTATATATTTACCCTCGATTTCAATATATTTACTCTTCTTCCAATCATGTTATGCATAAATTTCATTTGTATTATTATTCTTTTCACAATAATCAATTTCTCCCCGCGCAGGTTGATATATATTGCTATGTTACAAATAATCATTCTCAGCCTCATGGAAGTGGTTATTTCCATATTTCTCTCCAACATTACCGACATGCTAATTATTTGTGAATCCATCTAGCTGTCTATACTTATTCATATTATTTCCAGCCTATTTCGGGTGATCTGTAAACAAATTAGGATCATTAGTATTGATATTTTGCTGAGGCATTTGATAAAATAAATTATCATGGTATTTATTTGCCTGAAAGTTTTTTAAAACATTAATATTCTCCTTTTGCATAGGTTCATGGAGATTATTTGGCTATGTAATATATTGCATATAAGGCACACCATGTTGCTACTCACTTGTGTCTTCACATTGAGCATTAAACTTTGAAAAATACAAACCTCAAGGCTGCTCACATGAACTCCCAATGTGTTGCATTTCAATATGGTCTTGCGCGAGTCTTCTTGGCTGCTCATGCAAATTCATATGCTCCTGCTCTTCACCATATTGATAGTCATTTTTTTTTCTATTTTATTTACATGCTGCTCACATTCTTGATTTTGCTCAAGTTTAAAAACATTATGCTTGCCACGTGTTTCACCGTAGAAGCTAGGTTTTTGATAATGTGTATTTTCAATTCTCTTGCTGAAAACATTAATATTCTCCTCTTTTTGCACAGGATAGTGGTATTTATTGTATTTTTTGTTCTCACCACCTTTCACTTCTTCCTACACAGACTTGTAATCATGCATTTTCTCACACGAGTGCCCGTAATTCTGCGTTTTATCATTATGCAAGCCATAAATATTCCCTTCATAATATTTTCCATTATCTTCATGTGAGAAATCCTACACAAACTTGTGATTACGCATGTTATAGATATCATAATCATTGGCATGTTGATTTCTTAGTCCTTGATATATATTGGATGTATTATTAGAATGTTGATGATGCCTGCCTTGATGTTGCGCATGGTCCTCGACATACTACTGTGCACCATCTCGTAAGTTATATATGCCATTTTGTTGACCCGCATGATCAACTTGTTGCGCAATATCTATTCTATCTGGTGTATTACCAAGATGTTGCTTACGTGGGTGTTTTGACTGGTTATTATATGTTTTGTTGCATACCTCACCACCCATGTTTTGTGCATGTTTAACAACATCATGCTGCTTGCATGAATTTCTAACATGCTAGTCATGTAAAAAATGATTAAAATCTGCATTGTTACTTGTGTGAATCATACTTTTATAACATTCATCATTCTTTTGCGTAAGATAATGTCCATTCTTTTCTTGTTGTTGAGTGCCATGTTGGTTCCTTTGATCCATGTTGCCCGACTGTGTATTGTCACCGCATATGCCTCACGGGTGCTAGACTGAATGATTTATATTATCCTTATTTCACATATCATGATCTCTCAAATCACTCATAATAATTTCATCCTGCGGCAAATGGTTTGACAATATATCATATTGATGTGAGTGACTAAATCCATATGGCTACTTATGGTACATAATTTTCTCATATTGATGTGATTGACTAAATCCATATCATATTATCATACTCATCGTTTATTTTATCTTGAGATGGCTCATAATATTCACCTTCATTTTTAAAATATTCACCCTTCTACTGATTGTGAATATAATTATCTTGAAAATGTTGATCATTGTTTAATAAACAATGGACATGCATATCATTTCTATTTTCTTTGTAATATGCATCCTTTGCATGTAGATATGCTTTAATATTTTTATTTCTCTGTTCATTTTCATAATGCTTCTCATTATAATTTTGACCAAAATGATCATTATTTTCCCTCCATTGTTGTGAACCTTCATCATACTAGGGGTGATTGTGTTCATCATTATTAAATAAACTGTAGATATTTCTAGTATGCATAGGCTATCCTTGCACATCATTCAAATCACATTTATTACCCTGATTTTGATTTTCTTGATCATTGTTATTCATTCCAGTTCTTTGTGCACTATCTTGATTTTTATAGTAATTGTTATTTTCTCCTCACTCATTATCAATGTTATACATTGGATTAGAAAAAACCCTAAACTGATCATTATCAATTTATGTAAGCCTTTCTCCATTATTTGGTTCAAACATAGGATTAACATAACTATTATTAAAAACTTGGCCGTTGTTCTTTCTGTGAGGAGGAGTATAAACTGGCATCTAAATACTTTTATTTGTAGCTTCATTATTATTCACTTTTCTATTTCCACCATCACTTCTATCAGGCAAAATAATGCTTTCCCTTTCTATTCCTAACTTCCTAAGAGGTTTGTCTAGCTGTCTTCTAAGGGCTCTGAGCATCTTCTTATCTTTATGCTCCAATCTAATCATCCCCTCAACTATATCATCCATTTTCCTATCCTCCTACTCCTGTTCACACACGACCTCCTAATTACCAAGCTCAAAATATGGAAAAGTATTTATATACTCATTGTTTTTCATTGGGCTATGGTGATTTGAAGTTAGGAACTTCTCACAAGAAAATTCCTGACCTTTATCTTTTTCAAGATGCTTTTTGGGTGATACATACAACATCTTTTTCAATTTCTTATTCCTCCTATTTGATTTCAATTCAATGAAAGAATTATTCTTTAGAGATCTTCCCCCTAACATAGGCTTTGTCTGAAACTATGTTTTAGAGTCACCACCTCACCTTCTATGAGGAAAAATATAACTGCTCCGAGTCTTGTATCCTAGTAGAGTCTTTACAACATTAACCAGAGATCCTGAAACTGCCTTTCACTAATAGGTTCCCCAGCAGAGTCATTAATTTGTTGGTGCTCAAAAATGCTGGACCATTTTGAGGCCAATTGACAAGCACAAACAAGTGCCTCTACAATTTTGACTCGATCGAGCTAAGGCTAGTAGGCCTAAATTAAAAGTGCTTTCAAACTGCACAAACATGTGCATAGATAAAAGTGATTCCTTCTAAAGGGGTTAACAATCCTTGGAGGAAAATAACCTAATATCCTAATTATTAAAAATCTTGAAATCTAAACTAAGGCTTAAAAGTATTACTAAAACCTAATTGAATGCTTTGTAAAAAAGATAATAGATATGATATGTAAACCATAGAAAGAACAAAATGACAATTAAAAATGAAAAAAATAAACCAGTGCCTGATGCCAAATTGGGAATAGAGTCAGTTACATTCAATCCTACATATAAACGGAGATGGTTTTAAGGTAACTCACTCCTGTAAAGTGAGACCATCATCCTATAGGCTTCAATTGAAACAAAAATTTAAACAACTTATACAATTAGTCCTATGGTTTTTAACCCAACTTAAGAGCCTGAGAGGAACAATAACAGGTTCTCAGACCATGCTACTGATATTCAAATTGTATAAATTAATCATAAATAAATGCATCAAATAGAGAACACAGTAGGATACCCTAGTTCCCAGAGTAATCTGAAAAACTAATTGAAAATAAGAAACTATATTAACCTTAAGGCATAAGCACTTATCTGATATTTGCACTTGAGATTTTGGACATTATATTCTAATCTATAAGTTAGGAGAGTTTTCCAATTTTTTCCATGATATTGATTGTGTCCATTGTTTACAATATGAACTAATATAAATATATTTCCCAACGGTTCCCTGTGAAAGGACATGCCCTTTCACATGAACTAATCCTAACAACTAACCCTAAAAAGTACAAATTAAACCATAATAATGGTATTTAGGGAAATATTTCCCATACAATTAGTTTTCTTTATGATTTTTAGGTGCTCCATGCATAATAATCCGATATTTAATTTCCTGCACAAAAACACTTAACATTAGATAGTCAAAATAAAAATTTATTACATTCATACTATATAAGGTTCTCATAACAACTATTATTATTTATTTATAAATTAATAATTAACAAATTTGATAAAATTATAATATAACATCAAGTATGTACATTTGATAAATAAAGTGTAAAATAATAATTATAAGCTACCCACTTTAATTATAAAAAACATAAGAAGTCACATTAATTATTAAATCATAAGGAATTACATTAATGAGACAATATTCAAAAATAATAAATAAAATGACATTATGTTAAGAATTTTTCTTTTATTTTTAAAATAAAACATAATAAATCTATTCACAAACATAATGCAATGTAACATAGAAATGTTAAAACATTAGGGTGAAAGATTTTACAATTTACCCTAACGAAGAGAGGAAAGTATTTACCCTAAAAATCAAAACAATCCACTTAGGGCAAGTATATTAATTTTACAAAACAATCAACCTAATGTTTTAAAATATTTCTAATGTAAAATAATATTACAACTATTTTGCATAAAATATACATATAATTTTGGAAACCTAAAATAATCTCATCTTCAAAAAAAACTCTAAAAAGGTATATATTAATAAATTGATTAATTTACAACTAAGAAGTTAAAATCAAATTAAAGTAAGGTAAAATTATTAATACCCACTTTACCCTAATATATTGCCCTTTTAAAATTAAAATATAGGAAAGTAAAATGAAAAGTTACTTTTAGGTATTTGAAACTAAAAGTTAGTACCAATTAATATTATTTCAAAACCTATGGACAATAATGATATTACCAAAATAAATGTGTATAATACTTTTCACTTTAGGGTTTTTAGGGTACTTTGACATGAAACCCTAAAAGAACAATCACATTAGTAATAAATTTAAATCCATAAAAATATTCAACATCGTATAAAAGAAAATTAATTACTTTTATTCATTTCTAAATTATTAAAAAGAAATTTAATAAGTTAATATTAATATCTTTATTTATACATACATTCTCAAGGAATAATGTAGAGTAATTGGTAGGGGTAGAGTCAGGTAGTTAGGTAGGAAAAGGGATGGGTCGAGAGGTCGAGTGTTCAACTCCCTCTCCCCATTCTTTTTCCTAAAATCAGAAAATAAATAACTCATGAGAAAATGATAATTCATGTTGACTTGAAAAAGTGATTAGGGAAAAAATTACTCCCTGTGTAAAAGATGTATTAACTTCTCACCTGTACATGAAAACAAGAATAAATAAATCTCTCCTCCTAATCCTCTTGAAGAAAACAAATAGACCAATTGGTTAGGGAGTAGGAGGGTAGGTAGGTAGGAAAAAAGGTCAGCTTGAGAGGTCGAGTGTTCAACTCACTCTCGTCGACTTTTTTCACTTAATTTATTTTATTCATCATTTTTAGAATTATTATTTATTTCAAAATGAATAAACATTAAATTAGTTGAAATAACTAACAACCTAATACATGAAAATAGAGAATGACAAACATACATGCATTTTTAACATAGGGAAATTATGTAAAATATGAAAATGTAAACTATACTTCCCTGACGTTTCATTCTTTTAGAACCTGGAATTTTTAGTGTCAACAATGGCTCTTATTGGGGACGTGCATTCATGCCTGGATACAGTGAGATCCTAGTTATCTTTGGAAAAGAAGACCATAGTGAGAAAAGAAACATGAGGCTCAAATAAAATAAATAAAAACACTTAAAATACCAGTTAGAGAATACTTCCTATTTTTAAGAGAAAAATGGCTTCAAATACTGACCGTGAGTTGGGAAATCTTTTATAACATCACTTATTATTTTGAGCATTTCATTCCTGCAATCAATTAATTTCCATTAGAGGGCCATACAATTTTACTTGAGATAATTCTTGAGACATGAATGAAGTACAGTTAGAAATTTTCTTACCACTGGTTTGCTTATCCACTAGTTTGCAAGTATCTTTAATGTTTGATCAACTTGCCTATTGGGGATATCCGCCTTTACTTTCTTCATCTCACCATTCTTGTTCAAAATTTTAAACATTCATGCCGCCTATTCATTACTTGAATTTTGTAGTACCTCCATAGTTTGCTTTCAGTTTATTAGTGTCGTACTCTTTTAGGCCACATTGCATGTGTGCATTTATGGATATTGTTTCAGTGATTGTGGATTTATCTGGATTATGTTTATGCTATGATGTTATGTGATTTCATATTTAGATGATTATGTTATTATGATGTGATGTTTCATGTTTTAGTTGGTTTATGATATACTTACCCCATACTAGCATGTGTATGGTGTTCATATGTATGTATCTGTATTATGAGTCTTTATGGTAGAGGGCGGAGCCGTAGTTACTCGCTTTGTTGAGATCCACATGACTGACCAT
The DNA here is from genome assembly GCA_027943335.1 of Chamaecyparis obtusa. Classification (NCBI taxonomy): domain Eukaryota; kingdom Viridiplantae; phylum Streptophyta; class Pinopsida; order Cupressales; family Cupressaceae; genus Chamaecyparis; species Chamaecyparis obtusa. The sequence continues at coordinate 1,705,543 of BSBK01006690.1, forward strand.
ACCCTATCATTTCTTGTTATATGTTGTATGTACATGTGTTGTTTTGTGATGACAGGTTTGCAGGTACAGGGCATCGTCTTCCTTGAATTGGCAGGAGTGAGTGTGCCCTTAAATACTCATCTCAATGGTAAAGAGGGGAGATGACAGATGGACCCAAAACCCAATCCTTAACCTATTTATCCTAATTGTTGGATAAAGTATCGGTTGACTACCTTGCCCGAGTTTGGTCAGGTTGACCTAATTCGTGGATCCCGTCTTGTGAGTTTGTGTGATTCATGAATGTTTCTGAAATATTGTTTTGATTTAATTGTTTGCTATGGTTATTTTAATTAATAATATAGTGGGAAAATAATGTTTAGAGTAGTTCTTATGTCGTTGAATAATTATTAATTAATTAAAAATCAAATATGAGAATATTTGAATTTAATTAATTAATTCTACTAAATTATGATTTAATATGTTTTTATTAAATTGTTGAAAATTAGTGCATGATTTAATTGTGTCATAATTATTAAATAATTTAAACGTGGAATTTTATATTACATGTGCTTTATTGATTTATGTGAAATTTGATTTCATAAAGTAACTTGTAAATGGAATTCTATGTGAGTTGTGCACAAATAATATATTTTATAATTAATAATGGGTATTTTCCCTCAACTCAAAAAGAGGAGTTTGATTAGGAGTTGTCTGGTGACTCATTAGGGTTTGCATGATAGGTGGGTTTGATTTTCTATTTGGGGAAAGTTTGCATTCATTTGTGGGGGAGAGGTTTTGTTGGAGTTGTCATTTTTTTTGGAGAGAGAGCATTTTTGGAAAATTTGTGCTTTCTTGTGTTCTTGTGATTTGGTGTGTGATTGATTTTCTGGGTGATGTGTATTTGCACCTGGAATTGGAATTCTACAAAGTTGTGATTCAGAGTTGCAGGATTGAGCTTCTACATTTTCAGAGTTGGGAGACTTAGTATCCTATAGGCAATTCTACATTAGATTTATAGCATTGGAATTGAGGTAGGGTTTTGATGAATTTTCTAGTATTTTTGTCTGTAGATATTATGTAAAATTTGCTTTATTGGTTTGATTCTAAAGGTTAGATTAGTAATTTTGGTTAAGCTTTCATTTTGGGATTTTTAAAAGCTGTTAGAAATTTTTTTTCAGTATTTTATTATTACTTGGCACAATAGGGAAATGTTGGCAAATTTTTTGGGAAAAATTCATCTTAGGGCACCTAGAAAAACAAAAATTAAAATCCCTATAGTTAGTTCTATAGTATGAATGATTTAGATTAATGGGTTGTCTTCAAAAATCTAATTTGGTTGAAAAATTAGTATTCTCTGTAAAAATCACATTCTTTGTAAAAATATACAGTCAAAATATATTCTAGAAAAGACAAAAAAAAAATAGTGTCTCATGCTTTATTTAGTTGTATTTTGAACAATATTGCTTAATGGAAAAAAAAAAAAGACAGATTAGAAGAAACAAAGAAACTTTATGAATTCTCGGAAAGATCTATTTCCATTTCTGGAAAATTTCCTACAGGTTTGTTATTTCCACTTTCAAAAATATTTTTATTTATAAAAATTATTATTAATATCTTGTCTACTTATTATTTCAATATATTTCATGTTTTATAAAAAAAAATCGACACTTTACAAGTGTCACATGATTGTTATTTTTGTTTTTAAGAAAACTTATCAAAAAAATATATATAAAAAAAGAAAAACTAAAATTAAAAAGCTTAGGGGCGGGGACCACCTGTCCCCTACCCCCCTTCCCTCACGCCTCCTTGGTTGGGCCATAGCTTGCGCACACGATAGACTAGGCTATCGCACGACAGTCTAGGACTGCCGCCGGCAAGCTAGGCTGCCGTGTAGGTAGGGTGGTGGGTGGCCGCGGGCCCCCCCACAAACTTTGGTTAGTTTTTTTTAAATTTTGTTAAAAATTTTATATGGTATTTTTTTGTTATTGATAATAAATTTTTATATGTAATTTTAATATGTTAATAAATTTTTATATATTATATTTAATTTGTTTAATAATTAGTTCATAATATATATATATATATATATATATATATATATATATATATATATATATATATATATATATATATATAAAATTGTTAATAAATTAATCTTTATATATATATAATTTGTTAACAAATCAATTTATAAAGTTTTAAATTTGTTAGTAATTTATTTTATTAATATGATTTATTTAAAATATTAATAAAATTGTATTAATGTGTTTACTTGTTATTGGTAATTTTATTAATGAATTTCATATTTCTTATAAGTAAATTTTGTTATTAGAATCTAATTTTCTAGTAATGTTTCTTTTTAATAATTATTATTAGGCAATAATAATTGGGTTAATGGATTCTAATTATCACTAGTATTGTTTTAGTGAATTTCTATTAAAGTATAATTAATTCCAATTGGAAATTAGATTAGGTTAAATCAACTGAATTGATTTTGAGATTATTATGTAATTGAACCTAGAGATGATGTATATGATGTTTAATTATACCATAAGTTGTGTTTGCAATTATATGTTCGAATTGAACTTTTATTTAGTATTGAATGTTTAGATTATCTAATATTGGTACATGCATCATTTATACTAAAATTGGCTATTTTTCCACAATATGATTTTTTATCTTTCTTGTATGTTTGGGTTATCGGTGTTATGGGAACTAGATGACCTAGGAAAGATAGAGGCCTAGGAATTATTCTTTGATCATGTTGTTTATCATGTTTGGCGTGTGTATTCTATATTTTCCTTGGATGACCTTATAGGCTCTTGTTGTTTTATGAGATTCAATGAACATGTTATGTAGTCAATCCTGGTTTCTGTGATGAATCTGGATGTGTGACTATCTATTTTATCAGTATTTGATCTAGGAGATATATATGAGCCTAGGGTAGTTTACCTAGATATGTGTTAGGAGGTGGCTTGCAATAAGCGTCGGGGCCCACAAGTGGCTGCCAGGATCACTTATTGTAAGTATCTGTAATCAAGTGATAACTTAATTAAATTAAGGGGAAATAAATGAACCTAATAAGATAAGTTCCTCGCCCATGCTTTAGTGCTAGTACAGACTAAGGTGGGAATGGAGAAGATGCTTTCCACCTTGAGAGCTGTGTGTCTAGCATAGTTAATGGCTTCATCTGTACAAGAAGTCATTGATCCGTGTATGGTCACTTGAGTGCCGGGATCGAGAGAGATTACCAGGACAAGACTCACAGGTTAGACGTACATGATGACACCTGCCTATGCATAGTCTAGTTATCCTACATGGTCGGTTGCCTCTAGATTAGTGAGTCATACCTTTCACTACTTTTGTTAACCTTGAGTTAGTAAGCTATCATGATTCCTTTCCTAGTGGTGTTTCCTGTATTGACTTGATTATCCGATTGGGGTCCAATGTTATCTCCTCAGCACGGTGGGGTAGACCTTTGTGGTTCTACACGGACGGGTGGTAGTGATTCTTTACCATTTGAGATTCGACATCCTAGTGCTGGTGCTTGATGGTGTCTTTGCAGTTGGATCCTTGTGCTACTTCTTCATTGATGTTCTTTCTTTTATTCTTTATTAGTAATCCTACATTAGCGTATCTCATGTGATACCTAGTCTGGACATTGTATTATCATAGTTAGATTTATTACTACATACCCTGCGACATGTGCAATGGATGTCAATTTATGTATATGTCATGGATATCCATGAGAATTGTATTTATTGTTATCATGTAATTGTAATTTATATGTTATGGAATCTATTGTTAGCATTCTTTAGTTGTGTTTTGTTCTTAAGTAAGTCTACATCATGGGACCTGCTAGATTTGTAACCTATGTTTTCGATGTGTGTTATGTGAGTTAATGGTAATTGCTTTCACATTGTTGCTATCTTGTATGTTAAATTTAGAAAAAAAAATATTCACCAAACTTAGTAGCATGTTTTAGGTTAACTTCTCTTGGGTTCCCTGGTGGGGCATTACAAATTTACAGTCATGTTCCTTAGGTGATAATTACTACAAATCTATTACCCTAGACTAGCCACTCTAGACCCCAGACCCTCAACATGACCCATGTGGAACTAGAATACCCTCTCATAAAGATGAGGAACTCTAATCATACCTACTCTCCAGGTATCATCTCATTGCCATCCTTAGCCTATACAAGCACTCAAGGAATGGGTGACACATCAATAAACAATCTTGTATTTAATGTTATCCGCAAGTTTTATTATTAGGTTATCATTTATTAATCAACTTACGATAGGTTACTCTGGTATTGGCCTCTTTGGGCCCTAGGCCCCTATTGTAAGCGGCTCCCCTAAGATGCTCCTATTTAACCTCGTGTAGACTCACAATAAAAAATAACCACATAGGTTTCTAGAACATATAAAGGTTGATTTCCAATTCTTACAACACATCATGATATCATAAATACACCCTCAAAGTTCTTACATAAATCACCAGCTTCAACACAAAACCAAGTTGGGTAGAATGATCAAGAACATTATCTCAATATCGAAATGTATACATAAAGAATTCCTACACCTTCTAGGTGTTCATAAAAAACAAGCGAATTCCAACTAACGAGGTTAGATAAAGATCGAATCAAAACTAGTATTTAACATGCATATAAAGGTATCAAGAAAATAATCTCACAGCCCCAAAACCTTTGGTGTATATTCCCTATAAGTTGACTTAAAACCCTAATAAATAAATTAAACCAATAAGGTTAAAATAACTACAATCCCCAAAATAATTCATGTCCGCATGTGATAATTCATCTACTCATAGAACTATAAAACCCAATATTTTAAAAAAAACCAAGTATATCTCCATAATATTGGCTAACTATTTAATTAAAGGAAATTTGATTATTTAATAACAAATTTTTTTAAAAAATAACTAACTTAAATATTAAATTAATATATATATTAATTAAACTAGTTTTAAAGCAAATTAATTCAAACTAATTTAAAAGTTAAATTAAACAAATTTTAATAAATAAAAAATAGTTGCAGGGGGGGTTGGGAGGTGAGACCCCTGCCCCCTCTTAAATAATTTTATTTTATATAAAAAAGTTCACTAGAAATTTTTTGGGACAGAACAACAAGTCATAAAAAAAATTATATATATTTTATTTTATTTTATTTTAAAAACTAAATAACAGATTCGAAAATCAAACCCTCATACATATAAGGCATGCAAAACAAATATACATACATATTTTCTAAAAGATTGATTTTCTAGAAAGGGTATCTAGGTTATTTTGATCGAACCATTTTTCCTTCTAGTATCAATTTTCCACATACAAACCTAATTAACTTCTATGCAAAATAATAAGACAATTTACCTATATTTTCTAGGTAAACACTCTAATTGAGAAAACTCACCCAAATGGAAAACCAAATCAATCTAACATCAATGTAATCCAAATTTTCACATCAATAAACCCAATTTAAAATAGAAGCCAATTCTAAATCATTCACAAAACAATTCCAGACACAAATTATACAATATTTCCAAAAAAATAATTTGCATAAAAAAGAGGGTTTCAAATCCTACCTCAACCAACGTCTAAAAAATTGAAGCCAAGAAGATCCAATCCAACCTTCGAAATCCAAGCTTTCAAACAATTTCAAAATAATGCTCACCAAGAACAAGCTTTCCAAAAATCTTTCAATTCATCCAGAGCTCCTCCAAAAACCTGATAGCCATAATGAAAACAATATCCAGAATCCCTACATAAAGAAAACCTATCCCTCCTAGTGTTTCTAAAATATGCAAACCCTAAAGTAGAACTCAACTCTCTCTCTCTCTCTCTCTCTCTCTCTCTACCTAATTGCATGATAGAAAAATAACTCAATAATAAATAATGCACTTTTAAATGAAACTCTAACTCAACTTTCAACTTTAATTCGTAATTCAATTTTCACTTAAACCAAATGTGCAACTTAAATTGCATATAATTATTTAATTAAACAATAAATACTTTAGCACTTAATTAACTATGCAAACTAATAAATCAACTATTAAATAAATCAACTACATCCTTTAATTTATATTAGGATTTAATAATTAATTGCACCCTTTAATTCTAAACTTAAATCTTTTAATTTAATCATTTAATTAACAAAGATATTTAATTACCCTTAATAATTACATATACTTTATATCTAATATTACCACATTCATAAAATATAAATATTCAAACCTCAAAATTACTCCTAACTTAATTAATTAAATCAAATAATTCACACAAACAAATTCACTCAACTCTTAAAATTCAAAAATTGACTAACTCTATATCAAATAGACACCAATGAAGGGCTCACGAATTCACATCATTTTGACGAATTTGGATAGGAAGAAATAGATACTTGCCCAATATTTAGGACAATCAATGGTTGGGGTTGGGATTTGAATTTGTATGTTATCTCCCCTCTCTTACCATTGAGACTTTGTGATAGGACACACTCATCCTAGCAATTCAGGGAAGTCAATGCTCGATACCTACAAACCTACATAAAAGACAAGCATGTACGTACATGTATAACTATAAACAAGTAATGGTAGAGATCGACCGATCGTGTGGATCTCACAAGAAAGTAACTATGACTTCGTCCCTCAACCACTAGAGAAAGCACATCAAATAGAATTATAAAACATACACATCAACCATACACATGCAAGTATGGGGTCAATAAAACCATAAGCATTCCTGATATCCTAACATATGAATCATCAAAATGAAATAACCATCACATATAAATAACATCTTCATTTGCATTTAATCAACATGAAAATAATTTAAAAACATCTAATTCATGATTATTCAATAAAATCTCATACATTTATAAACCTCAAATATCCCTGAAATAAATAACACACACATGAAAATGGCCTAAAAGAGTTTGCCAACAAAACTAAAAAAGAAAACTATGGGAGGGGCATTATAGTTTCCCTATAAGGGTTGGTAGTAAATGATTCTTTTAACCTTGCAACTAACTCCTCTAGTAATTTTTATTATTTTTTATTTTCCCTAAAATATTATCTTGGGTACCTAGGGGATGCCTGTGAATTGATGGAGGTGTTTCATGTACTTCTTCTTCATGCTCAGGCCTTCACAAGGATGTGACTTAGGGTTTTGAACAAATGGAATATCAATTCCTAGAAATTAAAGAAAAATTTAATTCAAAAATCTATTTAAATCTGCATTTTAACCAAAATAAGAAGCTAAGAAGTAGAAAATACTCACCTCTTTGACCTCCCTGGAGTCTTGGCAACATTTTGGTAAAAATCTAATGCACTCGGGAGAAAAAATTAACCTTCTAATATGGTGTACATCATTTTTAAGTACTCCAATATAGCTACAAGTCATGGCTATGAGAGAAAAAATGGGCTTGAAATGAGGGTTTTAAAGTATATATGGATTTTTATATATGACATACACCATATATGGCACAGACCAAATGATTTTTGTTTGACATCTTTTTGGTCCACCATCTTGGTGCACTTACCCATTTTTTCTTTCTTTAATAAATTAGTGTGAGTGAATTGGGAAATTGATCAATCCATGTCCAAACATATATTTGTTTTTATTCCATTTGATCAATTTATCTCTTGTATTTTTTTTATAAAGGGGATGATAAAACTAGATTAAAATAGTTTTTGCACTTAAAATGGGCCCTAATTATCACATAATGTGTTGACCTATAACTCATGTGCATGGAAATAAGAGTTTGTGGAGTTAGATGCATAGTTAATATGATATGCAGGAGGAAGTGTAAATAAGGATAATTTTTCATATTGTGTTTGTTGAGCCTTGCATAATTAGTTGCTAGATTGTAGGAGCCATTTTTAAGTTTTAAATCCTCTCATAATTTATTGTATATGTCTTTGCAATTAGATATTACACTAAGAGGTGAGCTCATATTTTCACTATTGATATTCTTTGGAATTCCTTTGAGAGAATATCTTTTTCTAGCACCGTAATGAAAACATTGATAAAAAGGGATGAATGGATACTATAAATCCTTTCTCCCAAATCACTTGATTAACTATTCTATTGATTACTATTATCTTTTATGATTAAAAATGTCTATCATAAAGATACTTAGAGCATTCATTATTAGTTCACTTTCTTTCTTTAATTATGTATAGCGTAAATATTATACTAATTAGTATTATTTAGTATTTATATTTTTTTAAATGCATTTATATATTGTTGGCAAGTTGACTATACTGTTGTATATGACTATAATTAAGTATTGTCATTATGGAAACAAAGTCATGGAGTTTTGGAGTCAGCACACTTACTCATAAGATCAGAAAAATGGCTAAGTATGGAAGACAGGACAGTCATCAAAGCACCAAATGAATAGAGCATCAACGCACATGCGTATGACTAAGTTATGGTATGTTCCCATGAAGATAAGCTTTTGAGTATGTAATCATGCTAATTATAAGAGTGCATGATCATATGAATTAGTATGAAGAAGTTACAACCAAATGAAGTGACACAGAGAGTGAGCGACAGAACAAAACAGAGCATGGAGCTGACTATTAGTATTTTGGTTAGCATGTATAATATTATTTTGTAAAGGCTATGCACCTATTGTATTTAGGTTATAGATATGTTAATATCATTGTATGTAAATACACTCTAGCCAATTTATTTGGAAGTGTTGTATGTAATTAGTTATAGACCAACTTGGTGAATAGTTTTGTATGCGCATATAAATAAGACATGCGCCTTTATATTTGAGTATGGCATGAGATATAGAGTTGATAGGAGCAGACCATAAGTATACGAAGAATATTTAGAATGTTGTTGAAATTTACAAGAGGTTAAAGCATCAGCACACAAAAGGAACTGATTAGACAAGCAGTGTCATAGCAGTAGTTCACCATTGGTAGATATAGTGTGTATCTGATATCCAGGAGGTTGTAGCCTTCTCATTGAGAAGTGAGCTTTGGCAGTGAGCCACCACCCCTGACGGGGTTATTGTAAAAGAATCTTAATAGGGTTTGACCCTTGACCAAGTCACTATACTTATTGCATTATAAAGATCACCTCCTAATAGGGTTGTAAGATCTTCTAATAGGGATCATAATACTCTAGTGGATTTCTTAGTCGATGTCAATTCCCACTGGTGTTTTTACCTATTTGGGTTTCCCCACGTAGTCAATATCTGGTGTTATGTGTTATGGTCATTTATCTTACATGCATTGATATTCATTTTAGTACTTAAGCAATTAAGTTAAGTTTCAAGATATCAGAAAAAGTAATAATATATAGAACACCGATTCACCCCCCCCCCCCTCTCTCAGTGTTCCCATTCCTAACAATTGGTATTAGAGCTTTGGTCCTTTGAAGACAAGTTTAACCACTTGAGGAGATCATGGGTTCAGAAGAAATGAAACATCTGAAGAAGAATCTTGAAGCATCTCTTGAAGACCTTGACAGATCTGGAAAGGAAATTGAAGAATTGAAACTAAAGGTTAGTGGTTCTCAAGTATTCATCAAGAAATTGAGAAAAGATTTGAAGGATTGTTCAAATAGTAATTTAGGGAAAATGGTCAAAAATTTGAATGAGGAAAACACATCTCTAAAGGATCAAATTGAAGAGTTGAATGAAAATCTATTTACCAATCAAGAATCCTATGAAGAACATGTCAAAGAAAACAAGTAGTTGGATGAAGAACTGAGGCAAGAAAATATGAAAATCTTGGAGTTAGAGAACATCAAGAAGCAAGTGGAATTTGAATTGACTAAAGCAAAGAGTCATATTGACAAATTGCACACAAGCAAAGATCTAATAGAGTCACAGCTATATGCATAGAAGATTAAAGGAGATACCTCTGGTATTGGATTCAATGAAGCAAAAAATCAAGTCAATGATATGTGAGCAAGAATGAAAACACCAGAAGAAGATACAGAAGCCAAGAAGGATAAAGATCATACTGAAGCTAAAGTAGAACCATCTAAAGATGAGCACAAGCCAATAAAAAAAACTTGTTATGCATGTAACAAGCTTGGTCACATAGCAAGAGATTATAAAGAGGTAAGACCTTTCAATGGTTACTTTTATTCATGCAATAAGTTTGGTCATAGAGCTATGAATTGTAGATCAAATCAAAGAAGTTGGACTCAAAAAAATAAGAGAAGTCATCCATAGCAGAATGTTAAAAGTCCTCAGAACATTACATTTCATATATGTAATTATAATGGTCACACAACTAGACAGGATAAAATGGTAACTCACATCAATGCGCCGAGGAATATAAGGCCTCTAGTTATTTGTCACTCTTATAAAAAGGTTGGACATATCTCAAAGTTTTGTAGATCAAAAGTGCAGAGACAAGAAAGCCCTAATAAGTCTTAAGGATCGATTCTGGATGAATCTAGAGAAGTCAAGTTTTTGAAAGCTACAAAAGATGAAAGCTTGATTTGGAATGAAGTAAAGATAGTTAATGTTGGTGAAATAGTTGAGGATGCATCCTCAATGGACGCACCTCCTATTTATGGTTAAATGACCATCATGGTCATAGGGGGAGCTAGATTAGCTCTAGAACTCTGCACACCGGTATACTCACTCTCAGAGTATGCGCCTTTAGTTATAACTACTTGGAGACTAATAGATATAGTATGCAAGAGTGCACTACCTAATCGATAGTAAAAAGAAAGATTGGAATTCTCTGTGGGATTTTGTGTTTACGTGGAAAACATTAATGGTAGAAAGCTATATTAAAGTCACCAAAGACTCATTATTCACACATTTGCATTCAAGTTTGAGTGTTTGAAGATCACATGAGTTCAAGTAGTTGAGTTGTGAAGAATTACAATTGGATTATTAGCGAAGAAGTGTGTCTATTGTTGCAGAAACCTAGTTCGGTCGCGACGATTCAGAAACCCTTGGAAAATTATTTGAAGTGATTAAACAAGCAAGTTATGGCTACTCTAGTTATATTTGATGTTGCTAAAAGGAAAAGATATGTATTTAAAAGGAATCCATTTAAGTCAACCCTAGGTGATTTGGAAGGAGCATTCTCTAGGACTCCTATGGGATTTATGTATGTAGAGGACAGACATGCATATATTTATTACAAGAAGGAACCTATTGGATTGGGTAGAACCAGGTCACACATAGAAACCATGATGAATCTAGACAAACCATTCAATGATGAGTTCACGCACTTAGAAGACAACCCTATTATTGAGTATGCCACAACATATTGATTCTATGAATCCAAATGGATTAAGATTCTTTTGAGCAGAATTCATGATGACTTATTCTAGATTGGTGAAGTCCCTATTAGAATAACTACTAATCTCATTCATGAGATGATTGGATTACCTAAGACCGGCACCATCCTTCCCACTGGCAAGGATGTCAGGAAACTGGTAGAGAGAGCTTGTAAGTCTCTCAGTGATAAGCGCGGGATGACAATTGAGCCAATTGAAGAAAAAGATATCAAGCTCATGTCTATGATACTTGGATATAGGTTCCAACATGAAAATAGGGTAAATAGTGTGTCTGCAACCACTATTCTAGCAACCATAAGGATTGTAAAAGAAAATGGAGACTTCAACTTGTGTGAGATCTTGCATGCATAGTTGTTGGATAACATTAGAGCCATTAAGCATGATAAGACCAAAGTGTGTAGATTTGGATCATTGATCATTTACATGTATTTCCATATTGTTGGTAAAAATGTCAGATCTTTATCTAGATAAGACTATTCCCACAATGCCTCAAATATCATTCAAGGCATCATCATAAATTACCTTGAAGGACTGCATGGAATTGGAAATTAAGACATTTAGAATAAAGATGTAGAGAAGGTATAGGATACCTGAGAGCATAGTTGAAAAGTACAAAGACATCATTTGTTTCATGGTGGAGACAGACATAACTTGTATGGAAGCTGTAGAACCTAGGACTAAGTGGATCCATCCACTTGGTTATGAAGTAGAAGAACAAGTTTTGGAAGCAAACGCACAAGTTCTACTATCAGCACCCAAAGATCCCAATGAACCAAGATGGGGAACTTATGAAGAAAAGACTAGATAGGTTGATTCAGTCCTAAACAGTGCTGTGACCAAGAGGAAAGCATCTAAAATCACCTCTAAGATACTAAAGATTCATGGTGTCACTCAAGCTAACCTAGATAAGGCAAGGGAAGCCAAGATTGCAATGCAACTTGAGAGAGCACCCTCTTCTAGAGTAAAAACATGGAAGACTAATGACCCTAAAGAGGAGAAAGTAAAATTTGAGAAAATAGATGATCCCAAGGAAAAGAAGAACAAGGTTGTTGATAGAACTTCAGTTACTACTCCTACTATTGATCTGAAGTCCATTGAAGCATCTCTTGAGACAAGAAAGATACCCAAGAGGAAGAAGCAGACTATCAAAAGCCATCCATTAGCTAGATCCACAAGAAGCCAAGGCAAAAATGTTCAACCACCTCTTGAAGTAGGATTTCTACCAAATCTAGAAGTGTTGAGAACAAGAGTGGTAGATGAAGGAAGGATAGATCAAATTTCCAAGTTTTATGATAGATATCATGAGATAGACAAATCTAAGATACATAGCATGATAATCCGACATATGATTAAGTTCAATAAGATAGTCTTGGAACTTAAGACAATGATTCCTAACCAAGTATGGAACATAATTGATTCATTGAAGAGACAAGCAATAGAAGAAGAATTAAGAATAAGGGAAAAGACCTTAGATGATAATCTTCCTATATGTTCATTTGAGGAGAAAACACTATTGTTGGAATTGGTGAAGCCTCACCTTATAACCAAGCTAAGAACCTTGCAGATCATGAACAAGGATTATGAGATAGTTGCAAAGAAGACTGAAAAAGCATTTGAGAAGGTGTTTTTGGAACAATGCATGCATCCATCATCCACTCCTGCAACCCAAGTTCCTATTGAGCAAGAAAAAGAAGTCAAGGTCCCTAATGTACCTATAATAGGTCCATAGGATTCAACACCCATAGTAATAATGTATACTGATGCAATGGATTTTGCACCCATGCCTGGAACAATAGATGAGACAATTATGATAGATAATGTTGAAATATCCATGGTGGCGGCAGATAAGGATTTGGATAAGTTTGAGGAAGCATTTGTGAGAACTGAGGAAGTAGAAATCTTATGCACTAATAATTCACCCAAGCTGCAAGAAGATGTACAGGTTGAAGATATAACTAGATAAGAAGAATAGAAATAAAAAGAAAAGGAGAAAGAGAAAGAAAAGGAGAAAGAGAAAGAAGAAGAGAAAGAAAAGGAAAAGGAAAAGGAAAAAGAAGAAGAAAAGGAAAATGAACCTGCAGATGAATCCTCTATTGAAATGCCTATAAAGGTAAAGATAGAAGTGATGGACAACACACCTCTCATTCCTATGCCATGAATGTCATTGTTGTCAAGTTTGACTCCTGACACAACAAGTCTAGACTCATGTGGAGAAGAAGACTTGATAAAGATCAGTGTGCTTATAGCAATGGAAAAGGCAAAGGAGAAATAGGTTATGAGGAATCCATTGTTTTTTGAATCAGTCAACATTCTAAATAGCTTACTACTTGCAAACAAGAAAGTGTCTAGTGTATATTTAGTGGATGATGTTAGCACCATCATGACATGCTTTAAAGAAAATTTCTCAAGTCTTGAGCAATCAACATCCAAGATAGTAGAAGAGAAATACCTTAAGAAAAGATCGAATGAGCTGACAAAAAAATTCGCACTTGATCTCAATTCACTAAAGGTTGGTCAAGCTTTATTGAAGGATATTGCGGCTAAAGGAAGAAAGATCATAGCTGATTGTATTGACAAGGACAAACTAATTGTAGACCTTTTAAAGAAGATTCAGGAAGATGAATCAATGATGAAAGCAGTAAGGAAGTCAATGCTAGATCCCTCCACCGATTTAAATATGTGCAATAATGTCTACCAAGGACAATTGGATAAGATAGAGAAGGTAGAGCAAGAAATAGTTAAGATAAGGGATAGGCAAGCTCAGTTGAGACATGCACTTGCACCCTTAGTAGATGTGCTAAATAAGAATATCAAGGACATCGATGCCACTATTGTGACATATGATCAAGGTCCAAATTCAGATTTGGAGAAGATGGATAAATTGACTTATGCTTTGTGCACTCATCTCCAAATAGTAGATGCAATGAAGGTATTTTGGCAACAAGAAATTGCAAACCTTTAGACTGCATATCATGATGTATTATCAATGTAAGTACTTGAAGTTTCATTTTTTAGCACCTTTGTCATTAATGTCAAATGGGGAGTAGAGTATACATTAGAAGGGAGAATATGGAGCAGTATATATGATGTAAAAAAGGGAGTAAAGTATATAGTAAAAGGGAGATATAAGATAGAGTATATGTTAGAAATTTTTTGTGTTAGACTCAGTTTAGTAACTTCACCATATTCCTTTGTTGCCATTAATGACAAAGGGGGAGATTGTTGGAAAGTTGACTATACTATTGTATATGACTATAATTAAGTGTTTTCATTATGACAACAAAGTCATATGGATTTTTGGAGTCAGCACAGTTACTCATAAGATCAGAAAAATGGCTAAGTATAGAAGATAGGACAGTCAGCAGAGCATCAGTGCACATTTGTATGACCGAGTTATGGTATTCTCCCTTGAAGATAAGCTTCTGAGTATGTAATCATGCTAATTATAAGAGTGCATGATCATATGAGTTAGTATGAAGAAGTTGTTGGAATTAGGAGAGATAGGTACTGAGAGGGGAGGGGTGAATCGGTGCCTTCAAAAATATTGCTTGTAAACCTTTCAGATCTATAATTGTAAATAGTGAAAACCGACCAAAACAACTTGAATCTAATTGCATGAATCAATCATCCATTAACTTAAAGTAAGTAAACAACATGAAACCAATATCACAATCACATGACACAAGTATTTTGGTAATGCAGAAACCCTTGTTAGAAGGTAAAAACTGCGGTGGGGATGACACCCACAAATTCTTCATTACTGCAGATAGAAAAGGTTTTCCTGTTAGGGCTACAAGTTTTGATCACTTCTAGTGATCTCACCCTATTAGGAGTGACATGTTAGATTGGCTAGACCTACCTAGTTATAGGATTTTAACAACACTAATGAAGTGCGGACTTGGTTAAGAGATTTACATAAGACTGTTAAGTCTACTCTGTTAAGAGATTTTATCCAAAAACTCTATTACAATTGTCACAAAGCAATAGGTAATTATCTTCTATTTGACACTCAATTGTCTGATACAGATCTATAAGCTCTGATAAAATATCACCTTACTTGTGATGAATCTCTGCTCTGAACTACTCGGTAGTCTCTGCTGATTCTACTCAATCTGAATTCCTCTGTACTCGGTCCTGCTTTGTTAACTGATAGACTTGAAGATAGGAAATTGCTTCAAGTGGTCCGTGATTCATATATCAACTCACACCAACAAATTATGCAAGCACACAAATATATAGTGTTCTATTTTTGCCGCTTTAACAAAATTAGGTTACACAATATAGTCATAACCCTAAGATCTTGTTAGCCCATTTTCTCGTCATAATAGAAAATCTTCAGAAAATGGTCTGTACCCTGTGAAAATTTCCATGGCTATGTCTTTTCTTCTGGTCTTTGTAGTTCTTTTCATGTTTTCGGCCTCGAGACCCTTGCAAAAATTCATAAATCTACCCGTTATGTACAAAAAACCCTAAAATGCCTTAGCCCTGTTATATTTCTTCATTACCTTTTCGGGTCACTTAAAACTCTTTCTGCGTGTGCCTCTTAAAATCTATGTCACCCTGGTTCGCGGTTAGGTTTTTGTTCTCCGGCCGGTTTAATTTTTCCTTAGTCCAAAATCGTGCCCTGCAAGCTTTAATATTTCCTAAGTCACCAGCTTTAATTTTTCCTATGTTTCAACTTCTTTTATTTCTTGGGCCCGGTCTCTGACACCTAAGCATAGTTGGTGGTTACAGTCTTCATTCAGCGATCTAGCGACTGTGTGTCACGCAATCTCTAAATTTCTGGCGGTTAGTGCCAAACATCCAGCGACCTAGCGGGCGGTCTTATTTCTTCAGTCACGCAATCTCTGAATGTCTTGCGGTTATCGGCTAACATCTAGCGATCTTCCGGGTGGGTTTCTTTACCTCAGTCATGTGGTCGCTAGATGGTGGGCCCAATTTTTCTTAGGTAGTGTGACAATGTAGAAGATCTACGGTTGCTGCATGATCTCATGGAATATTCCATCCCCTTGCAATCATGCGACAACCGTTGATTTTGGATCTTTCCTGGTGTGTGTTAGTGGGACCTGATTCTTCAAGCGGCAGAGTAAAGGAAGATCATGTGGCTGTCGCATGATTGCATGGAATATTCCAACCCCATGCAATCTTGCGCCAGCCATTTGATTAGATGCTGAGGGTTTGTGGGTCCTATGACTTGGCTCGGCGGTTTCAGCAAATGGCACGGTAACATGTGGCATCGGGTGGACCCAGGTTGGGTTTGAGGTTTGGCAGAATGGATAAGGATTTAGCGGCTTTGGTAAATGTCTCTATGTTCGCTGATTCACGTAGTAAAATGGTGAAGTTCTAAAAGGTCTGGCAATTCAGCGAACGTGCATTCGCGGGTTTGCTAAATGATTTGGCAAAGATGTAAAACATTTAGCGAGTTGGTGATATTCTTTTAGTCGCGTGTTCACCAAGTAGGAAGGTTGAGTTTGCTGAGATAGTGGGACCGCATGATGATTCATTGCTGAGTTGTCTTGTTGTGATTGGCTGAGCTGGAAAAGGATTGTAGACACGTCAGTGGGCCCGAATGATTCAAGAGAGGAGGACAGCGTGGTAGATCTAGTGGTTGGTGCATGATCTCATAGGAGGTGTTAGAGCAATGTGATCTTGCGCTAGCCGTTCGATTAGATGCTGAAGGTTTGTGGGTCCTGTCAGTCGTGACCAGGTAGTTGCAGCGAGTAGTGTGGCGATAAGTGGCATCAAGTTGTAGATTTGGAGGTGGGGTCTGAGCTATTTGGTGGAGTGGATAAAGTTTAGCGGCCCGAAAAATTTCCTTCTTGTCGTTGGTTCACGAGATGATTTGGTGGTTCCCTAATTCATTTGGCAATTTGGCGAATGCGTGGTAACAGGGTCGCTAGAATTTTTAGCGGAGGCAGGAAGTATTCCATGAATTGGCGAGGGTTCCTTTGTCACCAATTCGCCAAATGATTTAATGGGCTATTTTAACACGTGCAGTCATGTGTTCACAGAGTTTAACTGCGGTTAGGCTTTTCATTTCACGACTGGGATTTTCTTTTGTCACGCGTTCGCTGAATGTTAACCTGAGGTATTTGAGGAGTTAGAAATCTGAAGCCCAGGAATGATGAGGAGATCTACAGTTGGGACTTAATTGCTGATCTCTGATCAAATGAAGATCGCCGATGTGCCGTTGGCGCCAAGAAATAACTGTTGGTGTTCAAATTCAAATCTCTGAGATGTCTCCATCGACTAAAAGGACTGAAATTGATGACAGAAAGGGGCAAAGTTGGTGAATTTTGAATTTCTCTGCCATTCCAGCGTGGTCCAGGGTGCCTTGAGGGTTTGCAGGGATTTGTGCCGTGTGGTTTTGAGCTCGAGGAATTATTTGCAGGTAGTGATTTGACTAGTTTTTATGGCATTTTTTGGTGTACTATGCTATGCTCATAGATTTTCATGATTGCAGAATCTGTCTGAGATTTCTTTCTCCAGGTTGCTTGGTTTCTTGCCCCTGTAATAATTTTTGATGTAATTTTGATTGGTTTGGTGGGTGAAACCCTATGCCCCAGCTGTCCCTAAGCTTGTTGCATTCTCTCTGAGAATTCCAAGGCAGCTAGTGGTATAAATGGCAGGTTGTTCATTTTTGTAAGGGTTCCTTCTTCTGCAATTTTTTTGAGGAGAATTGGTTCTAGTGAAGGGTCCTTTTCCTGTAGATTTTCTCCTTCTCTCTGCATATAGAGTGTTCCTCTTTCTTCTGTTGGTTCAGAGAATACAATGCATGTTGTAATAGATTTATCTTATGTATGAGAATGGAATATACTCTTACTGTTACTGAGCTATCTCCATTTGAATTCTGAGTCCATCGATCATGCATCAAGGGTGTTTGATTTGTCTGTTTACATTACCTAAGTGTTTGCAAGTGGAGTTGTCTTCGTAAAGATAACTGGTTCAGGGTTAGTCTTCTTATATGTATGAGCTAAAATATCAAGGATAGGTCATGCTTATCTTCTAGTGGATGCTGGTCAATGTATTATCTGTTCATAGGTCTCTTCTAAGGGTAGGGTTAAAATCCTTTGATGGATAATAACATGCTTGAATGCACAAGTGGGTGTTAAGTTGAGGTTTGGTCATGGTGTGTGATTGATGTCAGGCATCAACACATTGAGCATATTGTGTTCTTGTTTCATAGTTGTCTCTTGCAGTAGGGTATTTGACTCTGTGGCCCATTGGATAAGGCACTGGTTTATCAGAGATTTAGGGTATCTCAAGGTTCTCTTCAAATATATTTTAAAATCATTTCCTTTTTTTCCCACCCTTTCCCTTTCATGTTGTTAGGATAGGTCTCTGGTTTTCATACTCATTCCATGCAAGTAGGGCTATTGCATGAGATATTGGATTCATTGAGGTACAAGATACCTAGGAGTTTGAGAACCATTCCACACTAATCTATCTGCAGGCCTTTGGTTTGTAATGAGGTGTCTTGGATGTGCAGATAAAGCAATACCCGCCTGAGTGAATGTGGAGCTTGAAGAAGGAGGATTTCTCTTTGTCCTCATCAATTGGTTTGTTTTTCTTGTCAAGCTTGAGTGCCTAACTGAGATCTAAGCCCACCATTTGATTCAAGCTTGGTCCTGCAAGAAAAGGACACCAACAAAATGGCGATTCCACTGGGGAAGAACATGAAGAAAACCTGTTAAGGAGCTCTGGTTGCTGTCATATTGAAGTATTCAAAATCTTTATTGACCAGATTGGTTTGGCCCATCCGAGTCACCAACAAAATGGTGACTCTGTTGGGGAAGAACATGAAGAAAACCTGTTAAGGAGCTCTGGTTGCTATCATATTGAAGTATTCAAAATCTTTATTGACCAGATTGGTTTGGCCCATCCGAGTCACCAACAAAATGGTGACTCCGCTGGGGAAGAACATGAAGAAAACCTGTTAAGGAGCTCTGGTTGCTGTCATATTGAAGTATTTAAAATTTTTATTGACCAGATTGGTTTGGCCCATCCGAGTCACCAAAAAAATGGTGACTCTACTAGGGAGAGTCTAGAAAAGAGCCAGATACAAGCATTAACATTTGCAAAATTTTTCTCACCTAGTTTTGAGTGGTGGCTCTGATGTTCTTTATTTGATCAATGTTCCTCCTGATAAATAGTGTGTTACCTGGTGTAGCTTTGTGCTGGTTAGAAGAAGAAATAGTGAAACATTTTCCTCTAAGGAGGTGGTGGCTCAGCATGACAAAGTTATCTGATGGAGCTTCAAGGTGAGCTCTAGATCTACCTTGCCTTCCAATCAACAAGCAAGTTTCAAGTTGCAGATTTCTAGGTATTCTCCTATTTAAAATGTATCCCTATCAAGTGTGTAGCACTGCTATAGAGGGATGAGTTGTAGTGGGTAGTTCCTCATGGAGGAATATAGGCCCTTTTGTTTTGATGGCATTGAGGGTGCCCCTAATGAGTTTGCTGCTAAGCATGGGAAGTGCTTGCCTAGATTCATGGCTGATGGATCTGTTTCTGCAAGCCAACATGTTGATGATATTATGGGTCTTTTTGGAGATATGGATATTGAGCATGAAGATATTGCCATGAGGTTATTTGTGCACACATTTTCTGATGGTGCAAGGAAATGGTTATTGTCCTTGCCTTCATGTTCAATCCCTTCTTGGGATGTGTTGAGGGCCAAGTTTGTTGAGCATTTTGATAAAGTGGTTGCTCTCAAGAAGGAGTTAGCAAGGTTGAAAATGGTGAACTGGCAGCTAGCAGAGGACATAAGATTGCTAAGACTGGTGGCTCCTGATGATGTTCATGAGGAGGCCAGTGTTTCTAATGTTGATTCTCACTATGCAGAGAGTGTTGAATATGAAGTTGATTTTGAGATCAGTGCATATAAGGATGTTGAAGATGAATCTGAGGATGGCAGTATTTCCTTTTTGTCTGTAGATTTTTCTTCTTGTCAACATGAGAAGGAAATTTCCTTGTCCCAGTTTGATGATGTTTTGTGTGAGAAGGAGAATATTGAATATGATGCAGATGATGATTCCTACATAGGCTACTTCACATAAGATGATTTGAGGCCAGAGTTCTCAGTTCTTGTTCCTGACAGGGATGTAGCTGATGAAGAAGAAAATGATATTGAAGCTCAAAGTCCACTAAGCAGTGAAATGATTTCAACACTTTTGGCTAAACAGTTCCAAAGGTATGCCCTTGCTTTAGATTTTGATTTACAGCTCCCCTGTGATATTGTCTTTGACACTGATAATGAGGCTAGTGTTCAAAGTGATCATGAAGACCCATGCATATTAGGTTTCCCCTCTAGCAGTGACTCTACAGAAGAAGAGGTAGAAGGACATGATAGAGTGTTTTCCTATCATCAAGATTGCAGTGATGAACAAGTTCCTTGTTCATATCCTTTTCCTTCTTTTGCCAAGTATGATAATGATAGTGACAGTGTTGAAGACTTTTCTTTCAGTAGTTGGGATAGAAATTCTTTGGATGAAAATGATGGTGTAGTGTTCCCCTGTCACCAAAGTTTTGATGAAAACCTTCACTTGGTTCATGATCTAGTTCATGAAGACTTCATGGAGGAACCAAGTTGCTCAATGGCTGAGGCAATGTATGAAGGTGAATCTAAGGATCCTAGTCCTTCTCAGCCAGGTAACTATATTGTAATGCATGATGCTCAGTATGTTTTATTTTATGATGCATTACTAGATCAAATTTTTGTTTCTAGTCATCAAGGAGAAGTAGATGATGTTCCATACTTCTTGGAGTTTGAATATGAATATGATGGTTGTGACTGGAAAAGCATGGGTAGTGATCAGTATAGTTTCATTCTTCAGCCCATGAATATTCACATATGTTTGCAGCAAGGTGATCATGAAATTTTTAGGTGGCTGGTTGTAAATGTGGATGAAAACTAGATTTTTGATGCAGGAGGGTCACTGGTTTTCTTTTGAGGCCTTAAGCCTGGTTGTATATATTTGTAAATTCTTGTAAATATTCTTTCCCTTTCCTGTTGTGTGTTTCCTTCCTGGCTTGTTCCCTATGTTTTTTGAGGTGCTTGCCTTTTTGTCTTGTGTTGGTCTGCTCTCCCAGATATCTGAATTCTTGCCATGCCTGCAAGAGCCATGCATCCCCAACTAGAGCCACTGTTAGCCCATTTTCTTGTCATAATAGAAAATCTTCAGAAAATGGTCTATACCCTATGAAAATTTCCATGGCTATATCTTTTCTTCTAGTCTCTGTAGTTCTTTTCATGTTTCTGGCCTCGAGACCCTTGCAAAAATTCATAAATCTAGCCGTTATGTGAAAAAAACCCTAAAATGCCTTAGCCCTGTTATATTTCTTCATTACCTTTTCGAGTCACTTAAAACTCTTTTTGCATGTGCCTTTTAAAATCCATGTCACCCTAGTTTGTAGTTAGGTTTCTATTCTCCAGCCGGTTTAATTTTTCCTAAGTCCAAAATCGCGCCCTGCAAGCTTTAATATTTCCTAAGTCACGAGCTTTAATTTTTCCTATGTTTCAGCTTCTTTTATTTCTTGGGCCCAGTATTTGACACCTAAGTATAGTTGGTGGTTACAGTCTTCATTTAGCGATCTGGCGACTGTGTGTCGCGCAATCTCTAAATTTCTGGCGGTTAGTGCCAAACATCCAGTGACCTGGCGGGTGGTCTTGTTTCTTGAGTCGCGCAATCTCCGAATGTCTCACGATTATCGACTAACATCTAGCGATCTTTCAGGCGGTTTACTTTGCTTCAGTCACATGGTTGGTAGATGGTGGGCCCAATTTTTCTTAGGCAGTGTGACAACACAGAAGATCTATGGTTTCTGCATGATTGCATGGAATATTCCATCCCCTTGCGATCATGCGACGACCATTGATTTTAGATCTTTCCTGGTGTGTGTCAGTGGGACCCGATTCTTCAAGTGGCAGAGTAAAGGAAGATCGTGTGGCTATCGCATGATCGCATGGAATATTCCAACCCCATGCGATCTTGCACCAGCTGTTTGATTAGATGTCGAGGGTTTGTGGGTCCTGTGACTTGGCTCCACGGTTTCAGCAAATGGCATGGTGACATGTGGCATCGGGCGGACCCAGGTCAGGTCTGAGGTTTGGAAAAATGGATAAGGATTTAGTGGCTTTGATAAATGTCTCTGTGTTCACTGATTCACGTAGTAAAATGGTGAAGTTCTAAAAGGTTTTGCGATTCAGCGAACGTGCATTCGCGGGTTTGCTAAATGATTTGGCAAAGATGTAAAACATTCAGTGACTTGGCGATATTCTTTTAGTCACGTGTTCACCAAGTAGGAAGGTTGAGTTTGCTGAGATAGTGGGACCACATGATGATTCATTGCTGAGTTGTCTTGTTGTGATTGGCTGAGCTGAAAAAGGATTGCAGACACGTCAGTGGGCCTGAATGATTCAAGAGAGGAGGACAGCATGGTAGATCTAGTGGTTGGCCCATGATCTCATAGGAGGTGTCAGAGCCATGCGATCTTGCGCCAGCTGTTTGATTAGATGCCGAAGGTTTGTGGGTCCTGTCAGTCTGGACCAGGTAGTTGTAGTGAGTAGTGTGGCGACAGGTGGCATCGAAGTTACGGATTTGGAGGTGGGGTCTAAGCTATTTGGCGGAGTGGATAAAGTTTAGCGGCCTGACAAATTTCCTTCTTGTCACTGGTTCACGAGATAATTTGGCAGTTCCCCAATTCATTTGGTGATTTGGCGAATGCGTGGTCGCTAGAATTTTTAGCGGAGGCAGGAAGTATTCCACGAATTGGCGAGGGTTCCTTTGTTGCCAATTTTCCAAATGATTTAATGGGCTATTTTAACACGTTTAGTCGTGTGTTCACAGAGTTTGATTGCGGTTAGGCTTTTCATTCCACGATTGGGATTTTCCTTTGTCACACGTTTGTTGAATGTTAACCCGAGGTATTTGAGGAGTTAGAGATCTGAAGCCCGGGAATGATGAGGAGATCTACAGTCGGGACTTAATTGCTGATCTTCGATCAAATTAGGACCGCTGATGTGCTATTGGCACCAAGAAATAATCCTTGGTATTCAAATTCAAATCTCTGAGATGTCTCCAGCGACTAAAAGGACTAAAATTGATGACAGAAAGGGGCAAAGTTGGTGAATTTTGAATTTCTTTGCCGTTCCAGCATGGTCCAGGGTGCCTTGAGGGTTTGTAGGGATTTATGTCGTGTGGTTTTAAGCTCGAGGAACTGTTTGCAGGTAGTGATTTGACTAGTTTTTATGGCATTTCTTGGTGTACTATGCTATGCTCGCAGATTTTCATGATTGTGAAATCTGTCTGAGATTTCTTTCTCCAGGTTGCTTGGTTTCCTGCCCTTGTAATAATTTCTAATGTAATTTTGATTGGTTTGGTGGGTGAAACCCTATGCCCTAGCTATCCCTAAGCTTGTTGCATTCTCTCTGAGAATTCCAAGGCAGCTAGTGGTATAAATGGTAGGTTGTTCATTTTTGTAAGGGTTCCTTCTTCTGCAATTTTTTTGAGGAGAATTGGTTCTAGTGAAGGGTCCTTTTCCTGTAGATTTTCTCCTTCTCTCTGCATATAGAGTGTTCCTCTTTTTTTTGTTGGTTCAGAGAATACAGTGCATGTTGTAATAGATTTGTCTTATGTATGAGAATTGAATATACTCTTACTATTACTGAGCTATCTCCATTTGAATTCTAAGTCCATTGATCATGCATCAAGGGTGTTTGATTTGTCTATTTGCATTGCCTAAGTGTTTGCAAGTGGAGTTGTCTTCGCAGAGATAACTGGTTCAGGGTTAGTATTCTTATATGTATGAGCTGAAATATCAAGGATAGGTCATGCTTGTCTTCCAGTGGATGCTGGTCAATGTATTAGCTGTTCATAGGTCTCTTCTAAGGGGAGGGTTAAAATCCTTTGATGGATAATAACATGCTTGAATGCACAAGTGGGTGTTAAGTTGAGGTGTAAAGATCAACTCCTAATAGGGTTGTAAGATCTTCTAATAGGGATCATAATACTCTAGTGTAGTTCTTAGTGGGTGTCAATTCCCACCAAGGTTTTTACCTATTTGGGTTTCCCCGTAATCATATCTGGTGTTATGTGTTATGGTTATTTATCTTACTTTCATTGATATTCATTTTAGTACTTAAGCAATTAAATTAAGTTTCAAGATATTAGAAAAAGTAATGATATATAGAACACTTATTCACCCCCCCTCTCAGTGTTCCCATTCCTAACCTATCCGATGTATGTGTTTGTGAGCTTTGATTAGATAATATTTGATTAATATCATAAACAATAGTAATATTCAATACAGTTGGAGTACTTTGACCATTATAATAATCAAAACAATAAAAAAGTATATTAATAATTATGATATATCTACAGTAAAAAAGTAGTTGATTGTTCAATTTGAATAAATAATTAATTGTATATTGACTAAAAATTATTATCTCTATAATAATAAAAAAGCTATATAACAATCAATATATATTAGGACTCAATAGTTGAGCATGTTTTAATAGTTGTGATAGCATTTCTTGATTGAATACCGAATAATTTTAATAATAAATCATTGCACTTGTGACATTAAAATCATTAGCATTGATCATGAGTATTCATAATTGAATGAATTATATTTCTTAAATCTAAAAAGAAACACACATGACTTACCTCATGCTCCCATGTGGCTTAAATTTAGGCAGCTCAAGTGTTCCTTGCATGCAAAAAAAACTTTTTAATTAGGGGAAAATGATAAAATGAGATATTTCCCTATTTTACTAGAGCAATTGTTTCTTAAAAATTGAACAAAATCTTTGAAACTTGGGTGTGTGTGTGTGCATGCAAAGAGGGGGGGGCATGGGCTAGAAGTAAGAAGTATCTACTTATTGGGAAAAATGACACCATGATTTTACTATTTTTTATCTCTCCTTTTTATTTGCCTAAAGTGTTGCTTCCAAATTTTATTTGCAAGAAATTTTACTTATTTTTTCATTTAAAAGTACCATTTAAGAGGAATCCTAAAAAATAAGCATCAAATTTTACTATCCATGGATCAACTCTACAAATTACTACTAAAAAAGTTGAGCAATGGTTACTAGCCAAAATAAACTAAGCCCCTACATGGATACGTAGCCTTAGTGAATGAACATAAAAAAATTAGCATCAAGTCAGTAAAGAGGAGTAAAATCAAGAAAATGATTTGAAGCAGCTTTGAGATTTGATCCATCTTACCACTCCTTAGAAATAAAAATATCCTAGTCCTAAAATAACTTTCTAAAGTGTCATAATGTAGATCTATGATGCTACAGTGGTGTACTAAGGACTTTGCTATAATTATAATGACATGCCCTTTACCTATAGCCTTTATTTTATGCTTCTAAAATATATATTGTTTTAAAGAAATTAGCAGTTAAGTTCTTAATAGTGTTATTACTTAATTTTATAAACTCAATAATATTTTATTTCAACTCATCCTAATTTTTTATCGAGAATGAATATTATTTTAACTAAATTTTCCCATTTGTGAAACAAAGCAAAACTTATTGAGTTCATCCCAAAGGTCTTCATTAAAATATTATTATGACCACCCCTAGCATAGACTCCTTGAAAGTAGTTTTTTCAACACTCTAGTCTAGCTTAGAGATTTTTTATATTTTTTCATAAATTTACACCAAGTCATATATAGGGATATAACCAAAGGAAAGAAGTCCCTTAGTTTGAATTCTTTGAATTTTGAAGACTTGAACCATGTGTTGCCACACCTTAGCAATAAAATCATCACGCTCCTTAAAAGAACTCTCTAAAGTATCATCATCTATATATCTATGATTCTAGGTTGGCATGTTGAAGATTTTTCTCTAGTTCTAATGGTACACGCTTCACTTGTAACATTTATTTTATTCTTTTACAATTTATATTGAAGTATAAAGAAACAAAAGAGTTTCAAGTTCCTAATGGTTTTGATACTAAATTTTACTCAGAATATAATAAACTCATACTAGTTTTTCTAGATCATGAACAACATTTTAAAAATATTTTCCTATTTGTGAAACATAGAGGAGAACTTCTTGACTTCCTCCTATAGTTCTTCATTAAGGATAATATTATTATTGCCACCCGCAACATCCTTCTTGTGGATAATACTTCAATATTTTGTAATCTAGCTCAAAGATTTTGGTATTGCCATCAACTAGTTTCAAATGTCATTCTAAAGATCAAAATTTTCTTCCAAACCTTTGATTCTAGTTATAAATGATGCAGGAGCATCCTTGGGAAGTTAGCAATCCTTCATGTTGGAGTGATTGATTCTATGTTGCTCGGTTATAGTGTTGACCAAGGGGCTTGGTCGCTTAGGGAAGGACTTGGTCTCTGAAGGAACTTGGTCTCTGAAGAGCTTGGTCGCTGAAGGAACTTAGTAAAACTTATGGCGCTTGGTAGAACCTGTGCTCAACGATGCTTGTGGTGCTCAATCGACATGCTTTCTTGGTGATGCCTGGCTTGCTTGGTAGTTTTACTATTTCTTGGTAGTTTGGATTACCGAATGGAGTTCTTACAAATTTGGTTGGCTAACTCGTTACATTTAATCTAGGTAGTGTGTGTTGTAACATTCTCCTAGGTAGATCTGGAGGCCGACATGGAGAACTGATTATTTGTAAGGCTATTTGAGAGACGACTTGTATTGCATTTAATAATTGTTGTTTTAGGAGTCGACTTAGGCTTAGGAGTTATTTCTTTCTTCCAGCTGACTTGTGGTTGAAGAAGTGTATGTAAGAAGGGTCTGGGGTAGGATGATCAAGCAACATGGAGGAATGAAGAGGAATGATATTGAGCAGAGCTAGTAGCTAAGTGTGGGCTTGGAAGACAAGAAGGTTTCTTGATTTCTTGCGAGCACAAGTTTATATTCTTCTTGGGGCTTCTACCAGTTTTTTGTAGCTTGTTGTTACAGATTTGGCTAGCTTGGATTTGGATCTTGTGAGGTCTTGCAAAATTATTATTGTAATTATTTCTATTTGGTCATAACCCAGAAGGTCTTACAACCAGGCATGTTGAACGAAAATTGTATAATACTATTTGAGAATTTTCTTTGTTGTGTTTCTATTGTGTTTTTTTTGTGAGTGTAAGGTTTGGACTATCCATTCTAGGATTCTCCATGTTGCACTACATCAGGTGGTATTAGAGCTTGAAGTTCTTGAGTGTGTGGATAGATCACCGAAGGTGAGGCAGTTTTCACCAGGACCTTGGGTTGGAGATTTTTTGCCTTAGGTTTCCAAAGATCTTGGAAGATGCCTCTGAGAAGATTGGACCCTAGGGTAATTACAGATCTCTATGATACTATGGAGTCTAGGATTATAGAGAAGGTTAAAGAAGATTTCAGATCTAAGATAGAATTGATGAAGAATGACATGATCATTGAGATCATAAGGGCTATGGATGGTGTACCTCAAAATGTGGGCACTGAGGATAGCTATGAGGAAGCTGCTAGAAACTTTGAGGTAGCTATATCTAGTGGAGATGACAGAACCGATCAGAGGGATAGATCTGGTGAAGACAAGAATGGTCAATTGTAGAGATCTGGAGCTTGGTTAAGTACTAGTTACCGAATGGAAGTTTCTAACTTCTCTAGTACTTTGAGATCTGAGGACTTGATTGATTGGTTTGATGAGTTAGAATACTTCTTTGAGCTTGAAGAAATTGAAGATCCTCTTAGAGTGAGGTTGGCACAAACTAAGTTGAAAGGACGTACATGTAGCTCTTTGGTGGAAAGAATTGTAGAGAGAAAGAGAAGATGCAGGTGAAATGAAGACCAATCGGTGGATGTTGATGGTGGAAAAATTGAATGCTAAGTTCATACCCGCTGACTATGAACTTGAGTTGTTTAAGAAGTTGCAGAATTTGAAGCAAAAAGAATTGACTCTTGAAGACTATACCAAGGAGTTCTACAAAATTACTATTTGGTCTAGAGATGGAGAACTCAGTAAGGAAAAGGTAGCTCAATATGTGAATGGATTGAGATTCAATATTTAGGATGAGATTGGTATGCTGAAGATTGATTCAGATGAGGATGCTTATCAGTATTCTCTAAAGGTAGAAGATAAGTTAAAGAGAAAATATCATGGTAATTCCCAAGGGAAGGAGAAACAAGATCACTCGATCAAGGATAAACCGACTACGGAAGATGAACCAAAACCTATTGAGCCGAGGAAGATGACAAGTAAGGTTTCCTTTAAGGGTACTTTTTTTCATTATGGTGAAGGACATAGAGCTTATGAATGTTCCCAGAAGGATGGTGATTGAAGAACTATTGTGGTGAATAAGGATGAAGACTTGATGAATGCACTTGAATAGGAAGGAGAGAATTTGTTGGCTCGATCAATACTATTTGGTAAGAAAGTACTGGAACCTTGTCAATGGAGTGATTTTTTCAGGACTCGTTGTAAGTCTTCTTGTAAAATCTGCAATGTGATAGCTGAGGAGATGGTTCAGAAACTTGGTTTGAAGATAGTGAGACATCCTTGTCCTTATAGGATTGGTTGGTTGCAAGATGTTCGTGCTTTGGAAGTGAGGGAGAAATGTCTTATTGAATTTTAGATTGGCCAGTATAAGGATCAAGTGTTGTGTGATATTGTAGACATGAGTAGTTGTCACATATTGCTCGGTAGACCTTGGTAGTGTGATTGTAGGGCTATGCATGATTTGTGTCAAGAATGTGTTTACTGTTGAGAAGGATGGTAGGAAGTTTTCTTGGATTCCTTTTCTGGATACAACACTTGGTAGGAGGAACCTAAGCTTTGGGAGATGAGTTGAGTTGAAGGATCCTAGAAGGTTTGGAGATCAATATGGAGAACAGACCTGCAGATTGTCGAGGAAAGACTTGAGAAGGAAAAGAAAGAAGAAGTGTATTTGAGGTAAGAGTGTTGAAGACTTGGAGGACATTTATGTGAAGAACCAGTTTGGGGTTTGTGTGTTGAATCCCATAAGATGTTCTTCCAACCTTTAAGAACATGTTTTCGCACTTGGGGTGTTTGATGTAGGAGCATCCTTGGGAAGTTAGCAATCCTGCATGTTGGAATGATTTTTTTTATGTTTCTCGGTTATAGTGTTGTCCGAGGGGCTTGATCGCTAAAGGGAAGGACTTGTTTGTTGAAAAGCTCGGTTGCTGAAGGAACTCGACAAAACTTCTGGCTCTTGGTAGAACTTGTGCTTGGTGATGCTTGTGGTGCTCGGTCGACATGCTTTCTCAGCAATGTCTGGCTTGCTTGGTAGTTTTATTGTTTCTCAGTAATCTGGCTTACCAACTAGAGTTCTTAGAGATTTGGTTGGCCAACTCATTGCATTTAATTTGGGTAGTGTGTGTTACATTCTCCTAGGTAGATCTAGAGGCTGACATGGAGAACTAATTATTTGTAAGGCTATTTGAGAGCCGACTTGTATTGCATTTAATATTTGATGTTTTAGGAGACGACTTGGGCTTAGGAGTTATTTGTTTCTTCCACCCGACTTGTGGATGAAGAAGTGTATTTAAGAAGGGTCTGGGGTAGGATGATCAGGCAACATGGAAGAGAAAAGAGGAATGATATTGAGAAGAGCTAGTAGCTAAGTATGGACTTGGAAGACAAGAAGCTTTCTTGATTTCTTGCAAGCACAGGTTTAGATTCTTCTTGGGGTTTCCACCAGTTTGTTGTAGACTATTGTTACAGATCTGGCTAGCTTGGAGTTGGATCTTGCAAGGTCTTCCAGAATCACTGTTGTAATTATTTGTATTTGGCCATAACCCAGAAGGCCTTACAACTGGGCATGTTGAATGAAAATAGTATAATACTATTTGAGAATTTTCTTTGTTGTATTTTTTTTGTGAAAGGTTTGGACTATCCATTCTGGGATTCTCCATGTTGCATTGCGTCAATTAAGGCCAAATTTTTTTTGGTAGAATCATGTTGGGTTTATAGCTATAATTGGAAGCATATTCAACATTATTATAATCAATAAAGATACCTTCAAATTTCATGAAAGTTTGATTACACATATGCATGGAGAAGTGCTTGAATAAGGTCATTCCAAAAAAGAACATCCTTTTTGTTTGGCATAGAAATGGTATGAGAATCAACAATAGGAGTTTCTGTAACTTAGAGAGTATTGATGAATTTATAATTTTAACCACTATAGAGCCATCCATTTTCCTTAAGCCTAGGGCTACTTGATGCTCTTAATATTGTCAAGAATCACAATTTTTGGAGGAGGAATATTAGCACCAAATATAGCTTGAACATTAGCTACGCAAATAGGAGAGACTAGGTAGAAACCTATTATAGAGATGTTAACAAGGGGTTCTAAAGGTACATTGGGAAGGAAACCATTCTCAAGGTTAGCAATTTTGGGAAATTGTAAGGTTTTTACTTCTTAAACTATATCATAGAAATATTTAGATGTTCAAATTCACATTTGTAAGAAAATGAAATGAAATACATTCAATATAGATAACTATGAATCATCTTCTAATACATTTAATTAGTTATTGATTATAACATTTAACACATCATAACAACAAAATTTATATCAATACTTATTAAATGTAAATAAAAAAAACTTCTTTAAATAGAGTAAATTTATTAGTGTGAGATTACATGTTTTTTTCATTTGTATTCAACTGCCCAAAAGTGAGAGTTTGAAATATAGTCTAATGTACTTCCTACTCTTGGACAAATGAGGTCTTATTACAAATATCACAAAAAAACAAAAAACAAACAAGCAAACAAACAAACAAACAAACAAGCACTTGCATCAAAAGAAGGCGCAATGGTTACACTAATAGAAATATATAATTTGAATAACATACTGGGGAGCACAAAAATCTTTATACAATATTAGGGGGTAAATCTTCACATAAATCATTAGAACAATCTTCAATGTATCAACATTGTCAAATTTATTTTTGGGGGCAGAAGATACCTAACAACACAAAGATGTTAAAGATGGCCTCATGCGCGTGCTCTATGCCTCCTGTGTGCCCTTCCTTTGGCGTTGTGGAGGGTTTGGAGAAGGTTGGGGCTTCCTTGGCCTCCCGCGCATACTCTCTGCCTCCTGCACACCTTTCTTCTAGTGTTGCGGAGGGTTTGGGGAAGGCTGGGGCTTCTTAGCTTCTTCCTATGGTGACATCTACCTATGTTGTTGCTATGGAGGGTTTGGAGAAGGCGGCTATTGTTTTGGAAACATCTACCTCTGATGCAGCATCTAGGATGTGTGTTGCGGCTGGAACCTCTTTTTTGGGGGCTGTTGGTCCCACTTCTAAGGCTTTTGTGGGGTTGGTAGGGTCTTTTGCTGATGTTGTTCCCTAGACGGTTGTGACTGCAAAGGGACGCAAGGTTTCCACTGACAATGGGGCTTCCATTGCCCCAGTTCTGGTTTGTGGGTCTTTATCTGTCAAGTTGTCCTCTACTACTGATAGAGATTTGAAGAATAGTAATGAAATTTTTAAATCCCACAGACTGATTGGTCGGTTTCAGAGTTTTTGGCCTAGCCTTCCCCAACTGCATGATTGGGTTTCTTGAAGATGGGAACCAAAATTATCAGGTACTGTTAACATCTATCCATTGGAAAAAGGCTTTTTCATAGAAAATTTTGATAATGTCATGGATAGAGCTACGATCCTATGTGATTATTTATTTTGTTGGGAGGATGGAATTTTTTGCTCATGGTAAAGTCGTGGCACCTTGATTTCAATCCTTCCATTGAAGTCTTTAGTACTATCCCTATTTGGGTCAGACTCCCCTATCTGCTCCTTCATCTGTGACATGATTTCATCCTTGAGGAAGTGGGTGGGTCTTTGGGGGAATTCTTGTTGATTGATAGCGAGTCTGATAATATGTATCATTCTACTTTTTCTTGTATTTTGGTAGAAATTGATACCTCGAAGGGCCTCCTAGTTAAAATTGAATCATCCTTGGGAACTTGGATCCAACAGCTTGACTTCGAAGGCATTCCTTTTAGATGTTGTAAATATTTTAAGATTGGTCATATATCATCCCAATGTGGCTTAATTTCCAAGAAAAATAAATCTTCTCCTTCCTGGTAGAAGGGTGCTTCTACCCAACATTACATTGTCTTGAAAAGCTCCTCTCACCCTATGATGGAGTCTTCTCCTAATACTGGCAATCCTCTGCCTGCTGGTGAGAAAGTTGGTTTATGTTCTGATATTAATGTTCTTAAAGGGTCTGTTGGGGCTGTTGGCTTTGTCCCTATCCCAGTTGCTGAACCTGAACCTTCTCTTTCTATGATGGGTGGTACCAATTATTCTATTGAATCAATGGATGTTGGCTCTGCTAGAAATGATGGTATTTTATTAGGTGTTGGATCTAATGGTGGCCCTGCGCTAGATGTTTTTCTAGGAGACTCAACCCCACTTTTGGGGGTTGGATCTCTAGCTCTAGAATTATTATGCTAGCAGGATAAGGCTGCGAGAGTTGAAGAAGGCTAGATTACAGTTAAAGGCAAAAATTCTAAGAAATCCTCCCCGTCTTTTGACATGACCCTATGTTCTCATGTGAAGGGGACAAAAAGATTGCTCTTTATTATTTTTTTGTGGCTTTCTAATGTTTTATCTTATGCAACGGTTTGGGTGTTTCTGTGGCTGAGTTCTTTTGGGTGGTTTCTTGGGGATGGTGGCCTTGTGTTTTAGTTGTGATGTTGTCTATGGTGTTCTCCTAATGCTCTATCTTAAGCTTTTTCTTTGTACAGGGTTTCAGGTCCCTTCAAAACCTATTTTTACCATTAATCAAAACATTGTCAAATTTTCAACCAATGCTTATTTCATCTCTTAAGGCCTTTTAATGTATATCCATAGATACTTTGAAAACTTAAAATAAAAAATTAATCACTAAAAATCAATAATTAAAACAAAAATTAATCACTAAAAATCAATCTACAATAATATTTTGAAATAATAATTATAGTTAAAATTTAAAAGAACATCAATATTATATTTTTTTATATATCAGATAAAAGTAAACTCTTATTACCTTCACATGTAATTTTTAAAGATTTATTACAAGTATCAAAGTTAAATACTAAAAATCAATCTAAAAAACTCTTATATCCTTTGCATTTAATTTTCCAAAATTTATTACAGGTATCCATACCTAAATCATTAAATATTAAAAATAAAAAATAGAAATGCTCAAATGCGGGGTCTATGTCAAGCAAACTTCAAAAAATAGCTTGTAGTAATATATACTGGTGGACATATACATTCTCTTTTTAAATAAGTATTAAAACAAGTAAAATATTATAACATAAACATTTGTATTCAGTATAAGGTTTAACACTAATAGATAATCATGATTCTTTAGGCACATCAAGGAAATGGGTGCAATATTCAAGCTAAAAAGTTTAATAGATTACAGGGAAGAATGTCAAAGAAAGTATAAAATATTATCGTCTAAGGTAAACTCGTGGTTACAAGAGCTATGCATGAAATGCATGGTCATGACTTAGGTAGTTAGTTTTCAAGGCTTTAGGGGATGTTGGGCTTTGGGTTGTTGCATAATATAAAGTATTATAAAATACAATAAAGAGGTCTATCAATTATTTATTCAGGCTCAATTTCATGTTCAATTTATAATTTAGACATATTTTGAAGACAACTTATTACTATTTACACATGTTTGACATATAAATTTAATAATAATTAGACGGTTGAAAGTAGAAATTCATTTTAACCAATTTTCCAATAATATGTTCTCATTTCTGATTGAATTAACATTATGTGATTTCATATGCCCATTCACAATTTCAGCATTACAAATTGAAGATGGCCAAATACTATATTGCAACTTGCAAGATCGCTAAAATTGTTCAAATGCTAGAGCTAAGCACATGAACAATTTTTTTTTTCCTTTATTATATACAAATGTACAAAAGTGACAACGATTTTAAGATCGAAATCTAAAAGCAACGTTGTTGTAAATACTATTTAAGCCTATATTCATATGTAATCTACATACACAAAAAATTACATCCAAACAACCACCAACGATTTGCTGGTATCTTAATGATAAATTTTAGTGTCTCCTAGAAATAGCCAACATGACCAAAAAGATCAACCATGCACATTCAACAGGTTCAGTTTGTGCATTTCCTTAAATCATTGTATTCCATGAAACATCTGTTTAAGACATTTTGTCAAACAGTTACACATACCTTGTATGAGCCTTCCCAACTATAATAACTGACAAAAATTCCCCTTCTATTATGGTTTGATTGATGTTATTACCCTGTTCCAAAGCTCCCATTTTGGCACAGGCAGGCAGAACGCTGGCAAAGGTTGTCGAATTTGGCTTCACAACTGTCAATTGCACTTGATTAAAAGTTTCTAAAGCTTTTTCAACAAATCCATTTCTGAATATCCTGCAGTCATTGTATTCCACGAGATAAACATCACTTTGAGGCATTTTGTCAAATAAATGACGTGCCTTATCCATGCTTTTGCATTTTGCATACATGTCTACCAAAGCATTTCCAACTACAATATCTGAATAAAAAAACTTCTTCCATTATGCTTTGATGGATGTCCATACCCTGTTCCTAAGCTCTCATTTCGGCTTAGGCCGGAATGATGCTGGCAAAAGTTGTCGAATTTCGTTTCACAGATGCCGATTGCATTTTTGGCAGTTGCCATTTGGTGAATATCCTGCAAGCATGGCATTCCATGAAAGCACAGCTCTTGGAGGCATTTTGTCAAACAGTTCACAGGCGTTGTCTGTGCTTCCACATTTTGTATACATGTCTAGCAAGGGAGCCATGAGAAATTTTTATCATATTTTGCTCAAGTACAAGAGCTTCGTGGTAAATCATCTGCTACCCCTTTGGTGGGACTGGTAGACTAGGGTACTTCAAAATTCCTTTGAAAGCAATGGCCACTCAA
Organism: Chamaecyparis obtusa; assembly: GCA_027943335.1. Taxonomy (NCBI): domain Eukaryota; kingdom Viridiplantae; phylum Streptophyta; class Pinopsida; order Cupressales; family Cupressaceae; genus Chamaecyparis; species Chamaecyparis obtusa. Next base: position 1,740,740 of record BSBK01006690.1, read on the forward strand.
AATTCTATAGCTCCAAGTTTGGTTGCATGAACTTCACAAATATCTTTAGCTGGCAAGGTATATGATTTTGAATTACTGAGGCTCAGAGATCGATTGCTAGCCCACACAAATTAAGACAACAATTGATTTTATATTGAACAAAGCTAATAACAGTAAAAAGAATAATAGTTCATAAAAGAGTTGGGTTTGGAAAGAGAAAACCACTATAACAATACAATTCTCGGTTTTAAAGGCAAATATATAGCAGCAATACAATTATCAGCACTAAATACAATTACATAATTAATATCTATTGACTCTACATTAAGCAATGGAATTCTTTTAGATATGAACAAATCGAGATTAGAAACGAATACTATATTTCGTTTTATTTTGACTCAACAAAATCTTTGCTGCATGAAGGTCCTTGTAATATTGCATTAGCCATCTTTTAATTATGCGAATCTCCTCCTTTCGAACTTGCACAAGCCATTTTGGATCTTCCCTTGTTGCAAATCTAAGATCTACATGATGGCCACCTACAATTCATTCATTTTAAATATTGGTTTACAATGGTAGATGCAAAATAATTAGTTTTCATGAAACAAATAAAACTGAATTCAAACATGTACCTTTCTCAATAATGATCGCTACTATGCTTTCGTTTATACCTTCCAATACTCTACAATATAAATTCAAAAATCTACATAACGATATATAAAAACTTAAGCATAACTTAATATCCTATAATTAAAAAACATAGAGAAAATAGGATTGACATCTCACCCTCCATTACTCCAAGGATCTCTCAATCCATTGGAAAATATTATATTACTTCCAAATCGTTTAAGAACCCTCGTGATATTCTACAATACACATGTATATGAGTAATGCATAATGGTACACATAATTTCCTCATAAATCTCAAAGGAGATCTATACTTATATTTAGATATAGTATTAAGATGACAATATGTTCATTCCAATTAGACTATACTTACATGACCACCAAACTCGGTGGTGATCCAATGTGGCCTAGGCTCAATACCATTTGTATCATTACAAGATTGGATGGTTTCTGTGTAATTGAATGTTGATCCAGGAAACATACTTTCAACCGGATCATCTGCGAATGGTTGTACCATCTCTGTACAATACTACACCCCAACAAAGAAATAGTACTTTTGAACACTTCTCAAAAAATCATTTCAAATAATTAGATAATAATAAAAGATCTAACCTGAAAATCCCAGCCACTTCTTCCATGTGCATCACCACCTCCCAAATCAAAGCAATTCAAGTTCCCTGTGTAGTTAAAATATATGTTTATTGCTCCATATATTTGGCTTAGGATATTGGTCCCACTAGATGGATTGTCTATTGCCTTGCACATCTACACAAACAGAGAAATTATTAACAAACATAAATTTTCAAGGTAGAAAAATCATGAAAATTAAAGCTGCTGAACAGATTGTATAAACATTTTGAACCGTTCGGATCTAATGAGGAGAATTCCATCATCAGTATAGCTAGATTTTGATGAAAAAACAAAAATATTTAAAATGGGTATAACTTTTCATTACTTGTTTTATCGGATAGGCTGGCAAATTCTGAGTAAAATTAGCAGGGGTTGGATAATCTACTTCTGCAGCTTCAAAATAAGCTGTATTCAACCAGTTTTCCATGCCATCAATGTCACTATCTCTGCACCAATGCCAACAATTTTTTTATGAGAAAAAAATTAAGAAATATAAGACAGTATTGTACAAAGATTCTCAGATTTTACTTGCAGAGTTTGAAAGATTCTTTGATGGATCTTCTGCCACTTGGAGTTGATAACTTCTTGTCTAGTATCTTCCAAGACTTCTTAATCACATTGTAGCAGTTTTCGCTTTCACTCTATCAAAACCCAAAAGGAAAATGAAAAACAAATCCCAAATTAATTGCATACAGAATTTGTTTAACATATCTTTTGATTTCAATCTTATAAACTATAAAAATATTGTCTAAGTACAAATTTTGAATTATACTGTGTGTTTGCTTATGTAATCGACATTTCAAATCACATCTAGTACCATCAGGAATATGAAAATGAGAGGAAGAAAAGAAAAAAAGAGAAAAACTGATGATAAATCGCTTTCAAAATGTGATATGAAATGTCCATCAAATGAACAAACACTATAATCCAAAATTTGTATAAACAGTGAAAAACTGAAAGAATTGTTAATACCCTAAAATCGTTTGAGACAATGTTGTAGTAACCAGCTGGATCTACAATGAGATCGAATGCCAAAATGGGAGCAGATGATGCCAATGCCCCAATTGTAATATGTGGGTACTTCAGCCTGAACCAGGCGGCTAACACTGCAAACCCATTTAAAATATTCACATAAAAACAGGGTTTCATCACTCGAATTTGAAACTCATAAGACAAAATTATTGGAACAAACTTACTTCCACCATAAGATCCTCCAAACACTACTACTGGTGAATCCTCTGCTGTTAAATTCTTTTTCAGATCTGTAATCAAGATAGCAAAATCAGCTAAAGCTTGAGAGGCACTCAGATAGCCCATTGTGGTGGCATTGCTGTAAGCTACATCTTGACTCCCATATGGCATTGAGTCACCATAGTAACGGTGCTGCAATCAATATAAACCCATAGTGAGATCTTCTTCGCCTAATCAAAGTAAAAAAAACCAGATAGGTTTCTACAGTTCATTCTCAGTAAATTTTCAAAACTTTTGCAATTGCCATGTCAAGCAAAAACATTCTCTAGATTTTTATGATCTCAACGTCAGACTTAAACAACAAACACTAAATTTTGATTTGTTCGAGTGACTCATCAAAACCATTTTAATTAATGGGTCTTATTAAAGAAGATAGTGTGATTTCTGATGAGTCTTAGGATTTCATGACTTCTATCAGACTAAAACAATATATTTTAATTTTTTTTGGAGGGTTCAGATTTGTTAGGCAGCGCAGCAGAGGCATCTGATACGGGCGCACACGTGTCTGACATCTCCATCTCTTTGGCTAAGAGCCAAGGACTGAGGGGTATCGACACCGCCAAAATCATCCGGGGCACGATCCCGGCCTCATCCCTTATGATGTCGGAGTCTTGCACTCAGCAAGACTTGATCCCTGATGGGCTCATTGAGAACCATTCAACTTCACCAGCAGACCAAAGATCAATTGACATTTTAACCTTTTGTAAGTTAAATGATTTATGAGAAATCATTCTAATAAATAGATTCTACTGAAAAGATATTGTGAAGTATGATTTTAGATAAGTCATCTAAACCCTTGAACAAACAACTTAAACTGAAATCCACCACCAATCACAAGAAATATACAGTTTATGCATTAGTATCCTGTTTTCTCATGATGGGTGGTAAGATTTAGATCCAAGATGTTTTAAAGAAGCATTTATATTGTACATTTTTGGGATCTTTATAAAGTATTTACCTCTGTTTTGTGTTTCTATAGATTTAATGACTATGCTCTTCTTTCCAGCTAGATTAATGGAGTAGAAATGTAGAACAGAGCAAACAGAACATACCTCAATGAAGACAAGAAGAGCCTTGAATTCAGCAGCAATGTCAAACATTAATCCTGTGTTTTGAGTAAACCATTCAATATATCCTTCATTTCCTGCATAAAGAAAGATTGGAGAATTGGATGAAGCACCGCCCCAATGTTTTGAGTTGATGAGATACTTCTGTTGAAATGTGACATAGCTGTGTGGAGTGAAGCTGAAATGATCCAAAGTCTGTGTGAAGTATTTGACATCATATTGTGCAGAGGGAGAAGAAGAAGTAGGAGGAGAAAGTGAAAACTTATTCCTTCTCAGGACTCCATGAGCATGAGGAAGGGAAGAAGCAGGTACAACATGAACAGTGAGGCCAAACAATACTACAAATGAAGTAAAGAGGAGGGAACCCACGCCACAAATGGCCATTGTATGGACAAATTATTCTATTGGTTTCTTATGGTAGTTAGAACAGATATATGACTGTTTTTCTGTTTTATTTCTCCGGATTCAACTCACATGCTACTTGCATGTTATTCCATATTTAAGATATGACGTTGCATTTGATATCTTTATTCTCTTCATGATTGATTGGTTGTGTGGCAGATTCACTGGTTGGGTATGAAAAAGATTCATTGGTTGTGTGTGACCCTGGGATATGCTTTGGGTTATTTTTAGTTATCTAGAAGTTGGGTAATAGTTGTAACTCATTATTGTTGTTCGTCATTTATTCTAGTTTTTAAGGTTTCTATATTTATGTGTTTATTTTTATTTTTTTTATTGTCTTGGGTCATATTTGCTAGTGCATATTTGTTCTAGATGTTCAAATTCTTGAAATCTTAAATTCAAATTTTTAGTTGTAAGTTAATTTAGAGTAAGATTTATTAATTTGTGTGTTTGGTTGGTGTATGTAAGGACATTCATTTCTGCATTTAAAAATCATGATAGAAATTTTTCACACGTGAGCATGTTAAAGTTTTATCAAAATATTGTTTATAAAAGCATTCTAGTGATACTTGTTGAAGAATTGTTGGAGCATGTCTTCCTATATTCGTTCCATACTTTCTTACTATTTTAAAACCTTTTTCATGTAGTTCCAATGCTAGTTTGCTAGAGTATGATTGGGGAGCAATATTGAACTCTCCAATAGACATTCCCAAGATGTTTGTAAACAATCCTTATGCAAATCCAAACTATAGAAATTAAATCAAGTTTCAAGTTGTATTCAAATCAAATGGATGAAATCTATGAGTTACACGATTACTTTTCCCCATTGGTACATCACCTTTCTACTTGTGGATATCATGTCTACATAGATAGTGCACAATCATTCACAAGTCAATGGTAGAGTGAAAAATTCACAATCCAACAAAGGGTAGAGAATTATAGAATATTAACAAATGATTTCTTGACACGTGAACATTTTTTTTGCATTAAGGTTTTTAAGTGAAGTACCCATGTATTTAGTTTATTTATTTTTCATGTTTATTGAAGTACTTCACTTGCTCTAATTTTTCATGATTTGTCTCAACATTCTTCTCTATGTAGATTTTGTTAATTGGATGATGAAAAAAGGGTGGAACCAAACTCTTGATTGTGCATCATTAATATATCTTTTATCATATATTAGATCATAATTTGTTGTTATTACCATCCATTCATGCATACATAAGTACTGATTTTGAGGTCTTCCTATGCATTGTTCCATTGAACCCCTCATATTTTATACTTCAATGTCTTCTTGTCCTATGGACGGAGAGGCATCTTCTCTAAGGGGCCATTTCATCATATTTATAATCTATCTATTACAAGTAGTAGTTGTCGTTGCACCAAAAGATCGACCTTTTAATGCCCGATACAACCACTAGACTTATAGAAGACACAAGAGGCAGTTAAACCATGTCACAAATCCCGGAAGGAGCGCTAACCATTTTGTCAACAATCTCCCCCTCAATGTTACCTGAGGGGATTCGAACCTGTGACCAAGCTTTGATACCACTTGTTACAAGTAGTAGTTGTTGTTGCACCCAAAGATCGACCTTTTAATGCTCGATACAACCACTAGACTTATAGAAGACATAGGAGGCGGTTAAACCATGTCACGAATCCCGAAAGGAGCGTTGACCATTTTGTCAACACTATCCTCTTTTACATATCTTTATATTTCTTATCATTTAATTTTGGATAACCTCCTATATTCTTGATTACTTTTATAGTTCATTTATGATCTCTAATCTCTTAAAACCTAAATTCAAATTCTTGCCTTGCAAATCACACCTATTTAGAGAAAGTTAGGTCAATCTATATGTGCAGTTGGCGTATGCAAGGACATTCATTCCCACATTTAAAAATCATGATTGGAATCCCCTACTTGAACATGTTAAGATTTTATCAAAAGATCAACAATGGAAACAAAAGCATTTTAGTTACACTTATCAAGGTATTAGTGGAACACATCATCCCACACTTGTTGCATCCTTTCCTAATGCTTTTGAAACTTTTTCTTAGAGTTGCAAAACTAGTTTGCTAGAGTATGATTTAGGAGAACTAGACTCTTGCAATCTAATATATTATCTTGAAATGTTTATAAACACTAAATGTCTTTATGCAAGTCCAAATTATAAAAATTAAGACAAAAAAGTTTCAAGCTGCACAAATCAAATAGATGAAAACTATGAAAAACATGATCAATTTTGTCCATTTGTATCACTTTTTTCTTATAGAAGTAATTTCCTCACAAATAATACATTATTGATTTCACAAGTCAATAATAAAAATGAAAAATTCATAAGTCAACAAAGATTATTAAATATTAATTTTTTTTATGTACTAGTCATACCAAAAATTATATTAACTAAATCTAATCAAAAGTACATATAAAAGGATTGGGAGGAAAGCAAAAAATTTCAACTCCCAATCACCATAAGAAGTTAAACGAGGGCAAAGCCCTATAAACACAACTCCAAATGGGCATCATATAAAATAGAAACAACAAATAAAAAAGCCCTCAAGCTGCTAGAGCAGTAGCAGATGAAGGCGGAGGGTGTGGATCATCTTTCTTTGCACTTGAAAAATTATTTGAAAACAATGCTTGTAAACTAGACTCTATCATATACCTTTTTATTGAACAATCACATTCCTTAAATATACCTAAAGATGGAAACTATTGAAAAAAGTTCTTTTTTGTTGTCTTATAAAGAAGCTATTCATTAAGTGAAATACATAATTTATACAAATGCATCTTTTCACAAATATTAACAAATGATTTCTTTGCACTTGAAAAATCCTTTGAAAATAATGCTTGTAAACTAGACTCTATCATATACCTTTTATTGAACAATCACATTCCTTAAATATACCTAAAGATGGAAACTATTAAAAACGTTCTCTTTTTGTCTTATAAAGAAGCTATTCATCATGTGAAATACATAATTTATACGAAAGCATATTTACTTAATAATGGGTTATATTCTATGTTACACCGTGTTTACTATTGATTTGTTTTTTTCCTATATTAAAAAAGTAGCATAGCTATTTGTCTTTGTATAAGTTCTATGTAAAATTGTTTATGATTATTAAGGCTAGTATTCTAATAGAATGATTTATATCTAGTTATCATCACTTTTTTTGTTTTTATTTTTCTTTTCTAATTTTTTATTCTATGGCTACTACCTAGTTTTCCTCACTTTTTTTTGTTTTTCAGGTTTTTAATTTTTTATTCTATGACCACTACCTACATGTGATGTTATGTACCATCCTAAAAATTTAGCGCCCATTAATTTAGTAGTGGCTTCAAGACCTATTCAACCCATTTTAGTGATTCCTAGATCCAGCTGCACTTATGCTTGATTTCCCGCTTCTGCCATTTTCTTTCCTTGAGACTTTGTATGCTGCCCAAGCCCCAAAATCACTTCGAAATTAGCCCTGTTGGGACTAGGATGACCTAAGTCAATCTTGTCTTGGACAAGGTCATTTGTCCTTGGACATTAATTTTAAGTGGGCTCTAGACCCAATGCAGGGGTGTTTTATTTCCCAGTCTCAGTTGTGGTCAGCCTGACAATATTGAATCGTGAAATGAGTATAAAGGACATCAAGGTCTCTCATTTTGACATCTACTATTATCTATTATTATTCAATCTGGAACTCATGTGCAGGCAATCAATTGATCATGTGAAAGCAAGTCAAGCAATTCAAGTTGTGTAATTGAGGATTTGGATTCAAGATTTGAAGGCAAGCACCCACTAAAGATCTCCAAGTCTCCATCTCTTCAAGTATTTATTCATTCATTCAAAGGCCATCTTCCCTAGTTGATGGAAGTTTCTCTCTCATGGCTAAGTATAGGAATTCTCATGGTAGCAAGAAGATCCACAAGAATACATTCATTCAAGATCTAGGATTGGCAAATGTAGATCCATTACATTTGTAAAACAATCCTTGATTCTTCAACACATTTCAAGAAAGCATACAAACATCTTTGTGGGTTTATCAGATCCTAACATCCATCCATGAGGGTTTTTCATGCAAGGTGAATACTTACATTTACTTTGTTTACAATATTTCCTTATGCAATTTCCTTTTCTTTACAAGGTTGGTTTCTATATAGGGGCTTGACCAAGGAAAACTGCTTTCCACAACCTTTTCCCATTTTTCTTGTGTGCAGGAACATGTTGTTAGAGTTTTAGATTCAAAATTTTAGAGATACATTTAACCAATGATTGATCCATTGCATAATTTATCTGATTTAGAGTCTCCAAGACAAGGCCAAATTTCTTGGACTAGGCTGACTTGAGTTAGCATAGTCTTGGGAATCCAAAAATTTCACAGTCAGAAGATATAGATGCTAGAGTCTCAGATCCAAAATAATTTTTATTCTTGATAGCTTTGCGACAATAAAACCCATGTTTAAAGTTCACTTATGCCCTTGTAGCTTTCAAGGTGATTTCTTTCTTTCCATCTTCCTCTAGCATTTACTTTTATATATTAGATCTGATATTGCATCTTGTTAGCAGTCATTTCCTTAGCCATAACATCAATTCCTTTCATGCATTTACATATTACAATCACACACATTCACATTTCACATCTCTTTAAGGAAAGAAAACCTCAATTCCTCCACTCTCATTTAGATCTTGTATTAGCACCCCTTTATCCTATTTGGGTTGTGTTGATATGATTTTCTTGAGGGTGAGCCTTTTAGAGAATACTTACTTTCCTGTATGTACAATTCCACATAAGAAAACTTGATGAGTGATCTATTATCCTCTACATAGCTAGCATTTCTCACCATTTTCTTATGTACATTTTGGTAAATCCCACTTATAACACTTCCATTCTGATTTTTGTGTTAGATTCCCTTTCTTGCAATTACATAGCTTGATTTACTTTGTATGCATTTACATTACATCTTTCCTCCATTATATGCATTCATATCTAGTTTAAATTTGGTAGTTAATGTGCAAAGTAATCTTTAAGAGACCCCCCTTCAAAAAAGGTGTAAAAAACTAGTGAAATTTGTAAAACTACTGAGGAAAATATTAATTTTATTGGCAAAAAATTTTAGTTTTCAAAAAAAAAATTATAATCTCAATTGGCGGATTATCATTCATGCTCCCTGAAACTATGTGAAAAAGCCTGGTGAATTGTGTTTTTTTTCAAAACTACAAAAATATATATTGGTGAATAAAAAAAATATTTGATTTTGTGGGCGAATTATGAGTCAAAAACATCAAAAGACTATGACAATAATACTATCTTCAAAACATAGGACTAAGACCAAAACTTGACCATGGAAAGGCAAAAACAGTTATTTTCTAAATTTGGCATCTTGAAATGTAAAGGTTATTTAGAATTCAAGAGTAAAGGCATATTGAAAAGATTAAAATGTGAAATCACATTGGAAACAAGCAAAAAGAATCATTTTTCACTTAAATCGTTATACAACTTTTGTACATGCACCTCCACAATAGTAAAGATGTCACACATAGTTTGATTACTAAAAGATATTAATTTTGTTAAATAACATGAACATGATCATAAAAAAGAAACAAATAGTGACTCACATGTCACCTTATATATTCATTCATTCAGTAGTAAATCAAATTATCTATGAACAACAATATCGAAAGCAATTTCAAGTCTCACACAGTTGTCACACATAGTTGTCATAGCAACAAGGGGAAATTGTATTAAAAAATTGTTGATCCTTGTAAAATGTTTAATACATATTAATATAGTGATAGTCCATTTGCTTACCCAGATGGTTACATAACAACACCTTGAAAAGTAACTAGCATAAATAGGCCAAGTATTCAAGTATGGAAACATAAAAATACGAAAGCAATCATGCTTCTGCTAGGATGGCCAACCTTGGTTGATGATGGTTGCAGTGTCTGTATCGGGTTTAGTCTCACTGATAAAAGGGTTTCTAAATTTTAATGGCATCATTGTTTGTATGGGCAAGCAGTTTTCACAGGCTAGTTTACAACATCTTGATACAAATAACACAAATGACATATCCCACATTGGTGATGCACAATGCTACATTTGTTCTTTTATACGTTAGTGCTCACTTATTCACTTGCCAAAGGCACAACACCTTTTGGTCAGTTTGGCGATTAGAGCTGGCGGTCCCAAAGGTATGCAATGGTCAGGTTGACAATCATCATAACTTTGGTAGGCTAAAAGGAGGGTCGATGTTAGCAGTTCTGAAGTTACAAAGGCATTTTGCTGATAGTTGGCATGACTTTGGTGGTTATGTTGGTGGTCTGGACTAAAGGTCACGAAGTTACGCACATAGTTTGCATAGCTTCGGGTGGCTAGGTTGAAGGTTGGAGCTTGCGGTTACAAAGTTACAAACTAGTTTGGCTAACAACTAGCATGACTTCATGAGTTATGACTATGGTCAATGGAGTGTGTTCCAAAGCTATGACATTGACATCGAGCAGTTTGAGGGACATCATGAGGTTTGATCGGTTGTTCAGGGTGGCGGTTATGATGTCACGTTGGTGCACCAAGTGGTCTGGGCTAAAGTTCATGAAGTTACGCACATAGTTTGTGTAGCTTCAGGTGGCTAGGTCAAAGTTTGGAGCTGGCGGTTATGAAGTTACAAAGTGGTTAAGCTAGCAATTGGCATGCCGCGTGACTTTGGCAGTTATGTTAGTGGTCTGGGATGAAGGCCATGAAGTTATGAAGGGGTTTGGATAACAATTAGCGTGACTTCACGAGTTATGACTATGGTCAACAGAGTGCGACTATGTTCTGAAACTACAACATTGACATCAGGTGGTTTGCGGGACATCATGAGGTTTTCTTGGTTGTTCAAGGTGGTGGTTACGATATCATGTTGGTGCACCAAGCGGTCAAGCGTAGCTTCACAAGGTTAGGCCCACGGTTAAAGAGCAAGGTCGTGAAGTTACGCACATGGTTAAAAGCTAGCGGTTGATGTGACTTTTATAGTTAAAATCATGGCTAGGATATGGGGGTTCTAAGTTACGTTGGCAGTCTGCATAACTTTTCAGGAGGAAGATTATGTTGAAGACCAATGAAGAGTATCCACGTGGTTGTACCAGATAAAATAAATATAGATATAGATTCATAGAGATATAATGTCAGCAGTCAAGTGTGTATGTTAGTACATATTTAATGAGAAGATTGTTGTTGGGATATCCTAGAAGTGCTAGATGTGGTATTTGTAATTAGGGACATTAATGAGACTTATCAACGATTTTAAATTATTCACTAGTACATAATCCAGGCTAAGATTTTGATTATACATTAAAAAGGATAATTTGGACGGGATATGAGCTATGATTCATCAACATTCATTATTTTTCTTTTCTAAGGCAAGCCACCTTACATGAAACATTCCTTAAAAAATTAATGTGGTTTCCAAGTTGGTGATTAATTTCTTTATATACTCTCGGTAGTGGAATAGTACAACTCTAAACACAAGGCACTTTCTAAATTTCTAAATTTGGATGACATAATAGGTCTTCCAATAGCTGAGGGATCATCAAATGAGAATCCACAACCTGTTCTCCAACCAAATTTGGATATCGACGAGGAGAATCAACAGGATGTCCTAAGTCATCTCATGTCTGCAACATGGGATCGAACATGCTACCAATTATGCCAGATACCAAAGCGATATGTTCAAACTGGAAGTAGAACAGGCCAAGGCAGAGATGCACACTATTTTTGAGGATTGTGGCTTTGACCAAGAGGGGTTCCAAGAGGAGTTGAATCGATTACTTTCTTGCCTTCGCATCGAATGATTGTCACCTTTTAGATTTTGGAAGCCATTATAAAATGATCTTTTTCCTTTCTAAAGATATGTAAGGACCTTCTAGATACTATAACAATAGATTTTGGAAGCAATTATGAAATGATATTTTTCCTTTCTAATGATATATATGGGCCTTCTAGATACTATAACAATTAGGATATGTAGGCTTTTCATCTGAAAGGTTAACTTTTGTAATTACAAATATACTTTTGTAAAAGTTATGAATTGTAAATGGTTGGAAGCTTGTCACTTCCCCTTCTAGGGAAATCACAACTGTTCAATATAACTATAAATTGGGCATGACTAAGAGAAACAAAGGGGGGATTTTTTGGGATTCAACTGATAGCAGAAAAACTTAATTGTACCATTTTAAAAATTAATACAAATGAGAAGATCCTTTTTCAAATAGTGTTATATGTATTATTTACTAATTTAGAAACATAAAAACTTAAGTTTTGAATTTAGCCTCACCCTTATACTTCAAATTTCAATACAGTAACATGAACATTATACATTATACTTCAAATTACAAAATCATGAACAATAGGTTTGTAAATTGTAAATGTAATTATTAATACAAGTCAAGATCCAAGAAGTACAGTATATGAAGTATCTATGATTCTATATAAATACCTTTTAACTGAATGCTAAATCACTTCACTAACTCAGTGAGCAGTTTGATGCTTCTAAATCCCACATGGAATCCAACTCCTGAAATTGACTAGTAGTAATTGTAGACACCTAAATTTGATTACATTATTTAGTCTTCTCCTAAGACATTTTATTAATTAAATATTATTATTTAATTAATTTATGTCATCTCCTAGTTAATTAATTTAATTAATTAAATATAGCCCAATTAATTATCAAAATGACAAACCTATAGTATGATAATTAATTAAATCCCTATTCTTCTATTAGTTTAAATGGATACATTTATCTAAATAAATTAATTCATCCCCCCTTTTCCTCCCACTTGGAATTAAATAAAATATTTAATTCTAAAAATCATAATTCTCCTCCATTAGCTAATAATCCATGCTTAGCTAATTTAATCCTCCACTCATTCTCTCTCCTCCCATCACATCCTCCTAATCCTCCACTTACCCTCTAATCCAAGCCTAATGACCCCTTAAACATTTGCACAATCATAATCCAAGATTAAGAAATGTTAATCCATCACAAATCAACCCTCATGACAACACCTCCACATCCTCCAATGAAAAATCATAAAGCCTCTTACACCTCTTACACACTTGTCCCCTCTTGTAATACCCCTCTAACCCTAATATAAGTTTTGTGTTTTTGAAAGAATTAAGATCTTTCGATGTTTTCTTACAGCTTAAGTTGTACATGATACTTGTTTGATCTATTCCTATAGTTTGTTTATAATAATTTCATATGCTAGTACTCAATGATTCTAATATCAGACATACTATCTAAAGGTATCATTTTTGTATGTATTTATCTCTGTGTATGTATTGCATACCTTCAAGACCTTTATGAACATAGTTAGGATGTTATATGATATGTACTTGATAGATATATATAAGTGGTTATTTATATTTTCTTCTATTAAGGTTACTTTGGATGAATCTTGTATCTCACTTGATGATTTGATTATGTTGATTTATTATTAGTATTGATAAGAGACTAACACAATGCTTGAGATTCTAACCTTCGTTATGATGATGCTACATGCTTTGAGTGTATATATATACATGATGTGTTTTCATGATTCAGGATGAAGTCGTAGTTACTCACATAGCTGAGGTCCACATGATGTATCGATCCCGGTCATCTGTCTGCAATGTTTTCTTTTATATGTATATCTGTGCATATGTATTTCTTCTTTGTGATGCAGGCTTGTAGGTACCGGGCATCGACTTCACCTAGCTTCACAGGTCTGAGCATGCCCTCAAATCCTCGATGGTTGTTGTTGTGGAGATAGCACTAAGGCCCCTACATGAGTCTTCCTTTGTCATTATTCCAATTTGGGAATATTAGGGTTCCTTCTTTGTCAGTCAACCTTTGGGTCAAAAACCCAGATCCAACGCACCCGGTTGGGCATGGTTGTAGTTAGTGCCTTGTGGCCACTTGAATTCATTTGGTTGTATGATTTGTTTACTCATTTTATTTATTTCTCCTTCTTGGTATGATTCTTAGTTAATCTTTCTATGTTGTGTTTCAGGAGTTTGGCTTGACTTTCTTTGTTGACTTTGGTTGACCTTGTTTGATCTTATGGTTTTCTCGATATGTTTCATAGATGATTTGTATGGCCTCTTTGGATGATTAGATTTATTTTGAGGCATGTGATTTTATTCTACCTCAGTGTTATATCCTATAGTAATTATAAATAGGTAATAATATTGTGATCTATTACTTCATAATCTTATAGATTATAGTGTTTGGTATTTGGCATGTATCTATATAAATATAAATATATATATATATAGAAATATAAATATATATATATATAGAAATATATATATATATATATATAGAAATATATATATGGGTGCACACATATATGTATTTATATATATATAATTTATATGTGATTATATGTTAATTATTGTAGATATTGTTGATGGTGTATATTTTGGGATTAATGTAAAGTATAATATTATTAATAATTAAATATTAAATAATGCGAGGTATATTATTCTCAATTGTTAATTATTAATAATGTGGATAGGTTATATATATAGATATTGATGTAATTAATGATGGCATATGCATATATGTTAGGATAATATTACATATGTGTATGAATGAATACAAATAATCTTTTATTGTATATGTGAGTAATATAGTTTTATGATATTAAGTTATTTTATAATACCCTTTAGTTAAGAGTTAGTTGGGAGTTGGTTACTTTTCCTCTCAACCTTTGGAAATCTATTTATATGCACTAATTTCTCATTTGAAGAGAGGAGATTTTGGGGCTGAAGCATTGAGGAGAGGATGGCCTTACTTTTCATGGAGATTTTGGAGAGAAAACTTGGAGATGTGAGGGAGAGTTTGTAAGCAAATGTCTTTAAGAATTTTTGGTTATCTTTGCTTTTGGGAGAGAGACATTTTTGTGAGAATTTCAGTAGTTGAGAGAGGGATTCTTTGTTGTGGAATTATTTATTTCTTTCATGGAGATTTCTGAAAGTGGATAGGGTTTGAAGGATGCTTCTCAAGTTTGGATTTGCCTTCTCTTTTGTTTCCTTCCTTCTTCAATTCAACCTTCGTAGGACATGAGGTATGGATTGAATATTTTAGTTACTTTATGTCTCTAATAGATTATGGATCTATTTATATATTATCATTATTTATTATATCTTTACTTTTCATTTCTATGGTTATTTTAAAGTTTTGAGTTTTTGTTTGTAAGAATTGGCATGTGTTTTCCTAGGGTTTTTAGCAACCCATTTTTGGAGATCTATTATTATAATAATTTAAATTGAATCTAGGGTTTTACTAAATTAATTTTATGGAAGTAAAATTCACAGATCTCAAATGGGTATCTCTGTGATTTTATTTTTAGGGTCGAATTAATGCCTTATTTTTGACATTTTGGCAGACTATGCCTGTCCATTCTGAATTTTCTGTCAAATGTATTCGTATGCTACAGGCTGATATGATCATATAAAAGTCTTAATTTAATATCAGACATTCTCCTAAGTCTTAGCTTTCATTTCCAATTGGTTTGGTGAATTTTAATTATGTTTTGTGAAAATTACAACTGTTTTAGTGAAGGCAGGTCTGAACCCTTACCAGAATTTTCTGTTTTAAACCAAAAGTCATAACTTTCTTTCCCACCGTTGGATCTTCCTAAAAATCAAATTGAGAGTCCATAATTATATTATCTAAATCTCCACCAAAGAAATTGTCTTTATTATTTGTTTTGTGGAAGATATTGATGACTGTTCTATGATGACTATTCTTTGCATTTAATCCTTGCTTGAAATAATTCAATTTAAGAACATCATTAAGTTTTAAGGTTTTGTATGGTCACCAGAGGCTATTAGAATTTTTTTTTGGTTAATTGGATCTATTTATACTCTGAATATATTTATAATATCACTTGGATGTCTTCTTATATGTTTGGAACATTCTGAATGCCATATTGGGTTTAGGGTTGTCAAGTGGACTAGGGACAACATATGTTTTCCTAAACTCAATCAAATGTTGTTATGGAATTGATATGAATTCTTGATGATGGATCTATTATGTTCTTATGATTTTTATATGTATTTTAGAGAACCTAAGTACACTAGGTGAGTGGCTCATAGTGAGGGGCCGGGGCCCTAAGTGGCTAGTACCAGGATAACCTACTATGAGTTATTTAATCAAGTGATAACCTAAATAAATGAATTAGAAATGGGAGATTATTGGAATGGGAAATTACACACTAATCAAGATTAATTATGCCTCGCCCATGCCTTTAGTGCTAGTAAAGACTAAGGATGGGAGTGGGAGAAGGTACCTATGTGTAGGTACGACTGAATGACCTTGTCTGTACGAGAGGCATTCAGTTCCGCATGTGCCTACTTGGGGGCCGGGGCCAAGAGTGGCTAGTACCAGGACAACCCAAGGGGTGAGGGCTATGCGATGACACTCACCTAGCTTGTAGCTTAGAGTCTCTACCAAATTTGATCATGCCTCTAGTAGTCCTTGTGGTCTTCTTGTCTTTTCTTTTGTGTTGTGACTTTGGGGAAATGTTATCACCACCTTAGGAATTTCCTAGTTGTTACCTCTTGTATGGGCCTTTGGTTCTATCTCCTAGCTCGGGGGAGTGGGCCTATTGGTTCCACATGGTTGGGTGGTTAATATTTATATCGAAGTATTGATCGTGATTCTTTGGATGATCCTAGCACATATTCCTTTCCAGATCTCCAGTTGAAGATTTCTTATTGGATATTTTAATATGTTGAGATGTACTTATGTATTTGTATTCATGTAATTTTAATCTCCTAAAAGGAGTCTTGTAGTATTGATGTAATCTCAATTCGAGGCAATGCATAAGGGAATGGGTAGTTCAAGTAAAAGAAAGGGAAAAGATCGTGGAATATTGGACATGTTACTAGCATTAAAAGAAAGTGTTTATGCTAGTTATCCTATCCTCTTATGTTGTCCATGTGTAAAAGAAATAATCTTAAATATAGTTATATATAATGATGTATCACAACAATAATGTATTCTCTCTTGATGAAAGAATTCAAGGAAATTATTGAGAAATGATAGATTAGTGATTGGAATTATTAACAATGAATGGTTATGAAACAATGCAATAAAATAGTAATTTGATTTTAATGTTAATACTTGGTTCATGTTAATGAAGTACCTAGGATGATGTCTACCTTAATGAATATTAATCTCTTACCTAAATTATTAGAGAAAAGTGATATAAAGGATGGTAGATGTAGATGAAATCAATATGGATTTATGGAATGAGTTGGTAAAAGGAATAATGATGTTGGATGATTAACTTATGTTTAATAAAAGAAATAAGTTAGGGACATTTAACTTGATGCATTAAAATGAACGTAGATCTTTCAAGCTCATGATTCCATGAATATCTTATGCATGTAAATGGTTTATATGATGTTGCTTTAGTAGCGACGTTAGGGAACCCGTGAGGACTTAAGTTGTATAAATATTACATTCAAGTAGTAGAAAATTATTTCTTTTTTTAGAAATATGAAGTGTAATGATAAATATTATTCTAGTTAAAATTAAAAAAAGAAATTTACTACTTGCATTTTATAGAGGTTTATGTCTTGTCCTCTTAGGTTGCCTAGCGGGGCGTTACACCTCTCACACCTTCCGAAGTAGACACATCCCTCAAGCATTTGACCTCTCCTCTCATCCTCCCTCATTGCGACACTTGTCACAATGCTATGCATTTGAGAAAGCACAATCCATGTGCTCTCCCTTGGATGCATCTCCATCGTTGCTCATTCCCCTTTTGCCTCTTAATCTTGACCGTCCATTTCATGCATCTTTCTATAAAAGAGAAGCTCTCCCCCTTCATTTTCATCCATCATTGAAGAAAAGTTATTATGCCCATTTCTCTCTTTAAGCTTGAAGCATAGTTCATGACCACACATTCAATCTATTGGATAAATCCTCTACATCTTGGCGGTTTTGCTTGAAGGTTTTGCATTACTTTTGAGTTGTTTTGCTTCCATTTTGTAGGTCTAATCTTAAGTGTTATCTAGTTTTGTATTGTTGAATGTTTAGCTTGCTTTTCATTCCTTAACACTACATTTTTAGGTATTACATTTTGGCACGCCCGATGGGACCCACTTATAGGGTCATTCTTGTTCATCTTTTAATCCTTTTTTCTTTGCAAAACTAACCCAAATACTAATTTTTTTGTTGTTTGAGTGTTTTACAAGGTGTTTTTGGGTGTTTTGCAGGTTCAAGGCCGAAGAGGAGACATTTGCGTAGACATTCCTGCCTTCAGATTTTACACAGCACCAACTTCCAAAAATTCTCAATTTTGTGGGAACGCTTGTACGAATGCGGGAATGCTATTTTCTCCTTGAGAATGCTATTTTCTCCGTGGGAACGCTTGTACAGATGCGGGAACAATTGTACAGATTTGCAGGAACTCATTCCCATAATGAAACTTTTGTTTTCCCATCTTTTTCTGCTCTTTGTCCTGACTCTGCCAGTGATTGACTGTACCCTTTTTGTGGATTGCTTGTGTACCTTTTGTAAGCTGAAAGGCATCTTCTGTTACTTTTTATTTTCTACCTTCATTCCCGCAACGCGAGATCATAGTTTGACAGTTGTGGGAATGCTGTTGACCTGCGAGATTGATTTGTTAACTATTTGTAAGCCGTACAGCCCTATCAGTTTTCTAAGTTTTCTACCTTCATTCTCGCAATGCGGGATTGACAGTTGACCTGCGGGAATGATGTTTGACTTGCGGGAACGTGGCCACATGTATTAAGATTCTATCTTTATTTATTTTTCTGTCATTTCAATTTCTCTGATAGTCCGTGAGAATGCCTATACAGCTCTTGCGGGAACGTGGTTTTTTTGTTGTAGGTTTGCAGGTCTTTGTGGGTTAAATTTTTTTTAAAAATTAACTCACTTTTTTTCGGTGCATTAAAAAGAACAGTGTATTCCAAACAACACTTCATCATTTCTATTTGGGTTTAAAATGAACAAAGGCTAAAATTGAACAAGGCAAACATCACACTTCCTTTTGCTACTTAAAATCAATAAAATTTGATCTTGAATGCATAAGGGACAAAGAATCAATGCGATGAACACTTCATTTGGTGCTTAAAATTGATCAAACACAATCTTGAATGCTAAGAAGAGTAAACACTTTCCTTATTTTTGGAAAGCAATCTCTATTTTTCAAGCATTGCCATTTACCTTTCAAAAAGAACCTAGCATGCTAAACATGAGTGTTTGATGTTCTAGAATAGAAAACACTTAGTCTTAACTAGGTTCAATTTGGAATAAATACTTCTTGGCATGTTTGAAGGAGTGTTTTTCAACACTTCCTTAGAGATTTTTATTTTTTGCATAAACCTTGTTAAAGTAAGTGACGTGGAAGCAATCCACTTATATTTGTATCCTCTCCCCTTGCCTTCATAGATCTTGGGTGAAGAGAAAGATCAAGTTCGATTGACAACACTTCTAGCAAGGCCTGTCTAGAGAGAAGCGCTTCCTCTTTAGAGAACGACCTCAAACCAGTAATTCTCCAGCTGGTATATAAACAAGGTGTTGAGAAAACTCTCACCTTATCCCCGCAAGCTCAGGCGAGGTGTGTTGATGGTAGCCCGGGGTAGGTGAAAATCCCTACAAGTTCAGCATGGTCAACTAGGCTCTTAAGTGAGTCACGCACATACAAATTGATTATGGGGATGCCACAGATCTTACTAGAAGCCATTAATCATAAGCCCACCTGATCTACTCCCGAAAGTATCATAATCTTTGTGCAAGGACTGACCCAAGTGGTTTCCCAGGTCACCTGAAGATTACTCACCATATGTATTCCTCTTTTGGAATATCAAGCTGTGGACAAAGGTTGTGATACTAGCCTATCTAATAGGTAGGAATTGCTTGTATGTGTTCTCAAAAAGTGATCAGACCCAGTGAAAACATTTTTTGAACATACACAAAATCAAAATTACAAAGTTCTTTTGCCAAGAGAGATCATTTTCCTATTTCCCGCAAGATTTCTTTGTCTCTTGTGAGGACTATTTGTCAAGACAATACCCTGAAAGAAAAATCCAGTTTGATCAAAACCAAGCCTAGGTATACTTACCATAGTCACTTCCTAGCTTGATCTAATCCAGTGTCCTAAAAATAATTGCATTTTATGACCTATGACCGCAACTGTGAAGCACAAGAAAGCTAAGTTACCCATCCCGCATGCATATCGAGAGAAGAAAGTTACAAAAAGAAAGCTTAAAGATTCTCAACATATTGTTACTACAGCCCATGAAGAAGAAAAGTACCAAACCCAATTGGATAACATACAATACAATGCAAGAATTAAATAGTTTTCCTTTTGGATCCAAGTTGATCGCCACTTTGTCAGATTAGAGAGCGAAGACTAGTAGGAATGATCTCCTCCTTTTTCAAAACTACAAAGTTGTCTCAACGTCCCTTCATTTTTAGATAGTCCCATACGAACATTTGCATCATCCTTTAGGTAGCCTCATCTAGCATCCAAGTCCTAGAACCATCATCCAAGATCCCCAACACATGTGAGGTCTCACCTTGAGTTTTACCAACCTCATTCTTAGAATCAAAATCTTAGCCACACCCTTCGACTAAGCATTGTCTAGGGTAGCTAGTACTTTCTCTTGTGGACCTCATCATCTCGATCCAGAGATTGGTTCCCATTAGTAAGGATCCTGTCATCCAAAGATCACAAGTCTATCCGAGGATGACAATCCCACATATTTTGGTCCACATCAGGAAAGGTAGCTCATCACGATCCCTTAGTGAAATCCACCATCAAAATCCTTCATCATCCACCATCCTGTATCTAGGTCTACAAATCCCCATCCCTAGCTTCATTCTGATACATTTGCACTCTCCCTCATCTTAGGACTTTGCATTTTCATGCCTGCTGTGACACAATCAAAGAAAAGAAAAGGGATGGATTCTAACTAGGCCACTACTTTGAAAAACCCAAATGATTCAATGGGTGATATGGTGATGTATGAGCCCCAAGCAACAACAGTTCAGAACATATGGGAAGATCCTAATGAGACACCCACTACCAACTCCATGGAGGCTTTCATGTGCCTTCTAGGACATGCACAAATGGTAAGCGTGATCATTGCTCAAAATCATCTCGCCATCTTGGTGAACTATATGCAGGAGGGTACTCTCGTTCCACTGTAATTATGGTCTTTTGACCCCACAAACCCCTTCCACATCTTCGCCAATGTTGATTCATTTGTTGTCTAGCAAGTCCATGATCCGACCATGCAAGTATCCCATACATCGTCACCTATACCACATCTCTTGCAACCTGGTGTAGCAATCCCCTTGAGTACCCCACTTTCCATTATGGGCGTACCACCCCCTACCTCCTCACAGATAGCCACTCAAGCACAAGCATCCACCCAAGCATCTCCTCAAGCATCACCGCCTCCCGCTACATCAACACCTCTTTTGTAAGGAGTCGCACAAACCACCCCACCTACATCCACCCCACAATCTCAATCCACACAAGTGCCTCTCACGTTTGTTGCTGGCACGCAGATCCAGCAAGTCACTTTCACAATAGGAATGCCACATATGCCATCCCACAATCCTCCACCTACAATGAAAACTCCCATATAAGCCCCCACATTTGTGGCCAACTCTGCATCGCAACCCCTACCAGGGATTGGCACCGCCTGGGGCCTTGGCCAAGCACAAATGAATGCCATGGGCATACCCACACATGGCCAACTTTACCAAAAGGATCATCAGAAACAAACCATCCCACAAGAAGTATAGCAATCGACCCCATCATCATTTTCCACACCTCCACCCACATTTACCAACTATTTGTTTATGCCATCCATCGCTTAACAAACCAATCCTCCACAATCGTAGCAACTCGGTGCTACCCATCCCACTAACTCCTATATGCAACCACCAATAGCGCACACCCAGGCCACCATCCCCACTCTCAACAATGTGGGTATGCACCCATCTTATATTGGTCAAGCTCATCACCAATCCCAACCATAACCATTCTACCAACTTCCCCCGCAGCAACAATACTTCCTGACTTCACAAGCCAATCCCCTCATCCCGCAGCAACAAGCCTTGCCACAGCATGCACCCACCTTACACTAGCAATATGTCACTTAGCAATCTAGCTAGAACCCCTTCTAGATGGAATTTTTAGTCGAGAAATCCCCATTCCCTTTCTCACCATATCTTCCATTTTCACCCGCACCATTCGATCCATTCTCCCTGGGAGTACCCACTCCAACACCTGCCAAATCAGAATGGGAAGAAATGAGAACTGCCATCAAAGAGCTTAATATTGGTACTGAGACTAAGACATTCAAGTTCAAGGAGGTTTGTTCGTATCCGTTTGATAGATTGATCATAGGAATCCCCTTTCCTAAACATTTTGAAACACCAAAGTTTGACAAGTATCGAGGGAAGGGTGATCCAGTCAACCATGTCAAAGGGTTCTACATGGCATGCCAAGAGGTGGCATTTAATGACATATTCCTCATGCAACTCTTTCCCAAGAGCTTGGGAGGGCCCACCCTTGAATGGTTCTACAAAATACCTTATGGGTCTGTCTCCACATTTCTAGAGCTTTTGGAAAAATTTGTCACCCAATATGCACACAACATTGAGAACGAGCTCACCTTATTGGACCTATGCAATACCAAGAAAAAGGGGGGTGAAAATCTGGCTGACTACTTGCAATGATGGCAAAATCTCACCATGAGATTGTCATACCAACCACCAAAAAAACACCTTGCCAAGATATTCATTGGTAATCTGCATCTGAAGTTATCCCATTTTATGAAGATGAACTACATTCAGACCTACCAAGACATTAAAGGGAAAGGTATGGATATTGAGCGAGCTCTTTTGGATGATGGTAGCATCAAACACTATAAGGAAAGCTCTCAGGACAGACCAAACAACGACCATTCTTGATACTAGAACAAGAATAAGAACATGGTCAATGATGGAGCCACAGACACCAAGAATGTCCAAGTTGTGGTTACAGGTCCTAATACCCCTCCTCCAACATACCAACAACAAACACCCGTATATCAACCACAAGCACATGTATACCAACAAAAAGCGCCTACCTACCAACAACCACCCTGTCAGCCTCCTGTTAATCAAACCAATTCTATATCTGTTACTCAAGGATGAAATAAGCCTTGTGTTCAAAATGACCCAAAGCACACATTTACACCCCTTGGAGAACCCCTGGATGCTATTTTTCACAAGATGGTGAGTGCCAACCTGGTTGTGTATCCCAAAATCAAAACCATAGGCTCATCTTCCTTTATCTCAAATGAAATTTTGAATGGCCAAGAGTTAGCACTAGATATCAATCAATGGTTGTACAAGGATCCTCCACCTCTCGATAGTGAGTTCCTCAGATACTTCAAAGAAAAATATCCTATACCACACAAATGGGCCACCGAACAATGGGATTATCAAGGAGGTGGTCTGGGACCCAATGCAGCTGGAATGAAAGACCCCATGGAGGCTTCTAAAAATCCACAGACTTGAGGCCTTGGCTTTGATCCCCCTCACCTGCACATACGAGGACCTGACACCATGACTAGGGGCACCAATTCTCCCAATGTAACCCTTTTGAAAATCCAAGATGAACTCGTGGAAGTCAAAGACATTTCAAAAGAGGAAGAAAAATGGTCCTACGATGATATCTTTGATGATGAGACCTTCCTGGGCAATTCTATCCTTTGCCAACTCGCCATCAACCTCATTGACCTCCCTCTCATTCATCCCAACCTCATAGACTAGGACCAACAAAGCATAGTACATATCAATGAGTTCTGAAGTGAGGAAGCACTCCTAAGATTCATGGGTGCCATAGATCAACAATCAGAATGGGGGCAGGAATCGACTGAAGTATATTAGCTCAACAAAAAGGGATACTTTGGGGAAGAGGAATTCTCTAGCCGCAAAAGTAAAAATAAAAAATCCTCATGTGAAAACCCCTCTGGGGCACATCCTAATTCAAAAATAGTAAAAATAAAGGGCATTTGCAATAGTGAAAACCTCTCTGAGGCATTGGAGGATGGAGACTTGCCTCTTCCTCCCATCTAGAATTATCGACCAGGGCAGTCACCTATAGTCATCAAGGAAACCAAGCTCATCAATTTGGGCATAGAAGAAATTCCAAGGATCACTTACATTTCTACATCATTAACTGAGGGAGAAGAGGATGCCCTTGTGGATCTCCTACGGGAATCAATCATAAATTTTGTGTGGTCATATGTGCACATGCCTGGACTTGACCAAAATCTTGTTGTCCACCATCTCATAATCAATCCTAAGGTCAAACTAGTCAAACAAAAGCTAAGAAGAATGCAACCAAAAGTGGCCTTGTTAGTAAAAGTAGAACTTGAAATGCTTCTTCAAGCAAAGATCATCAGAACCATCAACTATTCCGACTAGATCTCTAACATGGTGCATGTTACCAAGCCTTTGGGCACCATAAGAATTTGTACTGACTTCAGGGACCTCAACAAGGCATGTCCAAAGGATGATTTCTTGCTCCCCAACATTGATATGATCATAGATCTCACTACAGGTCACGAGATGCTGTCACTTATGGACGGTTTCTTGAGGTATAATCAAATCATAATAGCTAAAGTAGACCAACACAAGACAACATTCACTATGCCTTGGGACACATTTTATTATAACATGATGCCATTTGGACTTAAAAATGTGGGAGCTACCTATCAAAGAGCAATGACCCCAATTTTTCATGACATGATCCATAAGATCCTTGAGGACTATGTAGATGACAATCTGGCAAAATCCAAAACACGACGCAAACACCTTGATGTCCTTAAAGATGTGCTCGACCGTCTGCACAAATATGGTTTAAGATTAAATCCAAAGAAATGTGTTTTTGGTGTGACATCCAGAAAACTTCTGGGGTTCATTGTATCTAGGCATGGCATAGAGATTGATCCCAAAAAGGTGAAAGCCATTATAGAAATGCCTCCCCCCAAAACTCTCAGACAATTAAGGAGCCTACAAGGAAAGGTACAATCAGTTTGAAGATTCATCTCCCAACTAGTAGATAAGTCGCAACCATTCACACATCTTTTGTGAAAGGACACCACCTTCAAGTGGGACCCCATCTGTCAGCGTAGGTTCGGAAAAATAAAGGAATATCTGGAAAATACACCTATTCTTGTTCCACCAATGCTAGGAAGGCCCCTCATTTTGTACATATCTACAACTACTATAGTGATGGGGGCACTCTTAGCCCAGCTTGATGATGATGGAAAAGAGAGGGTTGTTTACTACATTAGTCGTACACTGGTTGGCTATGAGCTAAACTATTCTCCAATAGAAAAAGCCTACTTGGTAGTGGTCTTTTCCACTTAGAAACTCCACCACTATATGTTGAGTCACATGGTAAAGCTAATCTCCAAGGTCAACCCGCTCAAATACCTACTGTCAAAGGCCACACTTACAGGGTGAATGACGAAGTGGGTAATGCTTCTTAGCGAATTCGACATCCAGTACGTTGACTGAAAAGCCATCAAGGGACAAGTTATTGCTGATCAGCTTGCAAAAGCTCCCTTACTCGATGCATACCCTCTAGAAATGGAATTCCTAGATGAGCATCTTTGTATGGTCAAAGAACAACCCTAGTGGAAATTATATTTTGATGGCTCATATACATCACATGGATCGGGGGCAGGTGTACTATTTGTGACCCCTCAAAGAGACTACATCCCAAAATCCTTCAAGTTAGGATTCATGTGCACAAACAACATTTCAAAATATGAAGCTCTCGTGGCAAGTCTCAAAACTGCCATCCACTAGAATATCACAGAACTACACGTCTTTAGAGATTCCCAATTAATCATCAAGTAGGTCCTCGACAAATATCAAACAAAGGA
Source organism: Chamaecyparis obtusa (assembly GCA_027943335.1). NCBI lineage: Eukaryota > Viridiplantae > Streptophyta > Pinopsida > Cupressales > Cupressaceae > Chamaecyparis > Chamaecyparis obtusa. Next base: position 1,766,656 of record BSBK01006690.1, read on the forward strand.
TGACAAGCTATTACCCTACAAAGAGCTTGTGGATAAACTCAAAGAACACTGTTAGAATATAGTTCACACAAGTGCCAAGACTTCAAAACAAGGCAGTGGATGCTATGGCAACCATCAGCTCACTATTGGAAATCCCTCGTGATGCTATGCAATATGAGTTTCTAGTCAAGCAACTACACACGCCCGCTTATGAGAACACTGACACTAATATGGTATGCATCTTGGTGGGTCCCTAGTCCCCATGGTACCACAACATTCATGCTTATCTAAAGGATGGTATCATATCTCCTCACCTCACAAACACCCAATGCTAGAACCTTATTAGCAGAGCATCCTGCTACACTCTTGTAGCCAACAACTTATATCATCATGGGTATCATAGTGTCCTCTCCTGATGTCTACACTCAAATGAGGCTGTCACAGCTTTACAAGAGGTACATGCTGGTATTTTTAGTGCTCACATGAGTGACATCATCCTTGCAAAGTAGCTACTTAGAGTTGGGTATTATTGGTCGACCATGGAGCATGACACCTGTGAGTTCATAAAGAAGTGCCTACAGTGCCAACAACATGCCAATTTGATCCATGCACCAACGCAGGACTTACAACCCATTACACCTTTGTGGCCCTTCTCGTGTTGGGGTTTTGACCTTGTTGGCATGATCCACCCACATTATTCTGACAGACACAAGTATATCATTACAACCATTGAATACCTTACAAAGTGGGTAGAAGCAATTCCACTCAACTTAACTAATGGTGTCCAGATCTCCAAATTCATCCTCTACCACATCATTTTCTGTTTTGACATTCCCTCCACCATCTTCATAGATCACGACTCTCCATTTGAAAACCAACATGTTAAAGAGCTTTGTGACCGGTTTCGAATCCACCAACACTTTTCTAGCCCATATTTCCCACAAGGAAATGGCCAAGTTGAGGCAACTAACAAAACCATCCTAAAAATCCTATAGAAAGTTGTCAATGATTCTGGTCGCGACTAGCATGTACAAATAAATCCCACCCTTTGGGCCTATCACACCTCATTTTGTACCCCCACAGGAACCACTCCATACTCCTTGGTATATGGTGTTGAAGTTGTTCTGCCAATCGAGGTCGAAATCCCTTCACTACGCGTGTCCATGAAGAACTACATCATAGATGAAGACTACCACGTGGCGCACCTGACACAGCTAGATTTGCTAGATGAAAAGAGGCAATGTGCCTACGACCACCTGATCGTGTACCAAAATCATCTCAAGAGGAGCTTCAATAAAAAGGTACACCCTTGATAGTTCCAAGTGGGAGACCTAGTCCTGAAAGAGAACCAAAAAGTACAAGCAAATCATGAAAAGAAAGGGAAGTTTGAGCCCACCTAGTTAGGTCCCTATGTGGTGACAGCTTGCTTCAGCTCCAGATCTTATCAGTTGTCTACACTTGAAGGGAAGCCTCTTAATGATCCTATTAATATCATACATCTAAAGCGGTTCTATGCTTGAACCATGAAATATGATCCTAAAAAAAAACCCTAAAAATCATAAAAAGATCCTGAAAAAATCCTAAAAATCCTAAAAAGTCCTGAAAAAATCCTAAAAATTATAAAATGTCCTGAAAAAATCATCATCCTGGTGAAAACTTGGCAATTAAAGCGCCTTGGACAAGTATGTTGGTGAAAACCTAGTAAACAGGTGCCATACATAGTGGACCATATCATTATCTATCAAAATCCTGTTCCCAACTCACCCGAATCCATTTGCCACTTTTTCTATTTCACCCACCCCTTGTCCCCAAGGTGTCATTCCCACTATGCCCGCACACAAGATTCGCTATCCTACTTCCTCCAATTCTATAAATACTCACTGTATATAGTGTCCCCATCTTGTACATATCATCTTAGCAGTACCTTTTGATCACAAAGCACATGACCCAATTAACCACAATATCAACAATGTTCCCTCAGCAAGTATCTTGTGTCAGTGTGATTCTCCAAAGGTTGTTCATTTGCCCCATCAAAAATTCCCAATACAGTCACTACCCATCAACCAAGTCCTTATAGGATGCATCCTTCCTCCATGTCTAACCTAATCTCAACACCCATAGTTAGTCAACCTCTTTTGGCAAAGGATATCTTTTGGTCTTATCACTTTGGTTTCAGTTTGCTTATTTCATCTTTTCAGTTGATTTTGTGATCTCAGTTGACTACTCCCATTAAGGCCTCCATGATCATTTATATCATGGTGCGTTGTGACAAGAGGCGTTATTATGGGGCACGGTTTTTTGTGATCTTTTGTTTCTACCTGTAAGTTAGTCGGACATGACCCTTGCACGTTTCACTTGTGACCTTTTGGGTTGCTTGGTGCACTTGGGAAATTTTGCTTGTTTGTGGGTTCCCTTGCATCGTTTCCACCATGTGTCCTTCAAGGTGCATGCATGATGTTGGGGCAACCCTTGCATGTCATTTTTGCATCAGTCCTATGCAATGCTAGCGACATGGCCTCAAGTTCCTAGTAACTGTGGTTAGTCCCTTCTGTTGCTATATCAAAATAAGTGCTCAAAACTACATGGTGATGTTCCTCTGGAACATCCCACACTCAAGCTTCACTAAAAATCCTCCATCCTATCAAACATCTGAACAAAGATCCCATCATCCCTATCTAGTATCAAAGCATCATTCCACAAAGCAAATCCCCTAAGAGCATCTCTATCACATCTCCCTCACATCCCATTTTTTACCCATCTTCCCCCCCCCCCCCAATAAACATCTCATCATAATGCAAGCTTCCTCACCTCCCTTGCCTCGCGTTCTTGACCTTTGGATTGTGATTGTACAAATATCCCCCTTCACCTGTTGTCCCCTACCTCCCTTAGTGGGGGTGCAGTCAAGCAGTGATATGTTGTACCATCCATTATGCCTTATCCTCAATCTTCCATCTGCATTCATATTCTCTCATGCATATATTTCATTTCCCACGCTCACCATAAGTTGCATTACATCATCTCATCCTATGTTCATTCATTCTATTGCATTAATTAGATCCATGTCATATCATTTATCACCATGCATTTCATTCTTAGGTGCATTCATATCTTATCATATCATTTAGATTCATTTTAATCTTGCATTGTTAGGATTCATTCTTAGGTGCATTCATATCATTTCTCATATCATTTAGATTCATTTTTATCTTGCATTGTTAGGATTCATTCTTAGGTGCATTCATATCATTTCTCATATCATTTAGATTCATTTTTATCTTGCATTGTTAGGATTCATTCTTAGGTGCATTCATATCATTCATCATATCATTTAGATTCATTTTTAACCTTGCATTGTTAGGGTTCATTTTAGATTCATTCATCTCATTTTAATCTTTCATAGTTAAGAGTTCATTTTAGGTCCATTTCTTATCTTTCATTAAGGTGTCTTAGATCCCTTAGGTTCACTTTGTAATCTTGCATTGTTAAATCATTTTATCTTGCATTATTAGAGCATATTAAAAAAAATAAAAAAATCCATCAACATCTGCATTTCATCATAACATACATGCATCATATATAAAAAATATTTACATCACATCCTGCATCCACCAATCATCAGCACATACATCTCATATAACCATCTCATAATGCATATCATATAAATCACATCACATCCTACATCACACACATGTCAATCTCACAGCATATGGAAATCATATCACATCCTGCATTATCCATGTCAGTAGATCATATGCATTCATACATCCATACATTACACATCATATCCCACCCAGATCATCATATATATATATATATATATATATATATATATATATATATATATATATATATATATATATATATATATATATATATATATATATATATATATCAAAAAATCATCACAAAGAATAAAGTACATGTCTGAACCCAAAAGCATCAAAGAATAAATGTATGTCTAAGTCCATGATAATATCAATAGTACAGATCTAAATATACAATTGGGACTATGTCCTCCATCAATAAATAAATCATACAAGTACATGATCAAAACTGCAGCATATCATTGCCTATCTACCTCTCCTAAGGGAGGCTACATATCAAAATCCTCAACCAAGGGGTCTGCCTCTAGTGGTACCTGTAGGATGGGCAGCCAACCCACTAAACCCTATATTCTTGTGCCCTATATACCTATACTACGCACCTCCCTAGATATCCAGACAACCCCTATATCCATCTCCATCCCTGTACCTGCCTCCAATTCCTTCACCTCTACCATTTGTACCAAACTGCAGGCCAAGTGCTGCTAACTATGTGAATGCCCTGATTGATGGCTCCTCTCCCCTAATCTGTGGCTCCCACTCAACCCTATCCTCCTGCTACTCCTGGATCTTGAACCTATAAGCAGTGGCCAACTCAGATCCCTGTAATGTTGTGCTCGCTCTAGCGGCACAAATGCATAGTATAAACCTTGATAGAAGCCAATCTACTCACACAATCTTACCAACTACCGCTGAAGGTGAGATACCTCTCTCGACCACTCATGGGACCCCTGTGTAGTGGTATCCCTCTCTCTTAGTAGCTAGTCCCACTCTAACCTCAGACCATCCCTCTCCACCACCAGGGTATCCCTCTCCACCACTAATGTATCCCTCTCCCTCCACAGCCGCTCCCTCTCATCCACTGTCATCAAGCCATATGATATGGATTGCGCTAAGCATGTAATCAAGCTATCCCTCTCCTGAATCAGGCCCTCTCTCCCTGCCACCAAGAGATCCCTCTTAATCCTCAACCCATCCCTCTCTCCCACTAGTCCATTCCTCTCCACTCTTAGAGTATCCTTCTCCCCCTATACATCATGTAGCATCTGAGTGGTCCTATCATGAGCTGCTTGCAGTGAGGCTAGGTTCCCTACTACATCATCTCCTCCACCTTTGGATGACCTTGATCTTGCTGGTGGTGGTGGCCCCGCTAGTGGTGGTGACCTTGGTGGTGGTGGGCCTACTAGTACCTGTCCCCCATCCACGTCCATCCCATCATCATCTTCATCTCCATTCCTATCTCCTCCTCTCCCTCCTCTATCCCTCCCTCCAATCCTCACCCTATCTCCCCCTCTTCCTCTCCCCCTCCTCTCCCTAGTTAGCCCATATATATGGCTGGTGCCGCTCCCTCACCATATAGTAGCCCTGATCTACCCACTACCCTAGGTGGCTGGAACCAAGTGTCGTATGCTGGTGTGGTCCTTGGATCCGCTATCCCTCCAACCTAATCCCAATGAAATGGCTGCATGGCCTGATAGACAGCCAACAACCCTCCCCTATCCACCGGTGGCCCAAACTTGGATATCCTCTCGCGGGTGGCCTCCTGGTACCATCGCTCTCCATCTGGCACATCGTGCCTGAACCCAAACTGACGTGAGGTCCTATCAGGCTTGTACTGATCCATAATGTAATCACACCACCCTATCAAATGCATCAACATCATGGTGTAGGGAAGCTCTCGTGCATCCTCTGCCCATGGCGCCTATCCAAGATATGGCTGCCATGTAATCCCATCTTGTATACTATCTAGCATCTCCCACCAGAAGTCTGTATCCCTGCTCTCCTGATAAGTAACTAAATCTCCCCAGCTATACATCGTAGGCTCCTCCACCTATCTATCCACTTGGCCTAAGGGCCGCAACACTGCTATGTGCTCCCAAGCCCAAACTTGTAGGAGGGAGGCAAAACCAAAGCTCCTTCCCATGGTCCCTGCTCCATGGTAAACTATCTGATGTAGATCCTGGTACATCTCTATGAGCATTAGGGTCCCCCATGCTACTAGTCCCCCTACATTCACAATCTGCATGATCATAGGAATCAATGATAATGTGACACTCCTCTTGCCTGTGTCTGGGGAGAGATACCCCGACACTAATCCCAAAACATAGTAATGAACCCACTGTCCTGCTGGTGCCATTGTAGCATGTTGTGCTAATGCTAGCTACCCATGTGACATAATTGACTCTACTCCTAGCCCTAGTAGTGGGGCCACTGCCTATGCCTGTGTATAAACCCCCGCTACCACTGGTACCCCTCGCACTGGTAATCGGAAGATGCGATATACATCCTCTAGAGTCACTGTCATCTCCCCAGTGGGAAGATGAAATGTCCCTGTCTCCAAATGCCAGTGCTCACACAGTGCTGTCACAAATGTCATGTAAGTCCATTTGCATGGAATCCCTGCCAGATATCCTAGGCCCAATGCGTCAACCTAAGTCTGATTCACAACCGTGAACTGCTCCCCAATAACCAAGACTATCGCACATCTCTCTCGAATAGTCAGTTGATCCACCAACCACTGCATCCAAGCCAAGCCAATCTATCAATTTCTTGCTCTAACCAAACCTAAGTTTCTTTTCTATGCATTCCCGTGGAGAAACCTTTTCCTGCATTCCTATAGGATTTGTTTTCCCCACATTCTCGTAGAGAGCTTCATCCCCATGTTCCCATAGGGGACTCCCTTCCCCCATTCCCGCTAACCCATCCTAGTGATGTGGGAACACATTCTTGTGCCACTTTCCTTTTCCCCCCTCCCCCATGGAAATGCCATTTTTTGGCACCCTGCTACCTTAGCACGTGAGAACTCGATCCCGCAAGACCTGCTTGCGAGATCGCGGTCCCGTGATAGATCTTGAGAATTTTGCATTCCTGCAAAAATCCCCTGAACTTTCAATTTTTCCCATCTGGGCACATTTTGTGGGAACGCGATCCCACTAGCACAGGAGCATTCCCACCAAGTGCACACTCCGTGGGAATGCAGTTTTTCAACACTAAAAGAGCAATAAATGACTAAAAAACATAACAAAAAGCCAAGTTTTTTTATCCTACCTATAAGTCAGGTCCTCCACTCCACTGTACGCGTCTCACAATGTCTGTCTGATGCATCGGTCACCCTCCCTATGCCATCTCGTCCTCGCTTATCAGAGCTCCAAAGTCACGATTTCTAAGCTCTCAGTGTGCAAATGACATCATTTTGACACCTTCAGCCCTTATAAAGGCCCTTTCGAGCCCTCATTTTCCCCCCCAGACACCTTTTTCCCTCTTGTTTATTCTCCTCATATCTGATCTCATCCCTCATTACCATTTTCACCTCTTCTTTTCTCACTCATCCCCCTTCTTAGCCCGTCACATGCCTTTTTCCTTTTCTATCCTTTGTCCTTTCGAGTCACTGCCTAGGCCCCCTTTTCTTTCCCTGTTGTCCTCTCGAGAGGGTATCACCTATTCTAACCATCCTGACCCATAATTGGGGCATCTCTACAACCAAGTCCATTCTTCGTGTTGTTTATTTATTGGTAAAAACATCTTCTAAATAGTGTTATTTCAACACTATGTCGAAGAGGGGCAAAATGTAGACACCTAAATTTGATTACATTATTTAGTAATTTTTATTTAGTCTTCTCCTAAGGTATTTTATTAATTAAATATTATTATTTAATTAATTTATGTCATCTCCTAGTTAATTAATTTAATTAATTAACTATAGCCCAATTAATTATTAAAATGACAAACCTATAGTCTGATAATGAATTAAATTTGTATTCTTCTATTAATTTAAATGGATACATTTATCTAAATAAATTAATTCATCCCCCCCTTTTCCTCCCACTTGGAATTAAATAAATTATTTAATTCTAAAAATCCTAATTCTCCTCCATTAGCTAATAATCCATGCTTAGCTAATTTAATCCTCCACTCATTCTCTCTCCTCCCATCACATCCTCCTAATCCTCGACTTACCCTCTAATCCAAGCCTAATCACCCCTTAAACATTTGCACAATCATAATCCAAGATTAAGAAATGCTAATCCATCACAAGTCAACCCTCATGACAACACCTCCACATCCTCCAATGACAAATCATAAAGCCTCTTACACACTTGTCTCTTCTCACACCTTCCAAAGTGGACACATCCCTCAAGCATTTGACCTCTCCTCTCATCCTCCCTCATTGCAACACTTGTCACAATGATATGCATTTGAGAAAGCACAATCCATGTGCTCTCCCTTGGATGCATCTCCATCGTTGCTCATTCCCCTTTTGCCTCTTAATCTTGACTGTCCATTTCATGCATCTTTCTATAAAAGAGAAGCTCTCCTCCTTCATTTTCATCCACCATTGAAGCAAAGTTATTATGCTCATTTCTCTCTTGAAGCTTGAAGCATAGTTCATGAGGACACATCCAATCTATTGGACAAATCCTCTACATCTTGGAGGTTTTGCTTGAAGGTTTTGCATTAATTTTGAGTTGTTTTGCTTCCATTTTGTAGGTCTAATCTTAAGTGTTATCTAGTTTTGTATTGTTAAATGTTTAGCTTTCTTTTCATTCCTTAACACTAGATTTTTAGGTATTACAATAACATGTTCCTCTTCATTCCGAGTTGGGTACATTAAAAATAAAAAAATTCTTCATCTTCATTCTGAGTCCGGAGCTGAGATCCATCATTTGTCTCAAAACTAGCAGTAGCACTACCAGGTTTTGAATTTCTACAAAGCCCTCGTCTTTCATGCATGGAATTCCAAATTTCCAATGCCCTATCATAACGAAGATCTCTAACATTGTACTGAGTTACAAACAACCTCAAGTAAGTTTTCAAATTTTTGTCTAGTTTATTTTTTATATTTGATTTCAAAAACCCCAATGCACTGAAAACTCTTTCATCTTCCACTAACCCCAATATCATTGTTTGACATAAATCAAAAAGTTTAAAATATTCTAATATTGAATCACACAATACTTCACTCTGCTCCATCCTTTTTCAAAGCCTGGTTATTGCACTAGGTTCAAATGGATACTCTAAGTTTTTCAATTGTAATTTCATACATGATGCAAATTGTCTACATTTTTTTAAAGATTAGCTGAATCTAAAATTCCTTCAATTGGTTATTCATTGTAATCTGCATGTTTTGAAAACTCTCTTACCAATTCATTAATTTTTTTATGATAGATATGTGCATCAGTTTGTTTATCTCCGATGTTTTTTCCAAAAATGAGGAAACACACAACCCATGGCTTCAAGAATTTCTTCTTGAGGGAATCTTTCATGAATCTCAATTGAAAGTTGGTGGGAAATTGACTTCAAATTATCTCTAGAAAATTTAATAATCTTGTCAAAATATGCCTTTTTAATTGGAAGTAGTCTGCCTCGCTTGCTTGTCTTAGATTGGTGCATTGATATTTCATATCCTTTCACAAATACACATAAATAATTTTATGCATTAAATTATAAAAAATTCTCAGCATGATTCAAATTTGTAATTATTTGCCACCTGAAATTTTTTGGGCTTTGAAGTGTTGTTATATATGAATGCAGAGCATCCAGGGAAATGCATGTCATTCTATGTAAACTGTTATACTGATGGATATACATAGTTCTATCTTGGGATTTCTTAACAAGTTTTTTCTTTAAATCTATCATGGGGAGAATACTGGCTAAAGTTAACAGAGTCTCTATATCACTTAACTTATGTAACAAATCAAGAGCTTTGTCTACTATGAGGTGTTTCTCATATATTAGTCTGATCAAGGATTGATATTCTGTTAGAACTCATTCTAGGATAGTGGTCCATGCAAAGATATCCATTTGGTCTCAAAATCCTTGAGAAGATTTTTTCATGGTGTTACTCCCTCTGAAAAAATCTTAAATTCTATAAAACAAACTTAGGACAAATACAAAAGTAAGAGTATAGCTCACAGACTAGATCTTCAACTTTTGACACTGTAGGAAAATCGCTTACAATTTTATATGCTAAACTCATTCGATGAACCATGCAATGTATGCCAAGCATGTAAGGTGAAATAATAGTTTGTAATCTTGCACAAAGACCATTTCTTTGGCCTTGCATTACTGCAGTTGCATCAGCTCCAACACACACTAACTTCTTGTCAATTATCGAATCATCCATATGAACAACTTCATTCAAAGATTTCTTCACTTCAAAATATAATTTTTCTACTATTGAATTGCCCCTCATTTTATGAGCACATAGTAGATGAGCCTGGTGGACATGTTCTTTTATTGTATACACATGCATACAGACCCAAGTAGTGTTATATACTGTGGTAACTTTATCTATGGATAATGAAATGAATCTGGACTATTTTACTTTCTCCTATAAATTTTTCTTTTCCATCTTGGAAAGATAGTTCAAGTCATTTCCCATCTAGCATTTGTTGACCAATGTGACATAGGATAGTGGGGAACTCTCAAAAAAAATAATAAATTACCATATTCTAAGAAGTCTCTCATAGGATTCCCTTTGGATAGAATATGAAAAACAATACTCAACTGAATGGTCTTTTATGAGTTTTCCTCATTGGGTGCATGTTTAAACCCAGCCTTGATTGGATTTCCACTACTAGCAATTACTTACATTCTCTTGTTATGCTCTTGATCATATTCTATGGCATACTTAACATGAAGACTTCTTCATTTGATTTCCATCTCACTACTGATATTTCTTGTTTGTCTATGGTCTATTTTTCATAAACCTTACCAATATGCTTTTCTATAGTGTCAATCTTTAGCTGCAACTTCTTCTCTATTTTAGTTTTCTAGGTACAAATCTTACACGTACATGTTGTTGGTTATTCATCATTGTTTTGGACTGGTTCAATGAACCAGTACTTTTCTACCCAATCAACCTTAAAATTCTTGTCATTTCCCACTCTTGCCCTATTTTTACTTTCCTTTTTCTTTTCTTCCTACCAACATCAATATTATCTTCATTGCTAGTATTTTCATCCAAATTATCATAGGGGGGTAAAGGGGGGGCTAAGGAAATATAACTAGTTGTTGTTCCAATAGCAGAGGTGGTTGAAGTTGATCCATACACAAGAGTAGCAACGAGTGTAGGTAGTTCCTGTCCCTAAGATCCAGAGCTAGTTTACTTCATTTCTCAACAAGAAAAAGAAGCATCATCAAAGGAAGGAGCATTCTTGTTGGCATCTTGAGCTTCTATTCTAATTGGGGCAACCAGTGACATCTACTTATTCCCATCCACCCATTAACAACCCACAAACTCAAAACCCCAACCCACCCCTGCATGTGAACATGGTGGGAAACTAGAATCCCCACCTAGTCAAATCTATAATCTATATGTAGATAATTCTCTATTTGTGAACGAAAAGAAACTATACAAAATTATAGCCTTAAGTGAGATTCCCCCACATCCCTAATGATCATCTTTTGAGGGAAGTAACCTAGTACCCTAAGAGTCTCTCTAAACTCTCTATTAGATAGGGGGCTGCTCGATCAAGAGGTTGAGCCGGCCCTCGATAGATAGATAGGGTCACCTAGACTATAGTTAAGGAAACTAGTTATTAGGAGGGTTGGAAGGTATAGGAAGTAATGGGTTGCCTTATTCTATTTGTTAGGAGGGGAACTCTTTACAGCTACTGAGATGGGTTAGCTCAAGATCGATGGAAATGAGGGGGAGGGATTAGAGGTGGGGGTGGGAGCAGGCGGTTGAGACCCTCCCCCTCCCCCTTTCTAACCCTGGCCCCCCTACAGCTTCTAAGGGTAGGGATCTCCCCTGATGCCTAATGTTATTGTTGGGGTTCAATTGCTCCCATCCTAATGCCCAGAGAGAAAAGTGGCGAGTTTGGGTGATTGTATTGTAGACCTACAAGGCTGGGGGGAATGGTAGGTGCATGGGGCTTCTAGTTGAATCGATATCCACATCAATTGCATCATTAGGGTAAGAAATATGATTAGGCCTAGTTATTGATAGAGTAAATTGATTCGTTATTTTAAGAACAAACAACACCCGACCAGAGTTGATCGGCCCAAGTGAATTGATTGACTATGCCATGCTGGGCTTCATCCAGAAAAATCAAGTTTGTGAATGGAATCCCCCGAGAAGAGTTTTTGGCCCTACTATTCTAAAGGCACCCTGCAGTAGCCTACTATTATTGAAAGATAGGGCTAAGCCCCTAAGGGAAAAAAGCAAGAGAAAGGGTGCATCGGAGTTGACACAATAGTAGCCCTATGACGGCCATGAACCTGAGCATAGGTTATATATAGAGATAGATTCAGAGTTTCGTCAGAGATTGTGATTATATAAAGGCTCCCCTTCCTTCCCCTCAACCCTCCTTTTTTTGATAGAATAAGGAAAGTAATCAATTCAATTGACAAGAAAAAATATTTTCCTTATGATTATGAATTAACAAGAACTAGTGTATTTCTAGTGGTACTGGTGAGCTACTGTGAATGGATTTTGCACTTGAAATTGTAGAAGTTGATGGAGCAGAAACATTTCCAATACCAAAGAAAGCCTTTATGGTAGTTGAACAACCCCATAATAGATAATAATTATCATGCCATGGATTCTCCTAGGAATAGTATATTCGAACTAAGTATCATTTTACCTATCATAAACTGCATTTAAATTATCAACCTACAAACATATACTTGAAATGGGGCAACATGGTTTGTGCACTAAGTCTCTCATGGAGTCATTTTGATTAAGCTACAAAAAGGAAAATATATGAAAGAAAATTACACTATTGCTGAAGGAAAGTAAACACACATATCTACTAATGAAAATGGTGCTAACAACTATAACTTCAATCCTAATCTATTATGTCAACCCAAAGCATTCACAATGATTATTTCTACAAGTGTTGTAGGAACATACACAATGTATAGTGCTATAGGAAAGAACAATGAACTCTAATTGAATTGTTGTAAATACTCAAAAAAATTAATCTAATCTACTCTAATCCACCTTTCAAGTGGGCCCCCTTGGTTGACTTCTACTAGCTACCAACATAAAATGGAACTAAAAATCTCTTTTTCATTGTATTTCCATAAAAATGATTACATTATCATGAGACAAAATACATAACTGGAAAAGTAATTTTTCTTCAGATTATATCAATAATATAACCATCTAATTAACTTTCTATCTAACCATCATCTCCCTTTATATAGAGGATCGATGCTTATTTGAACACAAAAGATAACTCTTAACTAATTCATGCCATAAAGAAAGGAAAGTACAATAGTCCATGATAGAATAACATAAAGGCTACATAACCACTTAATAGAACATTTATCATAGAGAATATATAGCATAAGAATGTTCCTATATTTCCTAGAATGGTTCTTCCTTCAAATTATCATGCATGTCTCGCAGCATCATAATAACTTTCTATCATTGTGACTGAGTCTTCCTCACTTTTCATTAATGCACACTGATCCATTCTTCAGTTGTTCCTCTTTCCCTGACAAGTTAGCAGCATATACATGTATTCAAACATTTAACCATTCAACTAATCCAAATATTAGAACACATTCAAACAACTATATGAAATACTACAATACATGTATAATATTTGGCAAACTATATCAACTATTATCTACCTATGGGCTTTGATGGTTTCACTGTACTTATAACATATTCAAAAGTTCCAATACTAAGAAGGTATAACAAGTGTTTTAGAAATGTTTGAAAAAGAGCATAAAAACATCAAAAAATAAGGACAAATTATAGACCCATCAGTAGTATCTCTAAGTTCTGGGTGTTTTGATGGCCTTCCAATCCCTTCACTTCCCTGAGGAGTCTTACCCTTGTCTACCCTTCCAATTCCTTCACTTCCCCAAGGAGTCTTACCCTTGTCTACCCTTCCAATCCATTCAATGCCCTAAGGAGTCTTAGCCTTGTCAATTTCTAGGCTTGGCCTTTCATTTGCAATCCCTTCACTTCCCTGAGTCTTGCTCATGTCTGACATGGAAATCCCTTCAGTGCTATCACCACAGTGAGAAGTCTAAGTCTCAACCTCCCCTTCCATCTCAATCCCTTCACCAGCTTGAGGATACGTAGAATAGTCACCCTTGTCTGACATCTTGACATCTCACTAGTCACTGGGATTATAGGAATTAAAATTAATAACAATACTATAAAATGTGAATAAATAATTGCTTACCTTGATCCTTTAATCTTTCTTTGAAATGATGAATCCTATGTTTACTATTTCAAGATTGTAATTTGTAAATCTGGCCCTCCAAAATTTTGTAATGGGACACAAAAATACTATAACAAATATGAAATTGTGTTCAAGTTTTCAAAGTTTTGATTGACTGATTTGAATTTGTATCAATTCATGATTCCAATTTCCATTTTTTGTGAATTCGCAGACTTTTCAAAATACATTAACATCTTGATTTAAGTGTGGTAAAAAATATGCCAACCTATTCAATGCACATTGTATGAATTAAGAAATGGTTGGAGAAATAGGTCCTGGTCAATATAACAATCCCAACAAATATAATGGTCATCCACCAAGCAATGTAAAGTTTTTGGGGCAAAATGGGCCAAATCATTCAATTCATAATTAATAACCATTGGTGAATTAAGAGGTCATTACAAGAACCACATCAGACTAGTTAAAGGTGAACATACCAATATTTCATGTCAAAAAAAAAAATCTTAATGGAGATTTGAAAGATTATTGACCCGTTACTATGTTAAAACTAGGTGATTTGGGCCACCATGTATCAGATAGGATTCACCAATTTTGGAAATGATAATTCCCATAATTTGCCACTAAAAAACACTCTATTAATGTGCTTTATTTTTTTATATTTATCTCAAATCTCATAATTGCATTGCTATTCTCTTTCCTTTCATTCCTTTGTGCATGAGTGTTATCACTTTGAGTCTAACCTGCATTCCATTTATAAGAAGGCATAGACTTATGGGTTCTTTTGATTATGAACCCTCCTTTCCTAGGAATCTTGATAAGACTAACATAAATCTTAATGATCTATTAATCCTATTAATTCTTCTCATGATGAAGATGAAGTCTTAAGGGTTCCTCTTAACCAAGTCCAAAAACTTTCTCATAATTTTGAAAATTTTGAACAATGGCTAGCTCAAGAAAATTACAATCCTGAAGCCCTTTCCATTGTAGAAGACACAAGGAAACTTATTCATAATTATGATATGGTCTTAACATCTTGTGTAGAATTTCCCATCTTGTTCATTCCAATGTCAAACCTCTTAGGGATTGTGCTCAATATTTAGGTCTCACTCCACCTACTACAAGTGTCGAAGCCTCTTTGCCTATCTATACTTCCATTCCTAGTGTGTCTAATTTTACTCCACTTATAACAACTTTAGTCCAAAATTCCAATCCTACACATGTGAATCTTCCTAATCCTATTCTTCCTTCTCTTCCTTCAAGTGTGCCATGTGTTTCACTACTTTCATCCATGCCCACTTATCATAGTGTCCCTTTTTCCTATTCAAGCATTCCTTCCATTTCAAACAATGTTCTGAACATTTATCATGTTTCTCCTCCCACCATTTCTTCTACCCATTCTACCATTACTAGCTTGGCTCAAACTGTCTTCTTTGCAACAAAATTTTTTCTCCATGACTCAATCCAAGTTTAATATTCCTACTAGTGATATCGCTAGTCCTTTGTTTTTGGATATCATCTTTGTTGTTGTCTCAAAAAATATTGAGATTCCTCATCTTGAGACCTATAATAGTAGGAGTGATCCCTTGAATCATGTCAAAACTTTTCAAACCTTATGTAGTGATTTCTCTCATGACCATAGGTTCATGGCAAAATTTTTTACTAGAACCTTTCAAGACAAAGCATTACAATGGTATTTTTCTTTTCCTCCTTATTCCATTGATTCCTTTCACATGTTCGCTAATGCTTTCATTGAATAATTTTAAAATAATATTGGTGCTCAAATGTGTTTGACTGAATTAATGCATTGTAAACAAGGATTTAAAGAAAAAGTTAGTGACTTAATTGTAGATTTAAGCATTTGCATTCTCAATTTTTTATCCCGTGCCTGATGTTGATGTGCAAATAATTTTTATTGTTAATTTACAAAAATACATAAGAGATTTAAGGTTCTTATTTCTAAATTCTCTTCCTTTTCTCAATTATGTGCAATGCTTCATCATTATCAAGTACAAGTAATTAAATTTGAGAGAAACACTCCAATGGCTCCTGTTCTTGTTGAGAAGAGTGATGCTGCATCTAGTTTTAACAAGTTTCAAAAATTGAAATCCTTCATCAAAATCAACAACTCATCTAATACTATTGATGAACACATGGTAGCAGCATCCAAAGGTGTGGCTCCTTTGTCATCCATTTTTAAACCTACTCATAATATTACTCAACTTTCTAAATCTTTGCATAATGTGATGTTGAATCTAATTAATGCTAATGTTTTAAAACTTCCTCAGGTCAAGCTCATTGATCCTTTTAAACCTAAATGCAAATAATTTGATCCCAAAGTTTTTTTTCAATACCATCATCAACCTGGCCATGATACCGAGAAGTCTTACTGGTTGAAAGTTATTATTCAAGACCTTTGATTCCAATGCTATATCTACGGATAGTGACAATAATAATGGGAACAAATATGTAGCACCTCCTAACCAAAACTTTAAAATCTATGCCAATATTTTTTTATCCCATTCAACTAATACCATTGACCAAACCCAACCTTCTTCTTCTTCTCCTTGCATTGACTATGATAAAAAAAAATTGATGAAGCTACTTATGTAGTCAATCAAGTTGAGCAAGAAACAACTAAACCTAAACCTAAATCTTCACCTCAACTTTGCATTACATTTGACTCTTTTGAGACAATTAAAACACCTTATGGTCCCCTATAAATTGTTGCAATGGTTAGTGGCCTTCCTTCATGCAGTGTCCTTATTTATCCCACGTGCATAGTGAATGTGATAACTGAAGAACATCTCTATAGTAGATGATTGCAATGTGATTCCTATGATAAATATGATGTTATGATCCAAACTTGAAATGGTTTCCTTTATCCTTCATATGGTTCCATTTCATTTCCTTTTGAAGTTGGTGGTAAATCCGTATATGCTACCTTCATTGTCATCTTGACTTCTGACCAATTCCAAGTCAAACTTGGTCTTCCTTATCTTACCTCCATGAAAGTTGTGTGTTCTATTTATAAATGTGTTAAATTTCCTCATAAGGGAGAGATCATGATTTTTAACCACAGTCTTTATCATCCTTTCATTCCTTGAGACTCATTTGACATTGATTTATGTTGGCCTTCCATGCCTCAACCAATTCAAGCATGTCCTAACCATCTCTTTTTCTCAGACCAAGCCAATAAGGTCTACAATATTTGTGAACTTATCAAACCTAAGGATTATCTTAGATGTGGACTTCTTCCTACACCACCTATACATCCTCTTTTTATTTCTTATACGCATACTTCTAAAACCATCTCTCAACCTAGCGGGGTTCCTTTTCTTCTCCCTTCTAATGAAGAAAAGGACCTGATGTTGATTGATCCTACCCTAACTAAAATTTATAGAAAAACCAAACACAACCATCATGCTCATGACCACCATCACAAGAATCATGCTAGATCCCATCAACATGCTTCTCTAAACATTGATTCACCTCATACACCTCCTCATGCTTCATTTCCCTTTGATTAATCCATGTTTGAGACAATGAAGGAAGTGAATTTAAACAAGATAAAAATAAACAAACATGACAATGTTATTTTTATCTTAGATTCTATTATAGTTAATTAGGATGAAGAAGATACTCTTGATGGTTATATTCTTGATTCTAACAATGATATTCATGCTAGTGTTTATGATGTCTATGTGACTAGTGATATTGATTATGATTTACCATCTATGCTTTTGAAATAATTATCTATCACTCCTAGTGACAAACAAAGTGACATATCTTCACATCAAGGCCCTTATTTAGAACTGGCTATTGTTCCATCTACTGTGCTTGATTTTTCTCCTCTTGCAAGTCACCCACCTTCCCTAAACATCATAGACCAAGATAGGGTGAAGGAGATTCACTTGACTAGCTCCTCTTGAATGGTATATTCTATGTGTTTTCCTATTGTATTGTGATTCCCCCTTGATGTGCTACTTGTTACATGTTTGTTTATATTTCTTTTAATGACCCTTGTTTCTCTATTGGAACAAGGTGATAAACGAATCATATTATTGTAAACATTCTTCTATTTGTGTCTCTCTTCTTCTCTATGTTGTTACATTTTATGTTGTACCTTTGTTGTTGTTCATAAATATACCTTTGTGTTGTCTACTTGGGATAATGCAAAATGGTAGTTACCTATTCTTTTTGGTCTGTCTAATGTTGGTCCAAAAAGATTTTTCTTCATAACTCTCATGTTCTTTTCTTCCATTATGTTTATAGTTCTACTACCTTTGGGGGATGATGACATTTTATTTTGACATAATATTTTACATATTATCATAATATGATCATATTGACCATAGAGTTGGTAGATCCCTTTCGTGCTCTCTTTTTTCATGTGCTCATTTCCCTTGATTTGTCCTTTCTTGGGGGCATTTCATAATGGAAATGTTTCTTGTGGATGTGTGTACTCCTCATTAAAGCAATTTCTCTCATTGAGGTTATTTTAATCGCTTTAACATGGGGGCATACACTCTGCTCTATGTTTCAAAATTTGCACACACACGTTGATTCAATGTTTTTTTCATTTTTTCCCTAAGGAATCTTACCTTACCTTAGGACAGACCACCCTTTGGATCCCTTAATGGATACACTTTCCTTAAGGACATATCCTCCTTTGATTTTTTATGCCTAAGAAATCTTACCTTCCCTTAGGAAAAATCACTCTTTGGATCCCTTAATGGATACACTTTCCTTAAGGATAGATCCTCCTTTTGCATTTGGTCCCTAAGGAAGCTTACCTTCCCTTAGGATAGACTCCTCTTTGGATCCCTTAATAGATAAACTTTCCTTAAGGATAGATACTTATTTTATCTTTGATCCCTAAGAAATATTACCTTCCCTTAGGATAGATGGCCCTTTATATCCAAGGTTAATAGATACACTTTCCTTAAGGATATATTCTCCTTTACTTTTTAATCCTTAAGGAAGCTTACCTTTCTCTTAGGATAGATCTCTCTTCTCTAGACCCCTTATTGGATGCACTTTCCTTAATGACATGTCCTTGATAGATTAAACTTTCATAACGTAACTTGCTAGAACTTTCAATACCATATTTTGTGGTGCTTTCTTAGCGTGGTTCACAATAAGATATACAATCTTATTGGGATAAGGTAATCTCTCTCTCTCTCTCTCTCTCTCTCTCTTAGTGATGTCTCTCTTATCCTGGTTTTGGATTTTATGAGGGCTTAAGTCACTTCGGAGCTT
Organism: Chamaecyparis obtusa; assembly: GCA_027943335.1. Classification (NCBI taxonomy): domain Eukaryota; kingdom Viridiplantae; phylum Streptophyta; class Pinopsida; order Cupressales; family Cupressaceae; genus Chamaecyparis; species Chamaecyparis obtusa. The sequence continues at coordinate 1,785,863 of BSBK01006690.1, forward strand.
TATGTTTCCTTTTCTCCTTGACCTTGATGAGATCATCCTATGCATTTGATCTACTTTACCGTGAGTATGAACTTGTCTCATACCCATGCTAAAGTGGGGGATAAATATATCATCATAAAAAGTTAGCACCCATTAATTAGTGGGTTTAGGACCTATTAGACCCATTTTGTCAATTCCTATATCTAACTGCATTTATTCTTGATTTCCTAATTCTATTATTTTCTTTCCCCGAGACTTTGCACATTGCCCAAGACTTGAAATTACTTTCAAATTATCCCTGTTGGGATTAGGTTGACCTAATTTGGCCTTGTCCTAGACAAGGCCGACTATCCTTGGGCATTAATTTTAAGTGGGATCCAAGATCAATGCAAGGTTGTTTTATTTTCCAATCTCAGTTGTGGTCAGATTGACAATGTTAAATCTTGAAATCAGCAAAAAAGGACATCGAGGCCTCTCATTTTGACATCCACTATTATCCATTATTATGTAATCCAACTTATATGAAATAAATTAATTGATCAAGTGAAAGTAAGTTGAGAAATTAAAGTTGTGCAATTGAGGATTTAGATTCAATATTGGAAGGAAAGCACCCATTGAAGATCTCCGAGTCTCCATCTCTTCAAGTATTCATTCATTCAAATGGCATCTTCCCTAGTTGATGCTAGTTTCTCTTTCATGGCTAAGTATAGGAATTCTCATGGTAGCAAGAAGATCCACAAGCATAAATTCATTCAAGATCTAGGACTAGAAAGTGTAGATCCATTGCATTTGTGAAGAAATCTTTGATTTTACAACAAATTTCAAGAAATCATACAAACATCTTCATGGGTTTATCAGATCTTAACATCCATCCATGAGGATTTTTCATGCAAGGTGAATAGTTACATTTACTTTATTTACAATATTTCCTTATGCAATTTATATTTCTTTACAAGGTTGATTCCTATATAGGGGCTTGACCAAGGAAAGCCCCGCTCCACAACCTTTTCCTTCTTTTCTTGTGTATAGGAATAGGTTTTCAAAGTTTTGGATTTGAAATATTAGAGATACAGAACCAATGACTGATCATTTACAAAATTTAGCTGATTTGGAGTCTCTAGGACAAGGCCAAACTTATTGGACTAGGATGAATTGAGTTGGCATATTCCTGGGAATCTACAAATTTTACAGTCAAAAGATACATGGGCTAGGGTCCTAGATCCATAATAGTTTTTTTTTCTGATAGCTTTGTGACAATAAAATCTAGATCTAAAGTTCACCTAGGACCTCCTAGCTTTCAAGGTGAGTTTTTTCTTTCCATCTTCCTAGATAGAATTTAATTTTATACATCAGATCTGATATTACATCTTGTTAGAAGTCATTTCCTTATCCATAGCATCGATTCCTTTTATGCATTTACATAACACAATCAAACAAATTCACATTTCACATATCTTTAAGGAAAGTAAACCCCTTTATCCTATTTGGGTTGTGCTGACCTGATTTACTTGAGGTTGATCCTTTCAGAGCATGTAATTAATTTCATGAATGTAAAAATCCACACAAGAAAACTTGGTGAGTGATATATTATCCTCTACATAAAATTTCTCACCATTTTCTTATTTACAATTATAATTATGGAGGCAATAATATGATGGATGTTTTTATATAGAGCCTGAAATTTCTCCTTGTTATTTATCTCAATCAAAAAATTATTGATTTAAACTAGTTACAACATGACTATTGAAAATGAACCTTTTCAAATAGAAAAATTGTAATTGAATAATCAAATGAGTGGATTGTATATCATACTTTAAGACTTAAGTTCACACAAATCAAAATTTGAAAAAAGAAATAACTAATTTTGAGTATTTCCATGAATTTTAATGTTTCAATTATCAAATTTGTTCCTTAGCCACTCTCATGAGTGGGATCTACATCTTTATTTATGCATTTACAATATATAAGAGATTCATCGATTTTCTTACCCTCCATGTCTTCTCTAGTGTCCAAGATATCCATAACAAGGATTTGTAAATTTCTATACAATAAGATGGCCCATGTGTTAAGCCATACAATACAATGACCAAAGCCACTACCACTACTATTGCACTTCATTAGAATTTGGTTAAGACCATGGCTAATTGAATAAATTAGTATACGATTCACATGCATCATGTTCCCTACAAATCTCACACAAAGTCGAATGGAGTTATCAACAGGAATACAATAAGAGACTTATCTTGCATATGACATCACCTTAATGATCTACAATGGTTTAGATATGTTCTCACTTTCTATTCATCATGCATAATATTTGAACTTAGAATAACTTTGTTAATTGAAAATAATAGTGAACAACATCATGATTGAAATTTTCATTACATATTTACTTTTATATTTGAAAAATAAAAAAACAATGTCAATTTTGGTTGAGCTATACCTGTATAAGGGTAAAATTCCCTAGCAAAAATATTTGTAAGAAAAATTTCTACCTAGAAAGGTTGAAAAAATATGTGATTTCATTATTTCTAACCCAAATAATTATGACGAATAACTTAAAATATTTTTAATAGTCTCATACTAACAATATGAAAGAAAAAGAAAGTGAAAAATATTCATATGCTAAAATCAATCATCTATTGAAAGGACTCAATCAAACAATAGATCACAAAGAAATGAACAATTTTTGGCACTAAGATATCTTTTAGATTTTGGCAAAACTTAAAACTTGTGTGGTTATGATAGAACTCAAACTTGTAGATTGAACTCATTGAAAAGAAATCCAATGATAATAAAGTAAGAATTTTTATAATTGTAAAAGAGTGTCATCCAACCACTTCCAATCTCTTAACCATAAAGAAAATGATTGTATTTTTCCAATCTTGTAAAGATAATTGAAATAGCTATCCAAACTTGACTAATGATGTGAAAATCATTATTAAATGAAAATCATTCTTAAATTAGAGAACTAGAGAAACAAAAGAACTAAAAAGACAATTGAAAATCTTACTTGAGAATTTGATTCATTTATATGAAAAATCTCAAGTCCTTAGTCTAAGATAGGAAAATTGAAAGAACCTAAAATACTTATGTTGGATTATGACAACTCTATGGAAGAAAATCAGTAAGTCCAACCTGCAAATGTATGAAACTATTGGTACACCAAATTAGAAAGTCACCCCCCCCTCTCTCTCTCTTTTATGTAGAAGAAGGACCTAATTGGTACACTAAATCATATGATAAGGGATTCTTTCAATACAACAAGAACTTGAATCTTGGACTTCCCTCTAGACCCTAGTCTTGGGCTCATCTTGAGGCATTTGGGAACCTATTGTATCTGATCCTTTCAAGGACATTAGACACACCTCCTAATTTTTTACAACAACCAAATGAATCACTTATACATAGGGACTCTCAAACATGCATCAATACTTATGTCTTTTTGCATTATTTTCCTATTAGGACTTGGAAAGACAACTCATGAAAATAATGCCAAAATATAACCCCAATGACTCATACCATAAAAAATGATTTGAGATATTCCTACACATTGCATCCAAGTGGTTTCATAAGGTTTTGTTGAATCCACACAAGGAATTCAATATTTGATTGGTCATGGGTTGTATTTTCACTGTCAACAACAATCTCTTGAGGACAGTCATAACCATTTGTAATTTAGTTTCTAACAACACATTCTAACCCATCAATCAGGTCTTTGGAACCTCTACACATGTCCCCAATGCCTTCTCAATCCATAGAATGTTAAAACCCTCCCTATAACATGTCCAAAATTGTCAAATTTGTTGTCACTGTGTCTATTATAAACTTGTAGCAATAATATCAATCATTTAAATTAGAACATGCAACCTTCAAGTTTGGAGCTTGCAAGTTTATGAAATGATAGAACAAATATTCATTGGCTTTTTTGCCCCTTTTTAGGATTTTTCTGGTGGAAAAGAAAACTACATCATTTTTTGCTTTTTGGTTAACCTACCTAGGGTTTTTGACAATTTTTAGTAAAACCTCTATAACTTGCAAAAATATGGATGAAAATTTATGAAACAAAAATTTAAAAAAATTAGGTTCACATTCCCACATGTGCTAATTATTTTTGGTCCATTGAATGATTTGTACAATCCATACAATGCAAAGGAACATGACTATTGCAGTACAAAATGCAAAAATCTTCTCCAAAAATGATTAAATTACTTACCAAAAATATTTTTCAACCCCTAGGATTGTGGTTACAATCCATATTTATGATATTCCAATCATTTGCAACTTCCAATTGAGCTACTAACTAGTTTTAACATATTTTCATAAAGTTGTCATTACAATGTAAAAATTGCCATGACAACTTTTGCAACTTTTCCCCAAATGACCCAAAACTTTCACAAATGACTCCAAATGATCATTAATGGACCAAAATTACCTTATTTACATGAAACAACACAAAAACAAGGACAAAAAAATCAAATTTGAGCATGAGAGTTCCCTTGCACCATATTTCCAAAAGAGAAAAGATTCAAGTTCCACTTGAATAAAGGTCTAAAACAATGTAAGTTCCATCCTTTAAAAATCATTTCTAGCATCTTCAAAGTGTCATCTTTAACATCCAACATCTACTCCAATTTATTATTCTATGCAAAACTTCCCAAACTGCCTTATACATCTTCTTTTCTAAATCTATCTAATAGTTATCTAATTTTGACTTTAGGTCTATATATGTCTTGGGAAAAGTGTTGCAACTTGGAAAAAGGAGTAAGCCTTCCCTTATCTAAACTTACGAGTTCATCTTTCAACATTTCTCCAACAACTAGGACTTGGCATTTCAATGGTGTAATTGGAACATTAAACTGAAAATTCTTGTGTGCCTTGTTTTTACAGGAAAAAAATGTGTTGCATACCATTTTTATTATTTGTGAAAAACACTAAAATGATGTTCTTTATGTGTCAATCCATTAAGAATACATACCTCATGCAATATACACTAGAATTTTTCATTCTCCTTAGTATCTTGTTCAAGATCTTCCTCCTTCACTCTATTGGTAACTATAATCACCCAAAAATGGTCACCTAGACTATTAGCCCCTTGCTAGCATTATTTGCTAAAATTATCAATTTCTTACTCTTGATCAAATCCTAGTTCTATCATTTATTCGATTATTTTCATGGGCTAACCATTTTATCCTAAAGTCTTTATTTATTTAAAAGGAATTCCCTCCCCTTTTAATAAATAAAAATCCCCCACTTTTCCTCTTATCCTAAGTTGCACAAATAAAGTATTATTCTTATTTTATAAAAATAAGAAAAGGCCTTTTTGTCTCACATGGGGCACAAAAGTCAACACTTATTTCTCATTGGAGGAAACTTGTGCACATGGATTGATCCTCTTTCAAGCTCCACACTTGATTAAATATTTTTCCTCTTAATCTCCATGGTCCATTCCTTTTCAATTCCTATTAAAGAAGAGCTCTCTTCTCATTCTAGGGACCCAACTTTTTATGCTAATCTTATGTTGCAGGATTTCTTGGAGACTTTGGAGCTTTTGAAGATTTTGGAGCTTTTGGAGACCTTCTTGCATCAAACTTTCATTTTTGCATCATAGCTTAGTTTCTTTCATTGCATTCTTAATCTAGTTTCCTTTCATGCTCTAGATTAGCTCACATAGCTTAATTAGCAAGGATTTGTTATACTTCTATCTTTCATTTCCATAGCTTAGTTTGAATTTCCATTCTTAACATAGCTTGCATTTCATCTCCATTTGGATTCTTGAGGATATTGGCATTCTTGCCCTTATCTCATTGAATCTCCCATTGCATGGTTTACTAGCAAGGTTATTGGCTTAATAGCTCTAGCTAAGAGCATTCTTAAAACCCTTGCACTCCATGCCTAGGGATCTCTAGGTCACCTTACCAAGGTTTCCCATTCATGGATTCTCTTGGAAGCAATGGCTTAGAGAAGTGCACATTCTAGTGTGTACATTTTTGGCGCCCACCATGGGCTTATTGGTCAACTACGCTCACCTTTCACTTCTTCTTGATCACGTCTTTCGCTTCTTGTCTTTCACATCATTTTCTATTCATTTCAGGATTGAAACTGAAATTCAAGTTCACCTTGATCATCAAAATCACATTTCTCCTTCTTCCATGCAGTTGGCTAACCATTTGAGGCCTGATCCTTCGATCTTTGTTGGGGCATTCTTCATTCCTTCATCTCCATCTCTCTCACCCTTCTAGTATTTCATTCATATCATTTCATCTCTCTGAGGTCTTGACTGGGGCATATCTTCACTACTTGATGGTTATCCTATCATCTTTCATCTTTGATTATGATTTCTAGTGATTTGATCATGTTGCTCTTGCTTATGCCTCCCCTCTACCCAATTTCGCTTTCGATTGCAGACACATCATATCCTATTGGCTATTCTCCAGAGCATATGCTTGACCATTCTATTTTCTCTAATTGATCTATCTTTGCGCTTGACATATTAGTTCTCATCTTGAGTTCTAATACTGTCCATATCTTTCCTAAGTGTTTAGTACTGTTGCTACCAAACTAACCATGTAGGATTTGCTATCTCTCTGCACTTCATTCTTCGGAGTCAAATCTCTATCTATTGCCTTTTTGGCTGATCTATTCATTGACGTAATGTTTTTCGAGATCGATCACACATTAGTCAAAGAGGGGAAAATTTAATCACCCAAAAATGGTCACCTAGACTATTAGCCCCTTGCTAGCATTATTTGCTAAAATTATCAATTACTTATTCCTGATCAAATCCTAGTTCTATCATTTATTCGATTATTTTCTATGGGATAGCCATTTTATCCTAAAGTCTTTATTTATTTAAAATGAATTCCCTCCTCTTTTAATAAATAAAAATCCCCTACTTTTCCTCTTATCCTAAGTTGCACAAATAAAGCATTATTCTTATTTTATAAAAATAAAAAAAGGCCTTTTTGTCTCACATGGGGCACAAAAGTCAACACTTATTTCTCATTGGAGGAAAATTGTGCACATGGATTTCTCCTCTTTCAAGCTCCACCCTTGATTAAATCTTTTTCCTCTTAATCTCCATGGTCCATTCCTTTTCAATTCCTATAAAAGAAGAGCTCTCTTCTCATTCTAGGGACCCAACTTTTTATGCTAATCTTATGCTGCAGGATTTCTTGGAGACTTTGGAGCTTTTGGAGACCTTCTTGCATCAAGCTTTCATTTTTGCATCATAGCTTAGTTTCTTTCATTGCATTCTTAATCTAGTTTCTTTCATTGCATGCTTAATCTAGTTTCCTTTCATGCTCTAGATTAGCTCACATAGCTTAATTAGCAAGGATTTTTAATACTTATATCTTTCATTTCCATAGCATAGTTTGCATTTCCATTCTTAGCATAGCTTGTATTTCATCTCCATTTGGATTCTTGAGGATATTGGCATTCTTGCCCTTATCTCATTGAATCTCCCATTGCATGGTTTACTAGCAAGGTTATTGGCTTAATAGCTCTAGCTAAGAGCATTCTTAAAACCCTTGCACTCCATGCCTAGGGAGCTCTAGGTCACCTTCCCAAGGTTTCCCATTCATGGATTCTCTTGGAAGAAATGGCTTAGAGAAGTGCACATTCTAGTGTGTATAGTAACAATGATGACACTATCCTTTACTATCACTTCTTGGTTGCTTTGTAGGAAGCCAATACGAAATTTCTCTCTGGTTTTCAGAACTTATTTTTCACATAATTGAACACATATTTAAATTAACCAATAATTTGATGGATAAGATATATGAAATTTCATCAGAGGCTTCCTTAATCATTAAACTATAACAAATTATTTAAGTTTGGTTGTGTTATTAAATATGGTTTTAATATATTGGAAGGATTCTAGAATTAATATAATCTACTTCCATGTCTAAGAACATTTCTAATGATAACTAATCTCACACCAATTTGGGAGTGATAATTGAAATTACAAATGTTAATAACCATAATACATGTGAAGTGCACCACACCTTTTGGTAGAATTTATTAACATGAAAATTTAAGGATTAATGTAAAAAATCTATAAAATCACACAATATAATATTAAATATACATACAGTTTTGGTCTGTCATATTGATATGAAACAATCTAGTATGTATTAATCGGATGTTTTTACATTTTCCAATCATAAAAATTAATTGTATTCTATTTATCTATGCACATGTTTGTGATGTGATGGGTGTGTGTGAATTGAAGTATGATGAATTCATCATTGAGAGAAAGTTGAGAAGAATATAATTAGGATGATGATGGATTGTGGTGTAGATTATAGATCTTAAAAAAGTATAAGTTGGGAGTGGAACTTGGAATGGAAGGATCCAACACATGATAGGAAGATGGAATTTGTAAGAGAGAAAATGAGGCCTAGACATCACAAACAACCATATGAGAATGAGCTCACATTTATTCTTTCCTTAATATGCTAATGTGAGTTTCTTGAAACATTGATCAATCCATATCCAAATATTTTTTAATTTTATTTCAAATATTTAAGTCTCGTGTTATTTAGTATGAAGGGGACAATGAAATATAAATTCCCTCTCAAATTGGGACAATAAAATCTAAATTAAAATATTTTTTCCTCTCACAATGGCATTAGCTACCACATAAGGTCTTGACATGTAATTTTAGTGCTTGTAACTTGATGGGTTTGTAGGGTTAAAATTTTTATGTTATATGATTTATTATTTTTGAACCATCCTAAATTTTAAGAACTTATAATTAGATGCTCAATTGGGCCCAATTTTAGAGTTATTGAGTTTTCATGTTGGTTACACTTGATCCAAGCCTATTCTTCTTTTCACTCTAGTATCTTCTCCACAATCCTAATTCCTAAACTAAATTTGAGACTTTTTGGGTGGAATGGGTCAGCCAGGTTGACCTATTCCCCAAGGTTTTCCCTAAAACTTAAATTGGGGGCTTGCCTCAATAGTTAAGCAAAAAACTTTAAATCCCATTTTCTTCCTTCAAGTTTTGAGCTCCAAAATGCTTGTGAGGGGTATATTTAAGAAACCTGCCTCCCCTCATTTGGACATAAGACAAGAATCATTCATGATCATGAAGTTGGAATTAAAGATATCTCCTACTATTTTGCATTCAAGCACTCTCAAGCATATTTAAAGCATACACAAAATCCTTTGAAGGAAATCTTCTCTTTTGTAGTGAGCTTCTCTCCCTCATGGAGGACAAGTAGAAGAAACCTCAACTAAGAAAGGAGATCCTTCTTCAAAATACAAGAATATCAATGTGAATATAGCTCTTCTTCCTAAGGCAAGAGTCTATCAAGCGTTACAACATTGAGGATTTATGGAGTATTTGAAAATCTATGCATTTGTGAAAGGAATCTTTGATTCTACCTTACATTCTTGACTTCGATAAAAATATGCAAGCAATTACAAGCATCTTCATAGATATTATGACCTCAAAGTCCATTTACAGTGAAGGTATAAGTATATACATTGTAGGTCTAATATCTACTCTACATTTACAAGCTCTTTTTTCATACACATTTTATTTCTATTTTAAGGTTGATTCTTCAACTATGGCTTGACTGAGGAAAACTCCTTTCTACACAACAATTTTTTTTTTTTCTATATGTAGGTATAGGTGATGCTCACACCAAATCAAATTTGGAAAGTTAAGGACCTCATGGACATTCTACAACTAAAAATAGTTAGAAGTGAATAGGTTGATCAAGTCAACCTAGTCCCAAGAATAGGTTGACCAAGTCAACATAGTAGCTCCAAATCTTCTTCAAACTAATTTTCCAAGTTAGTTGCATCCTTTGGTTTTTATTTTTAGTATCTATATTGATCTTTTTGTTAGCTTGCTACCTTTCATTATCCAATCATATCCCCCCAATCAACCCTCCAATACAACAAAGGATAACTACACTCACCTAGTTCTTAAAGCATACTTGAACTTGGTGGGTCATCTTCCTTCCAATGTAACTAAGTATTAGCTATGTGTTGCATTAAGAAACCGCTCTAGAATCCCTTATTTCCCTTGTAACCAAATTCTTTTATATTGCAGTTTGCATGTGAAAGAACCACAAAGATCTGAGAGATAAAAATAAAGCACATAAATATTATGAGAAAAGTCAACATTAGATTCAATGGATGAGTCAAGTTCATATAGGCATAGAATGCAACTGAGTCCAACCACAAAAGAAGGGATGAACTATACTAGTGGAAGAAATGCACAAGAAACTTGGATGATGTGTCAAAATAAAATCAACACATCTCTAGTAGACTCCTGAAGTATGATGACTTGTGTAGATAAGTTTCAAATGTAGATGGATGACTAATTAGGATTAAAATACTAAGTATAAATTAAATAATTACACTAAAACACCCCCTTAAGTATAACTTAGGAGGACAAGATAAAAAGATGAGTCCCGACTACAACCATGTTAGGTACCCATGTACAATGTAATCTCTCATAAAAGGAGAAAGATAGAAAACCTAGTGGGAAAAAAACTATCCTCCAAAAATGAGATAAGAAGAGAAAAAGCCTATAAGGCCTCCCCAAAGGATTATGATGTTGGTGATGAATTTTCATGAATATGACTATCACCCGTTCAATCATCTGAATTATGAGGAATAGAATCATGATCTAGATGAGACCCCACATGGTGTATAGAACCAAAATCTGTAATTACTTGAGAAAATAAGACCCTTCCTTTCAATTTCTCTTTTTCCTTTATAATTTCTTGATTTGAAGAAGATTCTTTGATAGAATCAGTTACCTCAATATTATTCTTTTTGAGTAGAAAAGTGAGGTTTTCAATTTGTTTTTTCATGCATTAATGTTCTTGATGATGAGTTTTTTTACAAAAGGAACATTTAACCCTCTCAATTATTTATTTACTTTGTTGAGATGAGTTATCCTTCTTGAAGTTATCAATTTTGTCTTCTTTCTTCCCTTCTTTGTCCTTTTAAGTGTTCTTTTTCTCTCCTTTATCATTTTGATGCTTTTCATTTTCTATAATTAGAGCTTGTGCCTTAGTAGATTTCAAAGTACCCATTTGAATTAAATTTTTTTGTTCCCTTGTAAGATAAAAAATAAAGTTATCAAGTGAGGGCATAGACCATGAGACACCAAGGGCTCTTTTAGTAGAATAGAAAGTAGAGAAACACATAAAATTTAGAACCTAGTTTGGAAAGTACAGAAAGGATTAATTGATCCTCTTTCTTGTCAATTCTAGAATCATTTAACTGCAACTTCAAAGATTTAAATTTAGTGAAGAAGTCCTCCAAAGTTGGAAAACTATAAGGAATAAGACCTAGGAGTTGATTTTCCAACTCACGACTTCTAAGTTGATCAATTGTCCCAAATAGTATTTTGAGAGACTCCTAAACTTCATTGGGTGTTTTCAAGTTCTCAACATGAAATACTAATTCAAGAGATAAATTTAAACATAGAAAACCAAATGCTTGGTCCCACTTATTGAAAAAAATTTCTTTGTCCTTAGCTGCATTATGTTTTTTTATATTCCCATTGTTACCCCATAAAAGCCTTTATTCTTTAGTACACAAATAAATTTTAACTTCCAATCATGATAATTGAAAGGTGTTAGTGGTTCTATAGTCATATTAGAATTCATGCTACTAGACTTAGATTGTTTCCTGTAGAATGCATAAATGAAGAGAACTTCGTGAGGAAGTGTGAAAAATAGAAAAGGACTCAACACCCCCTTGATTATCTTTCCCCCCCTTATTTTTTGCACTTTATATAGAAGGAGTTCTTTGTAACGAAACCCACAAAAAAAACTCAAAATGGAACTTTATAATGATAATACATGAGTGTGACCATTAGATTCATGATGAAAAATATGGACTTTTACAAAAAAAATAGATCTCACTTTCGAGTTAAGGAGAAAAAGTTATAAGCGAATGAATTTTTCCCTCTTACAAAATTATCCACCTTCATAAAAATATTTATGCTAGAAATTTTTCATCTCCACCAAAAAATTAATTTGCCAAAAATAAAAATAGAAGGCCCAAATTATGATATTACTATCACGATTTAACTGTGTTGTTTTTTGAGTCAAACTCATTGACCCATATTTAAGCCTAAAATAGAAGGCTCAAAGTTAATCCCCCTAGAGTAGGAAAGAACCAGGGGCTAAAAAACCATGTGACTAGGGGTTAAAATTTCAAAAAAGTAACTAAAGGATGATTTTAAATTTTAAGGTCGTCACTTCTTTTGACTTTTTCAAACCCCAACCTACACAACATGAAATTGACAGTTGTCACAGGTGGATGAATGGCTCGAGGTTCTGTCATGCCCCGCAAGGGAACCGGGAAGAGAACAAAGATTCTCTTCGTAAAGAAAACCTAAGCAAAAATTTATTTATTTTTTTAAATTTTCAAAACAATAATATGAACAAAACCTAAACTTAGTTTCCTCCAAGGTTCCCTTTTATTTAATGCATGATTCATTTAAGGCCATTAAGTAAACTAAGAACAAGATAAAGTTCTCAAAACAAATTACATCATATCTTTAAGAAATACAAAATATTTTCATTTCAACTTTCCATTTAAACATCTATATTCCTAAGTATCCTTTATGAACAATATAACTTTTTAAAATCAAATAAAACTCATCTAAATACATTGCACATATACTACATAACTTGGAATGTTACAAAATCCTTTTTCTTTTCCAACATACATCTTAAACATAAAGTTCACATTTCCCTTTTCCCTTTTTCCTAAGTCTACCCATACATCATTTTGAATCACATCAATGATTACATTACATTCATCTCCTCATGGGAGGTAACAATAATTTTACAAAATGAAATATAATTACAAAGCCTTCATTCTTCAAAACTGGTACATAAGCAAGCATGAATCTCCAAACACTGCATCCGCCAAAAGATACCTCGATAAAAGATTTACCACCCAACCATGTGGATACCTAAAAGGCCCACTCCCCCGTGCTAGGAGATAAACACCAAGCCCACAAAGAAGTAACTTACTAGGTTTTTACAAAGGGTTGAATAACAATTCCACAAATGAGATTCACTTCACAAGGGTTCTAAGGTTTGGGTAGAAAATCCTAAGCAACAACCTAAGTGAGTGTCATCGCATAGCCCTCACCCCTTGGGTTGTCCTAGTACTAGCCACACTGGGCCCCGGCCCCCAAGTAGGCACATGCGGAATCGAATGCCTTTCGTACAGACAAGCACGATTTGATCATACCTACGCATAGGTACCTTCTCCCACTCCCATCCATAGCCTTTACTAGCACTAATGGCATGGGCGAGGCACATTTAATCTTTTTAATGTTTTAACCCATTCCCATAAGTTTAATTAAGTTTTCACTTGTTAAATAACTCTTCAATCGGTTATCCTGGTCTAGCCACTTTAGGGCCCCGGCCCCGCACTGAGAGCCACTCACTTAGGGGTTCTTAGGTTTCCTACCCTTAACCCACATGTCACAATCACATCACAAACATAGTAAAACATATCATAAACACATTTGTAAGACTGCATCAAAGAGTAGAAACTAATAAGATAGTTTATGAACGTTTAGGGAAATTAGGAACGTTTAAGGATATTTAGAATGTCCTGATCCTTTAGACAACCCTAACCCTAAACTACTTCCTAAACACATCCTAACCCTATTAAGGCATCTAAATGCACTGGATATAACCTCTGCCAAACACATTTAAGGTTTTCACAAATTTCCATACGCCAAAATAACGCTTCTTAGATTTCAGTCTAGGCCTGACATTTGACTAATCTTGAAATTTGGCTAAGTCTGGTTTTATGAAAATCTAAAATCTAAAAATCACAAATTTATAAACTAAACTATACTATGAAATTCCTACTAAATAATAACTAAATTTAATAGAAATTTCAATATTCCAAATTTAATATTCACTAAAAACAAACTACCACAAAATAATAAAAGAAAACAAAATAGATTTAAAGTCATTTTTAAATAGGCTATTTAGTATTTCATTATTTTATTTTCCTCCTACAATCTCTCCTTATTTTTCTCCTATATTTCCTCCTTATTATTTTCCTATAATTTTTCCTATATTTCCTCCTTATTATTCTCCTATAATTTCTCCTATATTTTACTAAAAGTTTAAATGATTTTACTAAATGTTATTGACATTTTATTTTATTATATTTTTTTAAAAATAAAAATAAAACATAACTCAAATGTTTTATTGAAACATATATATTTCAGAAACCAAAATAATATTTATATTGTATAAACGTCACCAAATGAATTCATATTAAAATGTTAAAATGTTTGTATTGATAGAATATTAAATGACAGAATAATATAATAATATAGCATTTGTTTTATTTTTACATATATATTTCAGAAACCAAAATAATATTTATATTGTATAAACGTCACCAAATGAATTCATATTAAAATGTTAAAATGTTTGTATTGATAGAATATTAAATGACGGAATAAAATAATATAGCATTTGTATTACACTAATACAACATTTGTATAATGTACAGACGATTGACAAAATAATATCATACTACACACACTATTACCAATAATGCAATGATGTTTCACATATAATAATACATTTAATACTTCAACATTCTGTAATAATACGTTATTGCAGAATACATTAATCTATCAACCGTCTGCAATAATATACTATTACAGAACACATTAATATATTCACCCTACAACATACAATAATAATACGACATTACACCTATGTTTTGCAATAATAACACACATACAGAAACTTTCAACCAATCTAAAAATCACATTCATACTATTGAATTAAACCTATTTCTCAGGATGGAATCCAACCTGGAGTCCTGCGGAATCCGGTTGATGAAGATGAATCCTTCCTCTCTGTCTCTTTCCAGCAAGCCTCAAACTCTTCCTGGATGAACTCTCCAGCCTCTATTTGCCAAAATCCAAATGCCAAACTTTTCTGAATCTCCCCAAATTTTTCTCTGGCGATCATAATATATATCTCTCTCTCTCTCTCTCTCTCTCTCTCTCTCTCTATATATATATATATATATATATATATATATATATATATATATATATATATATATATATATATATATATATATATATATATATATATATTTTCCTCCCCTCCCTTACACAAGAAATCTTTCGGTAAATAAAATGGAGGTGGTGGTTGCACGGGTAAACCAATTGTGCAACCATCCCAACCTCTCACCCGTTAATAATATAGTTAATAATATGGTTAATAATATGGTTTGTAAAACCATTCCCGTAAGGGGTAATCATATTTTATTTAATAAGGTTTTAATTTTTTATTTTTTTTGTCTCCTAAATTTAAGGATGACAAAATAGAGAATATATTCTTAAATATTAATTTCCTAACTTACTTAGCCATGGTAATAGAATTTACCAATCCTATTTACCACTAATAAGAATAACATAAGAATAATTTCCTTCACACAAATAATTAATTTATTATATAATAATATATATTAATATATGTATTCATAGGCATATGTGTGCACCCATATGCTTATGGTACATATACCATAAATCATACACATTATTATTAATATTAAATATTAAAATAACATTATTATAAAATATATTATTTATTATTAATGATATTAAATCTCACAATTTAAATCACATACCAACTCGTTCACACTAGTATGCATATACGTAACTTTTAATAATGATAAATTACTAAGTCATACCTATCAAAAATCTACTTACAACTTTGAACATGCCATGAAGACAAGACCTAGCTACCAGATCCACAAATCAACCAACTACAAGATCGCATAATGCCTCCACACAAGGGACTAACTCGACACCTCCCACCTAAGGGTAAAAGGATCAAAGGTGAGGTTTCTTCCTGTGGAACCTGGTGATATCTCCGTAACAACAACAACGATCGAGGATTTTGAGAGATCGCTCAGACCTGTGAAACCAGGTGGAGACGATACCCGGTACCTGCAATCCTGCATCACCAAGAAGAGATACATACATATACATATGGATATACAAATCAAATATATGCAAGCAGATGACTAGGATCGATACATCGTGTGGACCTCAACTGAGTGAGTAACTACGACTTCGTCCTGAGTCATAAAAACACATCAGTCACATATCCATGCAACATAGAAGATCATGATAATGGTTAGTATTTAAATCATTGGGTTAGATCCATAAGACATATAAAAATAGATGATTTTCAAATCTCATAAACATATAAATGATATAACCATAAATGAGCATATTAATCATCTGATAAACATAACATCATCCATAAAGCATAAACGTAAATGTATAGTCCTAACCATCACAATAGAATGTCCAAATCAGAAAGTCCAAGTATCAGTATAGGAGAGGTATTACATCCTCCCCCCCTAGAGTTAGGCTTACTCCTGGAAGCCTACAAATAAATATGGATAGGCATCTCTAAGCCTAGAAGCATCTTCCCATGTGGTGGAAGACTCATCATTGGTGTCCCATTGGACCCTTGCCTGCTCTATGGTTCGACCCCTGAGGGTCAGTGCCTGCTGCTCCAAAATGTGTACCGGCTCTAAAGCTAGCTGCCCATCTGCTACCTGTAATACATTCCAATCCACCTTCATTGCCTAGCATTGAGATTGGGTTGGGAGAAGATGTACTGAAGACTTCTATGATCTGTTAGGAGTTCAAACTTGTGACCCAACAGAAAGTGTCTCCATTTCACCAAGGCATGTACGACTACTGCTAGTTTGAGGTCGTGGGTGGGGTAGTTGAGCTCATGATCCTTGAGTTTCCTTGTCTCATAAGCCATGACTTTTCCTTCTTGCATAAGAACTACCCCGATCCCTTCTAGAGAAGCATCTGTGCATACTACAAAATTTTTGGATGGTTCAGGAACTACCAAGATTGGGGCACTGGTTAATCTGTCTTTCAAGGTTTGGAAAGCGGCCTCACATTTTTCTGACCAAACAAACTTCTTACCCTTCCTTTGAAGTGAAGTAATGGGGTGAGCAACCCGAGAAAAATCTTTGACAAACCTTTTGTAATACCCGGCTAATCCCATAAAACTGTGAACCTCGGGAACATTAGTTGGAGTTGGCCACTCCACTATAGCTTGAATCTTATCTGGGTCAATAGCAATGCCATTTCCTGATATGACATGCCCAAGATACTTAACCTCAGTCTGAAATAATTCACACTTTTCAGCATTAGCATACAGTTGGTTCTCCCTAAGGCACTGCAATACTTGCCGAAGATGAACTTCGTGTTCTTCAAGAGTTTTGGAGTAAACCAAGATATCATCTAAGAATACTATCACAAATTTGTCCAAGTAGGTTCTAAACACTCCATTCATCAGGCTCATGAATACGGAAGGAGCATTTGTTAACCCAAAAGGTACCACAGTGAACTCATAATGGCCATACCTGGCGCGAAAAGCTGTTCGATGAATATTAGCTTCTTAAATCCTGAGTTGATGATAGCCTGACTTGAGATCTATTTTAGAGAATATTTTTGCCCCCTTCATCTGATCAAATAGGTCATCAATGTGAGGTAGGGGATATCGATTTTTGATGGTAACCTTGTTCAATTGACGATAGTCAATACATAATCGAAGGGATCCATCTTTCTTCTTTACAAATATCACTGGCACTCCCCAAGGTGATACACTAGGTCTTATAAACCCTTTTTCTAAAAGTTCTTCTAGCTGAACCCTGAGTTCCTCAAGTTCTTGTGTGGTCATACGGTACGGAGCTTTGGAAATGGGTTCTGCTCCCGGCACCAAATCAATTCAAAAATCTATGTCTCTCTTAGGTGGCATCCCTGGAATTTCTTTTGGAAAAACATCCAAGTATTCCTATAAAAGGGGGTGATCTAATGATATCTCCCTACTCTCTTCTTGATATAAATCCTCCATTGTGACTGCAAAAAGTTGGCATCCTTTGCGCATGCACCTCTTAAGCTGCATCACGGAAATCATGCGGAGAGAGATGGATGATTGAACCCCAATAATCTTCTTAGGTTTCCCCGAGTCATCAGTGCATTGAACACTTTTGTTTCGACAATCTAAAGTGGCTTTGTGAGCATCCAACCAATCCATGCCCAACACTACTCCATATGATCCTAAAGGAATCACTCTAAGATCCACTAAGGTAGAGAAAGGTCCAAGTTCCAAACTACAACTTTGAACGCAGGAGTCAGAGACTACTCTTGCCCCGAAGGCTAGTTTAACCTGCCACCTATCTTCCTACCTTACTGCCTTCAGCCCACATTGCTCTACTAAAAAGGATGAAATAAAAGAATCTGTTGCTCCTGAATCAAACAAAACGGTGGTAGAGATACCCTTTAACAAACCTGGAGTTTCAATGACTGTCCCCTGATGATTGGCTTGCCCATGGTTTACAGTATAAAACACTTGATGAGATCTGCCTGAGTTACCTACTGTAGGTTCAGAAGTGGCCTATCTAAAACTAACTGCTGGAGAAGATTTCTGAGGGCAATTAACTGCAATGTGCCCATGCTGTCCACAAGAGTAACATCCAGTGTTTTTGACAAAATTTCTTCCTGCAGAAGGTGCACTAGATTGCTGGTAGCTACCTCGACTAGAGTTCTGGGGCATACTCTGAGCTGGCTGACGGTTTGGGAATTGTTTTGCACATTGCCAGTTGCGAGGATTATTAAATTGAGAACCCCCACTTTTATTTTTGTTTCCATTTTGATTGTTGCTATTGTTGTTGCTGACGAATTTCCTTTTCTCTTGGTTCTAATTTCCCTTAGGCGGATAGTTCTTAGGTGTGCCTTGAAATTGATTCCCTGGCCCAACCTAGAAAGTATTGCCACCTTGGCCACTGGTTCGGCTTCCTAACCCCAAGGCTATATTTTGTTCTTCAAGACGAGCCTTAATGACTGCATCATTTATAGTCTGAGGTTCAAACATTCTTACACTACAGGCCAAGTGACTATTGAGCCCTCTAAGAAAGTGTTGAGTTAACATAGGTTCATCATCCTTAAACCCTGAATATGGCTTGAGTTCCAAGAACTTCCTCTCATAGTCATCCACTGACATATTAAGCTATCTTAGAGTATGAAATTCTTCGGCTCTTTCCCGCCTCCAATGGTCAGACAGAAATTTAGCTCGAAAAAGTTCTAGGAATAGTTCCCAAGAGAGGGTGGTGATGTCTAAGTGAAGTTTCTCTCTTTCTGTTTCCCACCATGTGGATGCAAAGTCTCTAAGATGAATAACTGCAAACTGGGCTTTGGTATTACTATGGTATGGGTGCATGGAGAAAAGCCTTTCTACTAGCAACCAAGTTTGTATGGAAGTTCCACCTTGTGTTCCCTTAAATGGGTTTGTCTTGGTTCTAAGGAGATCCCGCATATGAGAAGCCCATAGGGCATCCTCTTCCAATGTCTGGTCTCTCCTCCTAGGACTTCTTTCTCTTTCCTCATTGTGAGTGCTACTCTCCCCATGCTGGCCTCTATCCTGCCCTGCCTCTAACCTCTAAAGGATTTTTTGTAGTAATTCTGCTACTTGGGCTCCCTGAAAACCTCTTGATTGATTGTTAGATTGTTCCCCTTGTTCCTTGTATTGTTCTTCTTCATGAGAACTTTCATGTTGATATCTAGGAGGGGCATTTTGGGTACCTCCTCTTCGACCACGGGTTACGGGTGGCATCCTGCCATGAGTTAAGAAGAATGATGAGTTTTAGGGTTTTGATTTTCATTTTGAGTATTCCTAAGATGTAGTGCAAGTTTAAGGTACATGGACCCAATTCTTTAGGCCCCAGTGTAGCAACATAGGGCTTTGATACCAAATATGTCATGCCCCGCAAGGGAACCGGGAAGAGAACAAAGATTCTCTTCGTAAAGAAAACCTAAGCAAAAATTTATTTATTTTTTTAAATTTTCAAAACAATAATATGAACAAAACCTAAACTTAGTTTCCTCCAAGGTTCCCTTTTATTTAATGCATGATTCATTTAAGGCCATTAAGTAAACTAAGAACAAGATAAAGTTCTCAAAACAAATTACATCATATCTTTAAGAAATACAAAATATTTTCATTTCAACTTTCAATTTAAACATCTATATTCCTAAGTATCCTTTATGAACAATATAACTTTTTAAAATCAAATAAAACTCATCTAAATACATTGCACATATACTACATAACTTGGAATGTTACAAAATCCTTTTTCTTTTCCAACATACATCTTAAACATAAAGTTCACATTTCCCTTTTCCCTTTTTCCTAAGTCTACCCATACATCATTTTGAATCACATCAATGATTACATTACATTCATCTCCTCATGGGAGGTAACAATAATTTTACAAAATGAAATATAATTACAAAGCCTTCATTCTTCAAAACTGGTACATAAGCAAGCATGAATCTCCAAACACTGCATCCGCCAAAAGATACCTCGATAAAAGATTTACCACCCAACCATGTGGATACCTAAAAGGCCCACTCCCCCGTGCTAGGAGATAAACACCAAGCCCACAAAGAAGTAACTTACTAGGTTTTTACAAAGGGTTGAATAACAATTCCACAAATGAGATTCACTTCACAAGGGTTCTAAGGTTTGGGTAGAAAATCCTAAGCAACAACCTAAGTGAGTGTCATCGCATAGCCCTCACCCCTTGGGTTGTCCTGGTACTAGCCACACTGGGCCCCGGCCCCCAAGTAGGCACATGCGGAATCGAATGCCTTTCGTACAGACAAGCACCATTCGATCGTACCTACGCATAGGTACCTTCTCCCACTCCCATCCATAGCCTTTACTAGCACTAATGGCATGGGCGAGGCACATTTAATCTTTTTAATGTTTTAACCCATTACCATAAGTTTAATTAAGTTTTCACTTGTTAAATAACTCTTCAATCGGTTATCCTGGTCTAGCCACTTTAGGGCCCCGGCCCCTCACTGAGAGCCACTCACTTAGGGGTTCTTAGGTTTCCTACCCTTAACCCACATGTCACAATCACATCACAAACATAGTAAAACATATCATAAACACATTTGTAAGACTGCATCAAAGAGTAGAAACTAATAAGATAGTTTATGAACGTTTAGGGAAATTAGGAACGTTTAAGGATATTTAGAATGTCCTGATCCTTTAGACAACCCTAACCCTAAACTACTTCCTAAACACATCCTAACCCTATTAAGGCATCTAAATGCACTGGATATAACCTCTGCCAAACACATTTAAGGTTTTCACAAATTTCCATACGCCAAAATAACGCTTCTTAGATTTCAGTCTAGGCCTGACATTTGACTAATCTTGAAATTTGGCTAAGTCTGGTTTTATGAAAATCTAAAATCTAAAAATCACAAATTTATAAACTAAACTATACTATGAAATTCCTACTAAATAATAACTAAATTTAATAGAAATTTCAATATTCCAAATTTAATATTCACTAAAAACAAACTACCACAAAATAATAAAAGAAAACAAAATAGATTTAAAGTCATTTTTAAATAGGCTATTTAGTATTTCATTATTTTATTTTCCTCCTACAATCTCTCCTTATTTTTCTCCTATATTTCCTCCTTATTATTTTCCTATAATTTTTCCTATATTTCCTCCTTATTATTCTCCTATAATTTCTCCTATATTTTACTAAAAGTTTAAATGATTTTACTAAATGTTATTGACATTTTATTTTATTATATTTTTTTAAAAATAAAAATAAAACATAACTCAAATGTTTTATTGAAACATATATATTTCAGAAACCAAAATAATATTTATATTGTATAAACGTCACCAAATGAATTCATATTAAAATGTTAAAATGTTTGTATTGATAGAATATTAAATGACAGAATAATATAATAATATAGCATTTGTTTTATTTTTACATATATATTTCAGAAACCAAAATAATATTTATATTGTATAAACGTCACCAAATGAATTCATATTAAAATGTTAAAATGTTTGTATTGATAGAATATTAAATGACGGAATAAAATAATATAGCATTTGTATTACACTAATACAACATTTGTATAATGTACAAACGATTGACAAAATAATATCATACTACACACACTATTACCAATAATGCAATGATGTTTCACATATAATAATACATTTAATACTTCAACATTCTGTAATAATACGTTATTGCAGAATACATTAATCTATCAACCGTCTGCAATAATATACTATTACAGAACACATTAATATATTCACCCTACACCATACAATAATAATATGACATTACACCTATGTTTTGCAATAATAACACACATACAGAAACTTTCAACCAATCTAAAAATCACATTCATACTATTGAATTAAACCTATTTCTCAGGATGGAATCCAACCTGGAGTCCTGCGGAATCCGGTTGATGAAGATGAATCCTTCCTCTCTGTCTCTTTCCAGCAAGCCTCAAACTCTATATATCTCTCTCTCTCTCTCTCTATATATATATATATATATTTTCCTCCCCTCCCTTACACAAGAAATCTTCCGGTAAATAAAATGGAGGTGGTGGTTGCACGGGTAAACCAATTGTGCAACCATCCCAACCTCTCACCCGTTAATAATATAGTTAATAATATGGTTTGTAAAACCATTCCCGTAAGGGGTAATCATATTTTATTTAATAAGGTTTTAATTTTTATTTTTTTTTGTCTCCTAAATTTAAGGATGACAAAATAGAGAATATATTCTTAAATATTAATTTCCTAACTTACTTAGCCATGGTAATAGAATTTACCAATCCTATTTACCACTAATAAGAATAACATAAGAATAATTTCCTTCACACAAATAATTAATTTATTATATAATAATATATATTAATATATGTATTCATAGGCATATGTGTGCACCCATATGCTTATGGTACATATACCATAAATCATACACATTATTATTAATATTAAATATTAAAATAACATTATTATAAAATATATTATTTATTATTAATGATATTAAATCTCACGATTTAAATCACATACCAACTCGTTCACACTAGTATGCATATACGTAACTTTTAATAATGATAAATTACTAAGTCATACCTATCAAAAATCTACTTACAACTTTGAACATGCCATGAAGACAAGACCTAGCTACCAGATCCACAAATCAACCAACTACAAGATCGCATAATGCCTCCACACAAGGGACTAACTCGACACCTCCCACCTAAGGGTAAAAGGATCAAAGGTGAGGTTTCTTCCTGTGGAACCTAGTGATATCTCCGTAACAACAACAACGATCGAGGATTTTGAGAGATCGCTCAGACCTGTGAAACCAGGTGGAGACGATACCCAGTACCTGCAATCCTGCATCACCAAGAAGAGATACATACATATACATATGGATATACAAATCAAATATATGCAAGCAGATGACTAGGATCGATACATCGTGTGGACCTCAACTTAGTGAGTAACTACGACTTCGTCCTGAGTCATAAAAACACATCAGTCACATATCCATGCAACATAGAAGATCATGATAATGGTTAGTATTTAAATCATTGGGTTAGATCCATAAGACATATAAAAATAGATGATTTTCAAATCTCATAAACATATAAATGATATAACCATAAATGAGCATATTAATCATCTGATAAACATAACATCATCCATAAAGCATAAACGTAAATGTATAGTCCTAACCATCACAATAGAATGTCCAAATCAGAAAGTCCAAGTATCAGTATAGGAGAGGTATTACAGTTCTCCCCACTCACAAAAAATGGCCCAAGGTGCTTTATCATTCTATGCAAGCTGATGGAATGTGGGGAAAAATTGATGGTCCCACCCAAAAGGTTTAAACCCCCTGCCATTTATCTATGTATGCTTTCTTTTATTGCATGAGCTCGGTCTTTATCTATGTTTTCTTGTTCTATATGCTAGACCTAATGCCTTGTCATTGTATCCCATGCCGAACAATGACCTCCATCACAAGAAGAACAAATTTTGAATCCCAACTCTCACCACAGATGCTCACCCCAGGTCAACACTATCGCAAGATTCCCAATGACATCACAATTGATCCACAAATGAGCTCCTCACAAGTATTGGCTACAAACTATCTCAAATGGATTTGATACCATGAAAGAACCACTGAGATTTGAGAGATAAAAATGAAGCACAAAAATACAATGAGAAAAGTTAACAATTCAATTGAGAAGTTGAGTACATATAGGCATAGAATACAACCGAGTCCAACCACAAAAGGAGGGATGAATTGGAGTGGTGGTGAAACTGCCCAAGAAAGTAGGATGATTTATTGAAATAAAATTGACACATCTCTAGTAGACTCTTGAAGCATGACGACTTGTGTAGACAAGTGTCAAATGTGACTGGAGGACTAATTAGGATTAAAAGCCTAAGTGTAAATTAAATAATTACACTAACAACATTCTTATAAGAACTCTAGTTAATACACTAATATGAAGGAGGAATTATAATTAAAAGGAAATTTTTAATGTTATGTTTTTTTGAGCCTTGCATGATCAGTTGTTAGATTTTAGGAGTCATTATTTATTTTTACTTATCAAATTTTGACTCCTCTTAGAAGAACTAGTACCACTAATAATTTTTTTGTATTTTAAATCCTATCTAATCTCCAATATTTATAATTAGGTATCATAATAAGAGAGGAGCTCCTACTTACTCTCTTTATATTCTTTGAAAGTCCTAAGAAAGCATCTCGTGTTTGGCACCCTAATGAAAACATTGATAAAAAGGGACCAATGGAGATTATGAATCCTAGCTCCCAAATTATTTTGCTAAATATTATGTTGATTACTATTATCTTTATGATTAAAAAATTCTTAAAGTATTAATTATTAGTTCACTTATTTATGAATCGATATAAATTTTTATACCTAACATCCTTCTTCAATTAAATATAGTATAAATATTATGCTAATAACTATTATTTACACAATTCATGTGTGTGAGTCTTGATTAGATAATATTTTATTGACATGGTAGGAAAATAAAAGTAATTTTTAATATAATTTCTTTCAATAAAAGTGACTGAAGTCACTAACTTTTTTTTTAATTATTAAATCAAAGGAGAGTTTACAAAATTGAGTATCTTGATAATAAATGTCAAATGTGATACAAATATCAAAACTATAGGTCTCAACCAATATGACAAAGGTATCCCATAGAATCAAAAGCCTCCCACCACCCCCCATGCTGGATCAACTAGCGATATATAGTATCAAAATGAAACAAGTTGTACAAATAGATATAGAGGAACATGAGACCAGTTATTCAGTCATATATCTAGAGGAGAAAAAACCCCATTATCAAATAAAAAGATAGGGTAAAAGACAAGGTCTCCCTCCAATGATATGAAGTCCTCATCCAATGCAGAAGATTAAGGAATACCATGTGGCAAACCAAGATAATTAGGAGGAGATATAGCAACATACCACAACTCTACAATACAAACTGGAGGAACCACCAAAGGTTGTTGACCATTGTAATATTTAGGGTGTCCAAGAAGAGTATTAAGGCCCAAAAAATTATCCACAAAAATAGAAATAAGGGAAGGAGAAATTTCTTCTAGAGAGCTCCCAAAATCTTTGAGAGAATCATGATAATAACCTAATAAGACTACTTGCTAATAATGGACAAAATCTCATGAACCTGAATATTAATCATAATTTTATTGAATGATTTGAAACTACCAATAAGAAAATATCCAAATTAAAACTTGAAATTTAACAAAATATGATCAAGTATGTCTTCATAAAAAAAAAGTATAAGTACTTCCTGGTGAGTAAACAAACAACCACAAAATCTTGTAATAAATCCATGACAACTGTAAAAATAAGATGCAACCTTAGAGGATAAGGTAGAAGAATTACTCAATAGCCAATCATTACCAATTATAGCTCTGATTACATCTTCGACGCGAGCTTAATGCATGATGAGGACCAACGCAAGTTGCTCTGTGGTAAATTGAGCTTCAGTTCTGACTTCCCACTTTTGTTGGGGGAGATTGATCCTTTATTACATGCTAACCTATATCTTGAAAATAAAAATGATCTTTGATATGAAGTGAAATTGTTATAAGGAAGAAACAAGCTACACAAAAATGGATAACCAAGATGATTTCCAATTCACAATAGAATGAAAAATGAGGGCCAATTTTGAATTTAAATAAACATTTATTTAAAACAATGTGTTGTGTCCAAGAAGCATCCCATTAGTAATCATTTAATTCCATACCTTTGCATTAATGTGGCAATCCATACAAATTCACTAAAAATATAATGAAAAGCTAGCACATCATAGAGTGTCATTTGAAATGAGGTGAGTATCTATACTATCCTTAGGTAGAGGAGCTCAAGAAAATTAATCCTAAAAATGATGAACCCATGTACACAAAAGGGTACTTCGAATATGGCTTCACTTTTTAGTTATTTCCATTGTACCAAATATGAAACATGACCAATGAATGCCAAGTGATTGAACATGATATTAAATTGATATTACAAAAAGGGTGTACACCCGCAAGTGTGATATTTGTTGGAAATATAAATGGGAAGGTAATACTGAGAGGGGGGGGTGAATCAGATATCACCTACTTTAACCTCTTATACTAATAAAACTTTATGCATGACATAAACAAAACTTGATCATTCTAAGTAACTTAACATGTTGAGTAGCATACATGAAATCACTCATAACACAATAATTTTGGTAACCTAGAAACCCTTGAAAGGTAAAACTAGGGTGGGGATGACACCCACAAATCTTCACTACTGTAGTAATAAGTTTTTCCTATTAAGGCTTACAAAATGTGATCAATTCATGATCTACCCTGTGAAAGGTTTTCTCTGTTAAAAGCTAAAAGACTTATACAGTCTACCTTGCTAAAGGATTTAAAACTTACAACAAAGTAAGCACTCAATAAAGAGATTACACAAAGTTTGTTAAGACTACTCGGTTAAGAGATTTACCCTAATACAGTGATTAAAATGTCTCAGTACCTGATCTTTTGGTTTGCACTTATATGAAGATTATAAATCTCCTCTTTATTGTATGTTAGTGATCTCTTCTATCTGATCTTTCTTGATTATATCCTTTCATTGCTTAGCTCGGTCACTGAACTCTATCTCTATATGCTTTCCTTTTCTGAATCATACCATTCTACTTACACCCTTCACATTCATTATTCCTTGCTTCTACATTTTAGGGTTTAGATCTTGACCTTATATAATAACCAAAACATCTTAATGATTCAAGATCTACAGTTTAGATTTATTCCTATTGCCACTTAAGCTATACAATTTTCTGATTGGCTCTAGGTATTACATAGGGATTAATGATTACAAGATGAATGTGTAATTAACTCCGTAATTACCTCAACAAACAAAATACAAAACACCACTATCACCAAAAATGGTTTACCTCGATCATTGTGCTATTCCAAACTTATATGTCATTCCTGGCCAACTTGGAAAATGTTATTCCTGGTACTTGGTATTCACTGTACTCAGCATTTGTTAAACTCTATGTCACTCGATAATCATTGCATATGTAACTCGGAAAAAACTATACTCGACATAATACAAACATGTAGTGACCATGACTTTACTCGGTAGTACTACTGCTCGGTAAGTATTCAATACATAACTTGGCCTTTACAAAATGACTCAGTCGCAGTGATGATCGACCATCATTGCCTAGATATATGACTAAGTGTGAAGCACTAATGGTCAACAAAACTATAGAGATCTACAATCTCCCCCTTTGACATTAGTGGCAAAAACACTTTGTCATGACATTTGTACTTACAATTAAAAAAGTATTTTGTACTAGCCTAATACTCCCCCTAAGATATATATACATTCAAAATTGTGTTTCCTGTCCTTAATCATGTCATGATGATTCCTCTTTTTTTTTTGACACGATGAATCTCTTCATTAGTAGGGAGTTCCCAAAATTTCTCCAAAAATGGTCTATGCAACACCATGACCATGTATAGTGCCATTTCCCAAGCTATTGTAGCAATATTTAGAACTTATGTTTGCACTTCTAGCTTGGTAGCTAGACTGACTAAGCTCTCAGCTATGGACAAATTTGGATTTCTCTGAGCTAATTCCTTGGCCTTGACTAACTTTCTCTGTATGTCCTCTAGATGAGGTGTCAAAATAGTTTGCATAGAAAGTAGTTGAGATCTAATCTTGCCATCATTAGCCACCAGCTCGACTAACTTACCTTGGGTATGTAGGATTTTGGCATAATGGTCGGCACTAGTGTCTGCATCCAAGCTTAGAGACTGACTGGTGGCCTTAAGTTCTTGTTTAAGTGTGTCAACCAATCGTTGATTCTCATTAGTGAATAGTACAACATTATAGAATTTGGCCAACAAAGACTGTCCATTCACAACTACCTCTTCGGTCTCATTTACCAAAGTAGATAGCTTGACTTGTTTCACTGCTATCTTGGCAGATACCTTCTCTAGCATTTTGGTCTCAAACTTTCACTCTGACCACTCAAATAACTTATCACTTGCACTGCTAGCTTCATTATTTACTTTTTGAACAATGTGTACAAGTTGTTCCAATATGGGGGTGGAACTATTTACATTTGATAATTCATAAACTTCATTAAATATATCTTTTATTTCATATAGGACCTATTTCTGATGATGTTCCCTTTAGAGTTCTGCTTGCCTACTTTTCCTCGTTAGCAAATCCTTCAATATCTGCATTTTCTCATAAGATAGGTTATTGATATCCCATTTAGGAATAACAATGACCTCATCAATTGTTACCTTAGTTTGCTCCTTTTGTGTTCTCGGTGGGGTGCTTCCACTCGACATCTATACAAGAGCTTGTATTGCCTCTTGCTCCTTAGGCTCTCGCACCTCAATAGATTTTCCTTTTATATCTATTTCTCCTTTACCCTTATCCTCAGCATGAGGACTAACATCTTGTCCATCTAACTTATCTCCATGTTCTTATTTTTTGTTATCTTCCATAGGAGGACTTTGGATTTTGTCTTCAAGATTGTTTGCTTTGTCCTCTTCCTCAGCAGATGTAGATTGAGTTACTGGTACCAACTTTATGGGTTCCTCGGTAAGGCTTGTACCGACTAACTTGTCAATAGTTGCAACGTCAAGTATGGGAGGACTCATATCAATAGATTGTGTGCCAGCAATTTTTGGATAATCCTTGACTTGTAAAAGTAATGTGTTACTTCCTGGCAAGGATATATCATTTGTTTTCACAATTTTTAAATCAACCTTAGTCAAAATTGAATTCTTGATGGGGCTCTCCTCAGTTATTTCAACAATGTGAACCTCTGATTTTTCTTGAGCTTCCACTTCCTTAGGAGTTCCAGTCTCCATTTTATTATGTTTTATTTCAGGTTCAACAAGTTTTGAAGTACTAGCACCCTTTTCTTCATCCTTGTCACACAACAATCCAAACACTATTTTCCAGATTTTGATACTTTCTTGTACAACATCCTCAACATTGTGTTGAAGAATTAGATAAGCTCTAAGTTTGGGATCAAACTTAGCTCTATATTGTTCAATTATCTATTTGATGCTGGCAGGGGTGAGACTAGACTCAACTTGAGCTAAAGTGTTCTCTCTTATTTCCTTTTTAGTTTGCAGAGCATATTCCCATTTTTGTGTAACCCTGTTGCTTAATTCCTTGGGAATTCTATTTTCTATTTGAATTGGTAGCATCTTGAAAATGCACAACATTTCAAGAATATCATCTTCCACTTTTTCTTTGTCTCCAATCCTCATGTTCCCAAATTTTAATCCTTTCAACTCATCCACTACTACAGAGCTAGTAATCTTGTTACATATTTCATCAATAGTGAGTTGAGTATCCTGTTGTGTAAGCTTCCTCTTTACTTCTTCATCACTCTCTATTTCTTCATCATTGTCTTGTTCTAAAACAAGTTTCCTTCTAGGCCTCTTTATAACCTTATTCGACACTACCTTAGGTAGTGTAGGTTTTCACTTAAAAGATGCAAGTGGCATCTTAGGAGTCTTAGCAGTAGCTCTCTGTGTTCTAGGCCTAAGTATTGGTGTCGATGACACTTTAGGTTTTAAAATTCTTTTCTTAGCCGGGGGCTCGACAATCACTAGTTTCTTTTCTTTCTCTTATTCTTCTTCACTATTACTAGTTTCACTTAGTTCATCTTCTCCCAATCCTTGGGTCAACTCCAGTGGTGCATCCTGTTCAGATTCTTTGACATATTTTTCAAAATTCTTCACTATCTTCTTTCTTTTCCTCTTTGTGGTGGCAACCATTAATCCCAAAGAGATCTTGGATTTAGCTTCATCAAAGGTTCCAAAGTAAGGTGCTTTACTATCAATTTCTTCAAATAAGAGGGTTGTAATTGTAGCAGTAGCTTCATCTATATTTAGTTCATAGGGTAATGGCATTAACCATGAAACCCTAGGTAGGATTGCCTGTGTATAAGTAAAATCTATGTCTACCAGAAAACATATATCCTTACTGTATTTTTTAATCAAAGACACAAGGACTCTAGTCCTCTTTCTCATCTTCTTCTTAAACTCAACAAAATAGTTGTCCATTATTCCATTAAAGTTATCTCTAATCTGATTTACAAATTCATTGATTTGAACAGTGATGGGTCTCTTCTTATCCCATATAACACCTCCACGTGTAGGAAAACACTTCTTTACATAAAAGAACAAATAGATCAGTAAGGAACCAAACTTACACATAGAATTCTTCGTAGTCTGGATGGAGTTCAAATTCTTGGCAAGTTGAGTCAGTTGGAGCTCGACAGGTTCATACGTGTGCCCTTTCTTGATTATCTTCCATGCCTGGTCCACTACCATACATGGGACTTTGTCCAACCGACTAGATTGATAAAACTTGTGTGAGATGACTCTAACAACAAAGTCAATTTCTGGATTAGTTATGGTGGAAATTATCATTCCTCGTTTGTTCCAAACTGCCTAGGTGTTGGCTTGAATATCTTCCTTACCTACACATTTCATCGTTCTTTTCCCTTCAATTGTAATCTTTATTGGTCCATCTTCCAGCCATAAATGCATGTCATGTACTCAACTCAAAACAATCTTTATCCATTCCACATTAAAATTTTGTGGGAAATCTAGGGCATGCACTAACCCTTGATCGACAACTACCTTATGTTCCAGCTTCAACACTCCGTTAACACATAGTCTATGATAAGCTTCCTTGATCTTGTAATCACCGATTTCTCCAATTTTACACATGTAGCAAGACCTAATGTCATTCATTATTAACACATTCTCTAGAATGGAGGATAGAGCTCCGTTTAAATTGCCTTTGATCGCACTCTCCGATATTGCCTTGAATACCTTTAGCTTGTATACTTCATTTCTTACTAATTTCACATTAAAAACTTCCATCCCTTATTTCTGGACTGATGCAGATGATGATGCCATTTTAAACAATAGTTTTTGAAAATAAATATTTACTTAGTAAAATACCTTTCTCATCAATAACCTGTAGATAGATTTTGCCGATGGCACGCTGAGAAAATTTGGAATCGCCTTTCTTAAAATGGTTGCACGAACTCTGAATTGCTCTCTGAAATCTCAAATAGCATGGTGAAATGAAATTAATGGCAACTTTTCACTTTATAGAATCTGAAAAGTAGAATTAGGGCCTCATAAATGCTCCGTACAATTTTTGGTGGAATACAGCTGTCTCGGTAGACTCATGTTAACTTCGGTTAATTACAAGCTTGGTTGATATAACCGTTACGATATAGCTCATCATATATAGCATTTTGGCTATAGCACGTGCTCAGCATACATTGATAACTCGGTCAAGACACTGATGCTCGGCATCAAAAATGAAATTCCCTATTTTTCTCAAATATGTCCTAATGCATCTTTATCTATGCAGATTTGGACTTTTTCTCAATTCTATGTTAGGAACTGATGAAAAATAAAACTTTTCAAGACTTAGTTCCAAACATACCTTCCATGCTTAGTTAGAGGAAGTGTGATCACCCGATCCATCAGATTGGGTGACCGTAGATGTGCTAGCTTCGCTTTTGGTTTCTTCTTCTTTCTTCTTCCATGTCTTGTCCATTTGATTCTTCAATTTCTCATGGATATCTTCATTCTGGTTCTTATCATTATTCACCATGGGTGATCTACAATCTTTCTTTAGGTGACCAACCTTATTACATTTTTAACAGACCATGCTTCCATTCATCCAGCTTTTAGACTTGCCTCTAAAATGAGTCTTCATGCAATTTTCTCCAATGTGTCCATATTTACCACAATAGTGGCAATTATACCAAGTGTTGTAATCCCAATTATATGAGTTATGCTTTGTGAATGGCTTAGTTTATTCATTTGATGACAACCTGGGTCTAGATCTGCATTCAAATGCTTTGTGCCCATATTTCTGATAGTTGAAACAACTTCCTTGAAACTTAGGTGAGGTGGATGAATTGCTAGCCTTAGATCTACATTCATGTGCTTGATGTCCACGTTTCTTGCAGTTAAAACAATGTCCATTAAACTTAGGTTTAGGATCAAACTTACCATGTTTGCTTCTGCATATGTTGGCTGTATGTCCTGGCTTTCCACAGTGATGACATGTGGGCTTGGTGTTCTTTGGTTTAACAATCTTTTGTTCTTCATTCATTGATGATTCTCCTTCTTTAGTAGATGATGAATGTTCATTCAGTCCAAGTCCATCTCTATCACTAGATCTTCTAGGTGATCTCAACAGCTCTTCAAAATACTTTGTAGCTTCATTGGGTTTGTTCATCCTTTCATTGATTTCTTTTTCAGTTCTCAATTCATGTTTCAGCTGATCATTTTTAGACCTTAGTTGATTGATTTCCATGTCTTTCCTGCCCAATTCTTGATTAGCCAGTAGTAGTTGATTTACCATATCTAGTTGATTATTAGTCAACCTTTGCATGTCGCTTGTTCTTTCATCTAGCCTTGTTGCAATTTGTCTTTTATCTTCTTCAACCAT
The DNA here is from genome assembly GCA_027943335.1 of Chamaecyparis obtusa. Classification (NCBI taxonomy): domain Eukaryota; kingdom Viridiplantae; phylum Streptophyta; class Pinopsida; order Cupressales; family Cupressaceae; genus Chamaecyparis; species Chamaecyparis obtusa. The sequence goes on from BSBK01006690.1 coordinate 1,818,855, forward strand.
TTCCTTATCATCTTCAGCTTTTTTTTTTCTGTTCCACTACTTCACAAAGTCTGACAGATTGAAATTCTTGTTCTCTCTTTGAGTTTTGATGTCATCATTTAGTATGGTATTTTTCTCCAATAGTTCTTTTATAGCTTTATCACTTTCTGCAAAGTTACCATTATCAAATAGTCCAAAGATGTCTTCTTCTTTGTACTGTGGCTCATTTTGTTGAATAGAAATTTCTCTTCTTTTTCTCAAAGATTTCTTCAATTTCCCTCTGGCTGCTTCCAGTTGTTGTAATGCCAGTTGTACATCAATCTTTTGATTCTCTATGATCTTCCCTAGTTTATAAGCTTCCATATTAAGATCTTTTTCTTCAAGTGGTTAGACTTTCTTATAAGAAACCTTGTAGCTCTGATACCAATTGTTGGAAATATAAATGGGAAGGTAATACTGAGAGGGGGGGGTGAATCAAATATCACCTACTTTAACCTCTTATACTGATAAAACTTTATGCATGACATAAACAAAACTTGATCATTCTAAGTAACTTAACATGTTGAGCAGCATACATGAAATCACTCATAACACAATAATTTTGGTAACCCAGAAACCCTTGAAAGGTAAAACTAGGGTGGGGATGACACCCACAAATCTCCACTACTGCAGTAATAAGTTTTTCCTATTAAGGCTCACAAAATGTGATCAATTCATGATCTACCCTGTGAAAGGTTTTCTCTGTTAAAAGCTAAAAGACTTATACAGTCTACCTTGCTAAAGGGTTTAAAACTTACAACAAAGTAAGCACTTGGTAAAGAGATTACACAAAGTCTGTTAAGACTACTCGGTTAAGAGATTTACCCTGATACACTGATTAAAATGTCTCAGTACCTAATCTTTCAGTTTGCACTTATATGCAAATTACAGATCTCCTCTTTACTGTATGTTAGTGATCTCTTCTATCTGATCTTTCTCGATTCTGTCCTTTCACTGCTTAGCTCGGTCATTGAACTCTATCTCTATATGCTTTCCTTTTCTGAATCATACCATTCTACTTACACCCTTCACATTCGTTGTCCCTTGCTTCTACATTTTAGGGTTTAGATCTTGACCTTATATAATAACCAAAACATCTTAACGATTCAAGATCTACAATTCAAATTTACTCCTATTGCCTCTTAAGCTATACAATTTTCTGATTGGCTCTAGGTATTACATAGGGATCAATGATTAAAAGATGAATGCATAATTACCTCTGTAATTACCTCAACAAACAAAATACAAAACACCACTATCACCAAAAATGGTTTACCTCGATCATTGTGCCATTCCAAACTTATATGTCATTCATGGCCAACTTGGCAAATGTTATTCCTGGTACTCAGTATTCACTATACTTGGCATCTATTAAACTCTTTGTCACTCGGTAAACATTGCATATGTAACTCAACAAAAACTATACTTGGCATAATACAAACATGTAGTGACCATGACTTTACTCGGCAGTACTACTACTCGGTAAGTATTCAATACATAACTTGGCCTTTACAAAATGACTCAGTCGCAGTGATGACCGACCATCATTGCCTAGATATATGACTAAGTGTGAAGCACTAATGATCAACAAAACTATAGAGATCTACAATATTACCCTAGATAACCAATGTATTGTCATCATGTACAAGAATCAAATTAAGTACAATTGCAAGATGTCATAAATATTCTAGCAGCCAAATATTTGGGTGATCAAATCCAAAATTATGGCAAATTTTAAGATAATGACAAATAAAATTAATCCATGTATGAAATGACATAACACCTAAATAAGAAGGTTACCAACATAGACTTATTCATGAGAAACAAGAGCAATCATAACCTGATTCCTTTGAATTAACACAAGTGGATTCTAAACTTGTATATAAAAATAAAAAACAATTTAAAAAATATACATTATATGATATGCCATTCATAAAGAAGTAAACTTACCAACTATGTGTCTTGTAAATTAAATGATCAGGAAAGAAATGTGAGAGCATCAACACTTCTTGATAAAGAATTGGATTGTCAATTGCCTTGTTAGCCAAAAAGTCAGCCATTGTATTGGCTTCACTATAACCATGTGTAACTTCATAAAAATTAAAAGCTTGAACCTTCTAAGATAAATTGGAGTACATTGATCATTATTGTGCCAATATTATAGCTAATTTTGATTCTTAAACTATCATACTTATATATGTAATTTCTATTTTCAAGTTATATAAAGTTTAGGCCTTGACCTTAGAAGACTTAGTTGAGTGTGTTCCAATAATTGTGATAGCATTTTTTTATTAAATGTTCAATATTTTTTAATAATAAAACATTTGTAGTTGTGACCTTAAAGTTGGTAGTGTTGATCATGAATATTCATAATTAAATGATATGTGTTCCTAAAATCTAAAAAGTAGTAAACATGACTTAATGCACAACTACCAATCTAAACTTGGAGGCCTTTTTGGATCCCTTAACAAAAAGTATGTTGTTGTTGCATCATGTTTGTTATAAGTAGGGGAATTGCCAAATAAGTTGCCATAAAAAATTGAAAGTGATTAAAAATTGTCATCTGAGAAGTGCAAAATTTAGATACTCAACAATTAATCTCCTCCTCGAATACACAATTAATTATTAAATATAATTTTTTTAACCTACTAAAATATAAGAAACCTATATGGGATAATCATTGCTCAAGAAGCTTTACATTCAATTCAGCATAATAAACAACCAAGTATGATCATAAAATTGGACATCAAGAAGGCTTATGACAAGGTTAACTAGAGATTTTTGGCTAAATGTATGGAGAGATTTGGGTTCTCTAAAGCATGGATCAATTTGATATTCTATTGCATCTCAACTCTGAAATTCTCTGTTTTAGTGAATGGATCCCCTCAAGATTTCTTTGAAGGCTCCAACGGCATCAGACAAGGAGATCCATTATCACCATTCCTATTCATAATTATGGCTGAGGCACTTGGAAGAAGTATGATTAGACTGTAGGACCAAAACCTCATCAATGGTATTTCAATATCTTCAACCATCCGACCTGTCACCCATCAACAATTTGTAGATGATATTCTTCTTATGGGAAAGGGTTGTATTCAGGAAGCTAAGCAGATTTATAAGGTGTTAGAATAATATGGGCTAGCCTCAGGACAACTAGTCAACTGAGAGAAATCAGTGGTCTTTTTCTTCCACATTAAAAAGAAACTCCAATAGCAAATTGTAAAGACTTTGGCATGCAAATCAGGTTCTCTCCCATGTCCATATCTAGGCATTCCAATTGAAAAATCTCGTAGAACATCATCAGTTTGGAAACCTCTCAATGAAAAGATGGACAGAAAGATGGATAGTTGGAAAACTAAATGGCTATCTTGGGCTGGGAGATTAGTTATGATTAAAGAAACATTATCAGCAATACCAATGTACTTAATGTCTTGTCTTTCTCTTACCACAGAGGGGTATATGGATATGGTGAAGAAACTAAGGAAGTTCTTTTGGTAGGGCATAGACACTAAAAGAAAATTTGCACTGATCTCATGGGATATAATTTGCAAACTGAAATCTTCGGGTGGCACTAGCATCAAAAACCAATTATGGTAGAACCAAGCTCTTGGTGCAAAGCTCCACTGGAAGATAGTAAAAAATGAGGATTTTAAATGGATTAGAATCCTCAAAGAAAAATATTTAGGCAACCATAATGAGGAAGACATTGTCCGAATCAAAGAGCTCCCCAAAGGATCAAGAATATGGAACTTTATAGCTAAGTCTAGACACGTAATAAATAGCAACATAATATGGAATATCAAAGATGGAACGGTAGCAAGATTTTGGGAAGACTCTTGGGGTGGGTATCCATCCATCAATTCACTGCTAGGTCCTAACCAAATCAGTCATATCTGCAATTCAGCATGGGGACCATATCTCAGTGATTATATCACTCCTTCACCTTTGGCTGATATAGATGGTTCCTAGGATTGGAAAGACTTCACATCACTATAATTAGATGCAAGGGAGGTTGAGAAACTCAAATCATTGATTAAAGATCGGTCCTTCCTCCTCAAACAAGGGAAAGATGAAATAGTTTGGAATGGGGCAAGATCAGGATCATATAGTATTAAAGATGGATATAATCTCATAGCAAGATCAATCATGACCAAAATAGAAGAGATCCCAACACAATTATGTTGGAACAAGGTTAGACTCCCAAAAGCTGGGATATTTACGTGGACTACATCACAGGGAAGAATTTTAACTGAAGACAAATTTATCAAGATGGGATTTTAGGGCCCATCCAGATGCATCATGTGTCTTAATAATGAAGAGGATGCCAATCATCTATTATTATCCTGTCCCTTTGCTAAGGAATGCTGGTACTGGCTCTACTCAAAACTAGGATGGTCTTCAGCCCCCTCTAATAATTTACTTCAGCTCTTGATATCATGGCCACAAATTATGGGAGATAGCTTATTCAACAACCTATGGTCGATCTCACCATCAATTCTCATTTGGGAGATCTGGAAAGAAAGAAACAGAAGACTATTCCAAGATAAAACTCTGAAATTTGAATCAATAATCAATAAAGTGGAGGCAGCCATAGTAGAAGTAATGAACTCCAAGATCCAGACCCAATCCGCACAACATAAATTCTTCACCAACTGGGATGATCAGATGTCAAAAAGTTGGTTTGGGATAAAAACTCCAATCACCATAGGCAGAGGACCAAGAAGAAATCAGGAATTAAGGAAGGCATGTGTTTGAGAACCTCCCCCAATTGGATGGTACAAACTAAATTTTGACGGAGCTAGCAAAGGTAACCCAGGGCCCTCAGGTGCGGGATGCATAATACGCTCCTCATCAGGGAAGCTAATTTCCATACAAGCCATACCATTGCCCAAAGATACAAATAACATGGTGGAATTTAAGACACTACTGAATGGCCTGATCATGGCACGGGAAGTAGGAATATCAAAACTTGAAATTGAAGGTGATTCGTTGATTACCATCAACGCAATCAAGGTTAGATCAACTGCAAATTGGTGGTTAATGGTAGTTTTATAGGCCATTTTACAACTCATGGATAAATTTGATTAAAAAACCATCAACCACACTTTTAGAGAAGGAAACATAGAAGCGGATGCGTTGGCGGACTTGGCAACTAGAGGATCAAATTTGAAAAGCATATTTGACGTCAGCGAAGCTCTTCAAGTCTAGTCATCAAAATACTTTGGTTGGTTCAGACCCCGATGGTTTCTTGCCTCACAAGTTGACAGAATGGCTCCTTGAGGTGATAAGATGGGTGTCTTTCCTCACAGCGTGTATATGAGCTCAGAGCATTAAATGAAATCTAGATTGAGGACAAGAGGAGTAGCCACTTATTGATCAATGATGGGATGCTTTCCATTGCTCAAACCCAAACAGTACGCTTCAGTGTTAGCGGACTTTGATAGGACAAAATTAGTAGAGATTTAGAAGATAGTTTCTCAAGGCCACTTGCTACAAGTATTCCTCCTCCTCCTCCATGAAAATGGACTCTTCATTGGCTTCGACATTAAACAGGTGCTATTTACTTGGTTGGTTGGCATCATTTTGGTAACATTTTGGAAATCAGCTAGAAAATAGGGGTAGAATTAGAAGTTTTAGAGTGTGATGTTTCAATGTCACAAAGTGATCAGTATTCATGGCAGTTTAGTAGCACTGTCTCCCCAGAATGTGCGAAGAAGATCCACAATGATTCATGGTGTGCACCCTTAGCCATAGGCTCTTCATTGTGTCACCTAGCTCCAGTCCAAATTGCATGTGCTGAATCGCAAAACCCAGGGAGATATTTAAGTTTTAAGGTCTGTAAGAAATGTTTTCAGAATCTGCCAAGTGTCAAAAACCCACAATGTTTTCGGTTTCCTTGCTACCTTTTTGTCTGCATGAAAACCCTCAATGTTTTCACATCCTTTGTTTACCTTTGTGTCAATGTCGAAAACCCTGGATGTTTTCATTCCTTCGCCATTGTGAAAACCCTAGTTGTTTTCGACCTCGCACTTCTACCCTGTTTGTTGGCATTCCCTAACTACGTAAGTGCGATCGATTGGTGGGACCCAGTTCTTCTCGGTTGCCCAGTGTGGTTAATGATCAGACAGAATCAGTGGTTGTCGCATGTTCGCATGGTGAAGATGCACAATGTTTATCCTTCACGCTTTTGTGAAAGCTGTTAGATTTTCTTGTGATGGTGTGCCGTGGGTCTAGGTGGGTCCGCGTGTCAGATGGTACAGATGTACTCATCTCTCATTGGCTGAAAGGATGACGACAGGACAATTCATGCATAAAATGATAAAAATGTGAAGGCCTGCTTGCCTGATTTTGTTGACGTGGGCTTTTCTCATTGGCCGAGCTTGAAATAACATGGCAATTTTCAGTCAGCCAGTGGCAACACACTAGCAATTTGTCGCATGGTCTCATAGCTCTTTTTCAAGCTATGCGAACATGCGACTAACCACCAGACCTTACAATAAAGTTTAAATGCTGCAAAGGTGGGGCTGCTGTTAGATCATGTTGAGGTGGCATCTTTTGGCCTTGTCGCATGATCGCAAGAGCCATTTTCACTGCTTGTGACCATGCGACAAGGCTACCTTCTTGTGATGGGGCCCGTTGGCAGGTGGTGATGTGGTGTCTTCCGGTTGGTCTGAAATGGCAGAATGGCAGGCATACCCAGGTTCTGTTGGAAAGATTCCAGATCAACGATGGTCACATGATCACATGGAATCTTTTCGGTCCATGCAATCATGTGACAACTATTGTGGACATCACCATTACAGAGTTATAGGGTGGGTCCACGGTGCCAATGCTGCTGAGGTACTAGTTTCTAATTGGTTGCTGACTGGTGACGGGGCTGTTGACCTTTCAAAGGGGCCCGCGACTGTTGTAAGATAAATATGACCGCCCGATCTGCCGGGAAGTGATGTAATCAATGGTGACATTTTAAAATTTTTTGACTAGTCGTTGCTACCAGGATTCAAACTTGCAGAGGGTTTTTGCGATAGCAAGTACCAAAATTGAATGTTTTCGGCTGATTCCGATCGGTTTGGTTGCGGTAGTTGTTGCAGTTTGGTCCGAGGCTCCTGTGAGTTATTTGTAGTATTATTTTGTACCTGGTGGAGTATGTTTTTGAGCTTGAGAAGCTTTTTGCAAGCGGTGATTTGTACTGGTTTTCATGGCAATCTCCTGGTTTTCTGTCCTGGCTCGCAGATTTTCATAATTGCAGATCTGCCTAAGATTTGTTGTCTATAATTTCTAGCACTCTGCTCTGAACATTGGGTCTGCAGAAATGGGCTGAAAACTAATGATAATTCTGTTAATATTTGCTTAATATTTGCTTTTACATATAAATATAAAAACCTCAGCTTCGGCCCTTCATCGATCAAAAAATAATAATATAAGAAACCTATACTATGTAACACTTATTAAATGTAAATAACAAAACTTCTATAAAAAAGAATAAATTTAGTAGCGTGATTATGCTTTTTCCCATCCGTACTCAACTTCCCAAAAGCTATAGTTTGAAATATGGTCTAGTGTACTCCCTAGCTCTTGGACAAATGATGTCTTATTACAAACATCACAAAAACAAAAACAAAAACAAAAAAATCTTTGTAAGATCATGCATGATTCGACTTGGTTTCAATTTATACATCTTAGTAGATGTACACCAATTGAAATGATAGAAGAATTACACTATTTTAAAAATTGATTGTTTGAATCTATCATCTTGTATTGGTAGGACATACCTAAATGAGAGGTGTCTAAATGCTTAATGACTTCAATCTATGATTTAATATCATCATCAATATTTATTAAATTATATTTATTGACTTAAATGTTGCCTATTTAATTCTAATTGGGATATATGACAGCTTATTTAAATCTATAAGTTTTGAATAATATATTTTTAGATTTTATTTTTTATTTTGATTAAAATTGATTACAATAAAAGAAATAGTTTATAAAATTGTTGAATATAGAAAGAGAAAACCACTACAATAATACAAGTACTAGTTGTAAAGGCACAGATATAATAGCAATATAATGATCAATATGAAAAATAAAAATAAAATATTTCCATAATTGTAGATAGATACATTACACACAATTGACACCTATTAACTCTACTTTGAGCACTGCAATTCTTTTGGATAGGAACAAATGGAGATTAGAAATAACATATTCCATTATAAACACTATTAATTTTAACTATGGCCCAACATAATCCTCTATTTCATGAAGGTCCTTGTAATATTGCATTAGCCATATTTTAATTATGTGAATCTCTTTCTTTCGAACTTGCACAAGCCATTTTGGATCCTCTGCCGTTGCAAATCTAAGATCTACATGATGCCCCCCTACAATTCATTCATTTTAAACATAAGTTTATAATGGTTAATGCATTTTTTTATTGAAACAAATAAAATTGAATGCAAACATACCTTTTTTAATAATGATCGCAACTATGCTTTTATTTATATCTTCCAATACTCTGCAATATAAATTCAAAGATCTACATAACAATATATAAAAATTTAAACTTAACTTACTATCCTCTAACTCAAAAACAATAGAGAAAATAAAATGCCATCTCACCCTCCATTACTCCAAGGATCTCTCAATCCATTGGAAAATATTATGTTACTTCCAAATCGTTTGAGAACCCTCTTGATATTCTACAATGCACATGTATACAAGTAATACTTAATGTTATATATAATTTCTTTATAAATCTTGAAGGAAATTGAAAATATTTGAAATCAATAATCTCATAATTGTTATATTTAGATATATTATTAAGATGATAATACTTTCATTCTAATTCTACCATACTTACATGACCACCAAACTCTGTGGTGATCCAATGTGGCCTTGGTGGAATACCATATGTATGATTACAATATTGAATACTTTCTGTGTAGTTGAATGTTGACTCAGGAAACAAGCTTTTTATTGGATCATCTGCAAATGGCTGTACCATCTCTGTACAAGCCTGCACCCCCAAAACAATCTCATTTTACACACTTCTTAAAAAATTATTTCAAATAATTATATGATTAAATAATAAAAATTTGAACCTGAAAATAGTAACCATTAGTTCCATGTGGATCAGTATCTCCCAAATCAAAGCAATTCAAGTTCCCTGTATAGTTATAATATATGTTCATTGCTCCATATAATTGGCTTAGGATATTGGTCCCACTAGATGGATTGTCTATTGCTTTGCACATCTGCACAAACAATAGAATTATTAACAAAGATAATTTTGTAAAGTAGAAAATAATGAAAAAAAAATGGTGTTTAATAAATTGTATAAATATTTTATTTATTTTGATTTAGTGAAGAAAATTCTATCATTATCATAATTAGATTTTTGAAAGAAAAAAAGAGAGATTATTTTATGATCTACTATTTTAAAATGGGTGTATGACTTTTAATTACATGTTTTATGGGATAAGCTGGCAAGTTTTGAGTAAAGTTAGAAGGGGTTGGATAATCTACTTCTGCAGCTTCAAAATAAGCTGTATTCAACCAGTTTTCAACGCCATCGACATCACTATCTCTGCACCAATGCAAACAAACAAATTTTTTATGAGAAAAAATAAGAAATATTAGACAATATTGCACAAAGATTTTCTGATTTTACTTGCAGAGTTTGAAAGATTCTTTGATGGATCTTCTGCCACTTGGAGTTGATAACTTCTTGTCCAGCATCTTCCATGACTTCTTTATTACATTGAAGCAGTTTTTGCTTTCTCTCTATCAAAACCCAAACAAATTTCCAAATAAAGAAAACTTGAAAAAAGTAATGATTTATACTGAAAGAAGTAATTGTAGATAGAGTTTTTTAACCAATTTTTCGATTTTAATTTTAAGAACTATAAAAATGTTATTCTGTTTGTTTGTTGTATAATTGACATTTTAAATCACATTTAATGATTCATCATCAAGAATATGAAAATGAGAGAGAAGAATTAGAAAAAAAAGAAAATTGATAATGAATCACATTCGAAACTTCCTCTGAAAGAAAAAAAAAATGTTAATACCCTAAAATCATTCGAGACAATGTTGTCAAAACCAGCTGGATCTACGATGAGATCGAAAGCCAAAATCGGAGCTGATGAAGCCAATGCCCCAATTGTAATATGTGGGTACTTCAGTCTGAACCAGGCCGCTAGCACTGTAAACCCATTTGATATATACACATATAAACATGGTTTCATCATTGCATTTTGAAACTCGTAACACAAAATTATTGAAACAAACTTACTTCCACCAAGAGATCCTCCAAACACAACTACTGGTGAATCCTCTGCTGTTAAATTCTTTTTAAGATCTGTAATCAATACAGCAAAATCAGCTAAAGCTTGAGAGGCGCTCAGATAGCCCATTGTGGTTGCATTGCTGTAAGCTATTTCTTTACTCCCATATGGCATTGATTCACCATAGTAGCGGTGCTGAAATCAATTTAAACCCCACAGTGAGATCTTCTATGCCTAATCAAAGTAAAATAGAATCAGATAGGTTTCCACAGTTCATTCTCAATAGAATTTCAAATCTTTTGCAATTGCCATGTCTAGAAAAACCATTCTCTAGATTTTTATGATCTCAACATACTATTGTTCTAGAAGCCGGATTAAAACAACGGATATTAAATTTTGATTTGTTCAAATGGCTTATCAAAAACTATTCTAGTTAATAAGTTCTATTGAAGAAAGATAGGGTAATTTTAGATGAGTCATGTGAACAAGTCATAACATTAATAAGTTCTATTGAAGAAAGATAGCGTAATTTTAGATGGGTCATCTAACAAGTCAAAAACATTTCTTAAATTTTCATGACCTTGAGATATCGTTGTCCTGTTGAACAAATCAAATGACTCATCAAAAACTATTTTAATTAATAAGTTTTATTAAAGAAAGATGGCATAATTTTATATGAGTCATTTGAACAAGTCAAAAACACTATTCTAATTAATAAGTTTTATTGAAAAAAGATAGCGTAATTTTAGATGAGTCATCTGAACAAGTCAAAACACTATTCTAATTAATAAGTTTTATTAAAAAAAGATAGCGTAATTTTAGATGAGTCATCTGAACAAGTCAAAAATACTATTCTAATTAATAAGTTTTATTAAAAAAAGATAATGTAATTTTAGATGAGTCATCTAAACAAGCCAAAACATTTCTTAAATTTTCATGACCTTAAGATATCATTGTTTTCAAATGTGTTCTATCAAACTTAAACACCACTTTTTAAGCTTTGTTCTTTTTGTTTAAACAATTCATGAGAAACCACATTAATAGATATAATGACTATGCTCTTCAATAATGAAGTAGAAATGTAGATCAGAGTAAACAGAACATACCTCAATGAAGACAAGAAGGGCCTTGAATTGAGGAGCAATGTCAAACATAAAGCCAGTGTTTTGAGTAAACCATTCAATATATCCTTCATTTCCTGTATACACAAAGATTGGAGAATTGGATGAAGCACCCCCCCAGTGTTTTGAGTTGATGAGATACTTTTGTTGAAATGTGAGATAGCTGTGTGGAGTGAAGCTGAAATGATCCAAAGTTTGTGTGAAGTATTTGACATCATATTGTGCAGAGGGAGAAGGAGAAGTAGAACGAGGAAGTGAAAACCTATTCCCTCTCAGTACTCCATGAGCACGAGGAAGGGAAGAACCAGGTACAAGATGAACAGAGAGACCAAGCAATACTACAAATGTAGTAAAGAGTAGGGAAGCCACACCAGAAATGGCCATTGTATGGACAAATTATTCTCTTGGTTTCTTATGGTATTTATAACAGATATATGACTGTTTTGGTACAAAGTCATCATCGGCTTTTCTGTTTTCTTTCTCCTTATTCAACTCTCATGCTTCTTGGATATTGTTCTATATTTAAGATATGACGTTGCATTTGATATCTTGATTCTCTTCATGGATAATTGATTGTGTGGCAGATTAAGCTATGCCGTTGCATGTGATATCTTTATTCTCTTCATGTTTAATTGAGACTATTTTTAAAGTTCATTTATGATTTCCAATTTCTTAAAATCCTAAATTTAAAATTCTTGTCTTTTTAACCACTTCATTGGTCATTGTAAGTCAATTTAGAGCAAGTTATGTCAATTTGTATGTTTGGTTGGTGCATGTAAGGACGTTCATTCCCACATTTAAAAATCATTATAGATATTCTTTACAAGTGAGCATATTAAGGTTTTATCAAAATGTCATTTATGAAAGCATTCTAGTGATACTTATTGAAGAATTCTTGGAACAGGTCATTCTACGTTCGTTGCATACTTTCTTATAATTTTTAGACTTAATAGTCACAAAGCTAGCTCACTAGAATATGATTGAGGAATGTTAAACTCTCCAATAGACTCTCTCAAGATGTTTGTAAACAATCCTATTGTAAATCCAAACTATAGAAATTAGGGCAAGTATGTTTCAAGTTCCATGAATCAAGAAGATGAAATCTATGAGTTACATGCTCATTTTCCCTTTGGTATCACCTTTCCACTTGTGGATATCATTTCTTCATAGATAGTGTGTAATCATTCACAAGTCAATGGTAGAGTGAAAATTTCACAATTCAACAAAGGGTAGAAAATTTTAGAATATTAACAAATGGTTTACTAACAATTGAACAACTTTTTATATTAAGATTTATACTAAATACCTAAATATTTAATTTATTTTTCAAATTTATTAGAGTACTTAATTTTCTCTAATATTCTATGATTTGTCTCAACATTCTTATTTTTGTAGATTTATTGCTAATTTCTATACAATAAGATGACCATACTATTTGCAAGAAAAAGTTTCTACCTAGAATGGTTGAAAAATTGTGTGATTTTATTATTTTTTTAAAACTGAATAAACATGACACAAAATCAAAAAGATTTTTTATAGGCTCATACTAACAATATAAAAGAAAAAAAAAGCAGATGAAAAAACTGCAAATGGTAGATACATGTTGAAACAAACAAAAAACCATAAAGGTAAATGAACAAAGTAACATTTCATAATTAAACTAGCAGATTTAATTATATTATCGATAGTGTACCATATTCCTTTGACATTTCATATAATAATTTCAAGGTATGAAAAAAAAAACACTAACATTTAATGATTAAACTAATATATTTTAACATATTATCACTAATGTACCCTATTTCTTCGACATTCCATGTAATAATTTGACAGTATGATTAAAAAATAGATGGATCGACTCAAACCCTTGATTCAATATAGAGAAATGATTGAAACAAACAAGAAACCATAAAAGATGAGTAGAACCATTGTGACAAATAAATCGAAATGATAAATGTTGGTGGAGGTGCTACTTGTGAGTGTTGGACTAAAACCCTCGTCACATGCAGAGAAGGAATGTTTGCGGGAAGCATTCGTGAGAACGGAGTGGGAGAAGAATGTTCAAGAATGAAAAAATGAAGGATAAAAATAGGTTTTTAGGGTTCTGAGGTGGGTAGGTAATAGCCCCAATTTGGTCACGTACATTGAAATAGGAGATTATTCTATGTGTTTAATGTGTTTAGGCTTTGGGTGTCATTTGATTTGGTTGGGTCCTTCTATATGAGATAACAAACCATGGTCCCTTGATTATGGAGTGATAACAAACCATTAACGTAATGTGTTCAATTATTACATTAAATCCCCTTCTTATCGGTAATGTATACATTGTGAGCAGGGCCACATACTAAACATGTTATATTTATATCTTATTATGTTTATTACTTCGGGGTCTAAAGTATTTTTGTTTTGAATATGTGATTGGTGAGTATTGCTGAACTAGGAGTCCCTTTTTGGACGACACTTTGAAATGGACACTTTTTGACCATTCTATGTTCGAAGGTCTCTATAGGGGGATCTGTTAGGATAATAAGCAAAAAATGCAAATATTAACAAACAAGAGAGAACACAATAACATAGAATTTAATGTGGTTCACCCAATAACTGGGCTACATCCACCAACAGCGAGTCCAATATCTTTGTTATTTTCCAGTGATTACAATCTGAAACCTACAACTCAATACCGTTGTAGGAAGCTACAATAATCCCTCATACATTCAATCTCAAACCCTAAGCCCTTTTTACAAGTATTTTTGACATAATGAAATTAGGGAAAAAATACTCCAACTAATAGAAAAATAGATGGCCGACACATTACAATATTATTAAGTCATTCTTAGCGTCGAGGGGCAACGCCCCTTGACCCCGCCCCAGGGCGCTACCCCTGAGGGGGCCCCACAAGGGGCACTTCCCCTTGACCCCATCAGGGGCTCTACCCCTTGACCCCATGGATAAGTTTGATTAGGCTCCACATACATAACAGGATCTATGAATAGCTATAAGCTGAAACCTTATCTTTTAGCAATTAACTCACATATGAAGACAACCAAAAAAATATCAAAATCTGACATACCATACATTTATTATCTACAAGTGAACAAAGTTAGAATGTGGGTACTGGGTATCTTCCCCTATCCGTATCCTATTTTACTATTCTTGTTTCTCTAGTTTGATTTAAATTTAATGCATAATCTTGAGTGAAAATGCTTTATGGTACATATTATATCTTATAATATTAAATCTTACATTCTTTATTTCTTTCAATTATAATAATGTTGGCGTATTACAATAAATTATTAATGTTTTAGTTAACTTTCAATGGTTATCTGTGTTGATTAGTTTGAACTATCCAAGTAGTTATTTGTATTGCCTTTTAAAGGCATTGGTTACATCAATAATAAAAGTCAAATATAAAAACATTTCATCTTTTCTCTCTCTTTGTGGTATTAGAGTTACTATGATCTCAGGCCTGGCAGAGATGGAAACATAGGTTCATCGGTTTGTTGTGATGTTGGAAGCATCTTGTCATGGACGTGGTGGAACATTTCAATACAATCATACTAATTTAATTTTTAGAATGTCATTTTGGGATCGATGCACTTGACCAAACCAACTCTAGATTTATCTTGCTAGATGTCGACCATACAATTGTCTAAAGATGTCAGCTAGTCATTTTTGAAAAGACATTGTTTGGAATTCAAGTGGAGATAAGATAAGATAAGATAAGATAAATTTATTAATGTCCAATAGAAGACCAACAAGAGTCTATGGGATAGGAACCATACAGCCAAAATAGCAAGAAACCAGCAGACCACCAAACAGTAGTCAGGAGAGAAACAAACGCCAACCAATGGATAGAGATTTTCATAATCTGATGTGATTGTGCAGATGAATAAGGATCGTGCCAAGGATGCAGAGTGTTTTTTCTTTTTAGTATTGAGAGTTGGAATTGAAATTTGGAGGTGTACCAGTCTCACAGACCCATTTGTTGGAGAGAGGTTTGAGATTTATCATTTTGAGTTTGCATTATTTTTGAAAAATTCTGCATTCCTTCTATTGAGAAGTTTTGAAAGTTTTAGATAGAAATGAAGCAAAGAATGTGGATGTTGGCATCTTATGGAAAAACACTAAGAGTAGTGCTCTGGTTAGGGTTTTAAGTTTCATATTAATGTTGCGTGTATTGTTGCATCATTACTACACCAAGTTAGTTACATAATAATAATGGTTTCCTTGTCAAGGGTGGCGGTTTGGTTCTTAATAGTAATCAGTAGCAAGGTGAAGGAATGATTTAATGTTGTTGTTGCGTGCATATAAGGTAGAGGAGCTAAAAGAAATCAAGGCATGTGATCATATGGTAATCTATCATCAAGAAGTGGGGCAAAAGAGGTATCATATACATAAGGTGCATTTTTATTTCTTGGAAGTATGAGGGGTCCATCATTGGTTGAAATCTATATTTTCTTTATTATATCAAGCATTGCTTATATACTTTGAGGTATTGCAATTTCTATCAAGTTTTGAGAGTACTCTATTGTTGCTAAGGATGTGAATTACTTTGGAATTTCTATAATTGTAAGGAGAAAATACTGAATTTCAAAGAAGAAATAGAAAGTGTATTATAATGGGTATAGATTTCTTTCTTTTGATAAAGAACATCACATCTTCTCATATTTATACTCTCAAGGTTGATCACACGCTTGTTATTTTGAAGAACTTCATGTATAGAATGCAAATTTGGTTGATAGTAGGTTGGAGGCAACAAAGGCAGGAGGTTATCTATCATCCCAAGCTAGCTTCTCACTTAGGGATGATTCACTGCATGAGAAGCAACTTATATGTGTCTTTGAAAGCTGGGGCTTGGCAAATTCATCCTTGAAGAAAAGAGGGGGCTTGAGATACTTGTGTCCCTAAAGAGAAGAGGGGGAATGGCAGCATGATTTTCCTTTCAAGGAGCGACGGGGGGTAGGATTTGTTTTGGTGATTTGTTGGGCACTTGAGGATGCACTAGACACACTCAGAGGAGATGTGGACTTTTGAAGGAAAGGCATCTCATGTGGAGGCATATCAGTGGTGATTATTTCCACAATGCTTGAGGAGGCATTATATACACTCGGAGGAGATGTGGAATTTCAGAGGAAAGGAGGAAAGACATCTCATGTGAAGCACTGGAGGAGGCATAAGACACACTTGGAGGAGATGTGGAATTTTAGAGGAAATGTGTTTCATTGTGCAGGGGAGGTGGGAACACTCATGTTGTGTAGACGACTTCAATTTTTGTGGTCAGGAGATCCACTGGTGTAGTCAGTTCAATGTTTCTTGAAGAAGTGAGGAGGATTGGTGAAGGTGCTTCATCAAAGCCTCTAGAAGGGTTGGGTTCAAAACCCTTGCAACTTCCACTCTTGTTTAGATTATCGTAATAAGGGGGACGGGGGGGATGTTGGCGTATTACAATAAATTATTGATGTTTTAGTTAGTTTCTTTATAATTATCAATGATTATCTGCATTGATTAGGTTGAACTGTCCAAGTAGTAATTTGTATTGCCTTTTAAAGAAATTGGTTCCATCAATAATAAAAGTCAAACATCAAAAAAATTCATCTCTTTTCTCTCAAATAACTGTGAATACTTCTAAAAAAAATTGTGTAATAATTTCAAATTATATGTTTAAATGTAGTTCAAATATGATTAAAAATAATATCAATATGGATCTCATTTTTAATCTATATTTATATATGTTTAGGTTTTAAAATACCACCCCAACTCAGGCATTAGGGCTTAATGGTATCCTATTCTAACAATGGAAACCTTCTCGACTTGTGGGTGGACTTTGATTAAGGAGTCTTTGGATTCTAGGCTGATTCCTATTTGATCTGGAATATCACCTCTTGATTGAAAACTTAGTGGGAAAAGGGAAAAGGAGTTTTAAAACAGAAAGGGAAAATGGGGTGATACACCAAAATGAAATCAAACTTTTCTTGGAAACTAAAACAGTAACCCCAACTCATATACCAAAAGTTTGACACCTTTAATCACTGATCAATATATAGGTCGATTAGACTTAATTACTACTAGGGTATAGAACACAAATAGCTTAATCTATCAACAAACATACATATTCTTCATAAGGCTTGAATTTTGCTCACCTAGAGGAGGAATAAGAAACATTCACTTCTCCTAGCTACCAAAATGAATAAACACTTATGAAGAATGATGAAAAAAGGATTTGAATCAATACTCAAAATATATGGAGAAATAGATCATCTTCTTTATTATCCTCCAAAAATCTGACAAGTAGGTTACAAAAACAAGATCTCCAAGGCACCAAGGAACAATATGCTCACTTTCAGCCTCTTATCCCAAATCTGCAAGTAAAGCCCCTAAAACTGATTGTCAAAATTAGTTTTATATCTTCCCTATGCCTCTAATTCAAAAATCCAAGCCATCATTATTTACCCTAATTTTTCCTAAATTCATGCCAAAACCTAAGCCCAAACATCATGCCATTACTAATGCCCTAAATGTTGGTTCTAAAATAAGGATATAAATCCTTTTACAATAATTAACCAACATTTTAAACTATTTTTTATTGAATAAAATTTAACATAAATATAAGCTCAACCTACCTTAGATCTAAACTTTAGACATAAAAGAAAATGCCCAAGTCTAACATTTGCTAAGTGTTAAAGGGTCTAAATGACCACTTCAACCACTTGCAAGCTATAAGGAAAATGAGGCTGTGAGTTGGCACTATGATCTTCGAGCTCTATCAAGATGTAGACAGTTGTAATTAAGGCATTGAATTCAGGTTGTAGTGGATTCAAAATACTCAAAACTCTTATTCATTCCTTGATTTTTGTATTTTTTTTCTTTGAGTTTGAAAGACTAAAGAGAAAAAACCCTAAGTCGATAGAAAAATCTCTGCAATATCTATGGCATTCGGCTTGGCTTTGACTGACATTAACAAACTCTTTGTGTATTGAGAGGTCTCTGGCATAGGGTGAAATTGATCCTAAACTGAGAGTTTTGTTATTTATGAGCTCGACTTTTCCTCTTTGTGATTTGGAGATAACTTGGCATGATTTTGGCTTGGTTCACTAAGTTTGATCTAGAGCTTGGAGCTCAGTTATGCATGTTTGGGCTCGGCTCTAAGCTTGGCCTGTGACTCCTTCTCGGCCAGTGACTCGAGTCTTTTAGTTTTGATATGAGCTCGAGCCTGGATATACTTGAATCACAACTTGATATGTGATTGATAACTTGGGCTTACTTCATTTGTTTAACTCGTTGTGACTGGAAGATGTCTTCAGCTAGGAACGTAACTCAAGTCTTGAGCTCAACCATGAGTTGTTACTGGTCTTCATTCAGATTTGAGTTTGAGCATATCTTCTCGATAAGTATGCACCCTTGCATCTAGTGTAACTGAGCATGAAGTTTCTTTCCCTCCTTTGATCTGGGCTTTTCTCTAACAGTGCTAGCTCTCTTCCATGATTTTTGGGTTGGACGGGAGATAGAGCTTGAGCCATGTGCGTGGAATGAATCATGGCTTAAAAGGAGAATTATCTCCAGTAGTCTCTACCTAGTCTGGGTTGTAGCTGGAAGATGTGGAACTAAGAATAGTCTATGAACTCGGCTAGAAGCTTGGGCATCTTTCAGCCACAACTTTGGACTGAGTCGTGGCAGCTGTAACTTGTACTTAAGCTTGGACTGGAAGACACAAGCTCTTGACTGATATTTGATTTATCCTTTAATTCAGATAAGTACTTTGTTCCCTCCATTTTATTTGAACTTGGGTTTTGTTGTTCACATGTGATCAGCTCGGCTTTTAAAAGCACCATGTTTGTAGCTAGTAGATGTGTCTTGCGTACCCACATTGTTTCTTCTCTATTTTTTCTTTAAATATAGAGATGATAATGTTGAAACTGACAACACTATTCTTTGAGCTTACAAGAGATAGACATTTTATAGAAGTTTTAAAAAATAAAAACCCACAAATATTTAAGCCCATGGCTAACTGAAACTGTGATTGAAAGATATTCAAAAATTATACCAGTCACTTAACATATTGCTCACAACTCCTTCAATGAAAATAATGAACTCTCTAAGGCTTGTGGCTGAAAGATGTGGAACTATCATTTGGGTATTCGAACCGGTCATTTCTACCAATTTTTTACATATTACTCTCCAACTTCATCAATGAAAATAATGAAAACCTCATGGCATGACCACTATTTGTACTAGATATGTATGCTTGTTCTAAACAAAAACCGCCATCATGCTCACTATTTTTTGTATCATTTACTGCCATGCTTGATGTTTTTAAGCTCCTTCGAATGCACCTTGTTTGTCTGATGTTGCATATCAAACCACTATTTTGTTAATTTATTCACAAGTAGCATTTCACATCAACACACACCAACACTGGTCACAGAGTCTCACTGTCACAAAAAAGTGACCAAGCCACGGTTCTTTATTTTCACCAGTCATTTTTACTTCAATGTGCATCAGCTGAATAAAATGAACTATGATCTATAAGATCAAAGGATAATCTTTTTTTTTTTTAATTTAGCTTGGAATGCAACAGTGTACCATGGTTTTGATCTTTACCAGTCATTTTAAAAACATTGATTTTCTACACTGATGATAGTGAACATCCCTTAGCTTTACTGGTGTAAACCACCATGCTTGATCACAGTCTCCTCCTCTATTCTATGCTGAAAATGGAACACTGATACTGAAAATGAATCTTTATCATAAGAAATGCCATAAGATAATAATGTTTGTTTAATATCTAAGAAATTTGAGCACGGGGTCCTGACATTCAAAGACATTAGAATGAAATTTGATGGAGTTCAAGCACGAGCTTGTGACATCCATCAAATACATATTGTAAACATTTTATGTCTTTTAATTAGCTCAGTTCTGTAGCATTTCTCTTTTGTTAATCAACAACAATAGTGAATTCATTGTTAAGACATCTTGAATTCAGCAATAATATTGAATATGGAACTTCAAAATATGTAATACCAGTGTTTATGTTGTTGAACCTTGGCAATTGAACATGACTATTCTGGAGCAATATGGCACCTTGCTGTAGCATCTTGTAAGGCACTTTATACTACATCATTCTTCTCTGGCTATGATGTGAAAACCAGTCAACTTTGAGCACTGTAATTCAATCTGTTAAGCTTTTCAAACAACATCAGTGTAATCTTGTTAGGTTAGTGAACATAATAAATAATTCAGTTTATGAAAATGCCAACAAATGGACACTTATGAATCAATATTCAGGTTATTGTGTTCACTAATCTAACAAGGTCTTGTTGATTCTTAAAAAGGTTTCTCAGCTACAAACACTAAGTCCCTTTTATTCAGATTTATGGTTTTAATATAAGGACATACATCAGAATAACCATTAATAGTAAAAGGTTTCATGTTTAAAAATAAGTCCCTTTAATACTATCTTTCATTTAGTGTCAATGCACATTTCCTTAATGCATTGAATTTACCAGATAGAAATGCAACTTTGAAAAATTGATTGTTGTATGATGTTTCTGTTTCATGCATTTCTTAGATCCAATTGGATCTAACACCATTTTATCTCTCATGATGCAGATGAAAACCCTAAAGTCCTAAAAGATGAAGACTTGGACCTGAAGACCTAAGACTTGACAGACAACCAGCTGGCAACACACAGACAACAAGGCAACGCATGGGACCCCTACTCCATACTTCCATCATGCTTTCTATTTTGCAAATGTACTATTTGATTGACATGAAATATGAAAGAACACTTGTATACTACATTCAATTTTGAATGCACAATGTAATGATCAGTTATGAATTTGAAAAATTTGAAATGTGATCAATACTTAGAGTACAATAATGAAATTTGATAATGAAAGCAATAACAAAATTTTAATCAACAATACCTAAAAGATAGTGTTAATTGGACCCTAAAAATGTAATATTTTCCTATTTGTGTTTATTCTTTTGTATGCTGTAAATTTTGGGTAACATTTTTGGTGACTTCTGCTAGATGTCTTCCTGCTAGACATGACCTATATACCTTATCATTGGGCAATGAGGTTAGAAAACCAAAACTTAGGAATGCAACCTTTATTGAAATGAAAATGCATTTAATCTAAACTCATGTAACCTAAAGATGTAGTGCTTGGACAACACTTATTGAAAAAGAAACTAAACCAAACCTATCCTTCAAAGAAAAGCTTGAGGTGGATTCCATTAACTAGAATATGTAGAACTTCTCCTTTAGTTATAGACAACTGGAAAGCATTATTCTCTTTGCAGGCTGTAATGACAAAAGGCCCTAACCAAAAATTGTCAAATTTGTCATGCTAGCCTGGTCTACTCTTTAGCACATCCCACTTTAGTACTAAATCACCCTCCTTGAAATCTCTAGGTGTAGCTCTCCTATCAAAAGACCTTTTAGTCTGCTCTTGTCTTAACTCCATATTTTTCAATGCTTTTCTCCTTTCTTCTTCAAGCTTTAGCAATTCAGCATATCTTAGCTTAAGAGGATCTTCCGCTTCAAACAACAAAATTTGATTAGCTAGTTGTAAAGCTAGAAACTCGGTAGAAATTGGCAATCTTGCCTCCTTACCATAAACCAGAACATAAGGTGAATTCCCAATAATCTATTTTGGTGTGATCCTATCCATCCATAAGGCTGCCTTTAGTTTTGAGTGCCAATCTCTCTTGTTTTCCTACAAAGTCTTTTTGATAGTCCTAATCAAGTTTTTGTTAGTAGACTCTGTAAGACCATTACCCTGAGGGTAATAGTTGGAAGAAGTATTTAAATAAATGCCATTTTTAATAGCCCACTCTATTATAGCTGAACCAACAAAAGCTAAAGCATTATCTGAAATTATTGATTGAGGAACACCAAACCTGGTTATAATATCATCATAAAAATTTAAAATAGCAGATCCAATAGACTCCTTCAATGCAATGGCCTTAGTTCATTTGGTGAAATAGTCTGTAGTAGTCAAAATCCATTTATGACTTGCACTTGAATTAGGATTTATTGGACCTATAAATTCCACTCCCCACTTATTAAATGGTTGATCCACAATGATTGGTTTTAATGGCAATGTTGCCAATTTTTTCTTTCCTACAAATAGAGCACACTTTTGACATTTTCTTTCCCTAGAATGAGCATCTTTGAACAAATCTAGCTAATAATAGCCAGCTCTTAGAGTTTTTCAGGCTGTAGTTTTAGGACTAAAATGCCCTCCACATGATCCATCATGGAACTCAGATAAAATATTGTTTTGATCAACAAAATCAATACACTTAAGAATCATACCAAAAAAATCTTTCCTATAAAGAATACCATCAATAAGAACATAAGGAATAGACTGTAATCTGAAGTACCTTCTTTTAGCTTTATTAAGATTTATTGGACATTGTCCAGTTTGTAGAAATCTAGTAATATCAGATAACCAGGATGTTGAATCATTAATTAACATAGAATTACCTTGGAATAAGGTAGCCTCTTCAGTAGCTTCAACCTTATCTTCTTCTTTTTCCATTCGAGCACACAAGCCTTTTCCCCTAACCAACTTGGTTACATGGATATGTACATCATATTCCATAACCTTTGTCATCCATCCTACTCTTTTTTCATTAACATCTTTGTTTAATAGGAATTCCTTAATGCTAGGATGTGCAACCAGTAGATGTATTTTATTTCTAGCAACCAAATGCTTAAACTTTTTCAAGACTTTAATAATAGCTAGTACATGTTTCTCAACAAAACTATACCTTTGCTCATAATCATCCATACCTTTGCTAAAAAATGCAACTAGCTGATCCTATTTATCCTTATTCTTTTGCACTAGTATTGTTGAAATAGTGTCAAAACCACCATAAGCATATAAAATAAAATTCTTAGAGAAATCAGGATTAGTCAAAGTAGGGGCTAATGACAGGGCTTGCTTAATTTGTTCAAAACTTCTCTTTCCCTCATCAGTCTAGCTGAAAGGTACATCTTTCTTCAGCATAGCAGTCAAAGGCTTTAATAA
Source organism: Chamaecyparis obtusa (assembly GCA_027943335.1). NCBI lineage: Eukaryota > Viridiplantae > Streptophyta > Pinopsida > Cupressales > Cupressaceae > Chamaecyparis > Chamaecyparis obtusa. The sequence goes on from BSBK01006690.1 coordinate 1,842,321, forward strand.
ATTTACAATGTCAGGGATAAAGTGTCTAACAAAATTAATCCTCCCAATAAAACTCTGCAATGCTTTCTTATGTTTTGGAATTGCTAATTCTAGAATTGCATGAATCCTTTTAGGATCTATGGTTGTACCTTCTTTAGACACTTGGTATCCTAAAATTTTACCTTCATGAACTGTAAAAACAAACTTCTTTGGGTCAAAAGACATTCCAAACTCTTTGCATCTCTATAGCACTTGTCTAAGATGATCTATATGCTGGTTTGCAATCTTGTTGTAAATTGTGACATCATCTAGGTATACTAGAATAAATTTATACATCAGATTCATAAAAGCCATGTCCATTGCTTTCTGGAATGTAACTCCTGCATTTGACAATCCAAATGGCATTCTTCTGTAACCCATTGTACCCCATTTAGTTTTAAAGGTTGTTTTGAGTTGGTCTAATTCTTTGATGAAAATCTTGTTGTAACCAAAATACCCATCTAGGAGTGAAAATCTTTCTGATCCTGAGACATGTTGCAAAATTTGTTCCATGGAAGGAAGAGGGTGTCTATCTTTTAGAGATGCCCTATTAAGGTCTCTAAAGTCTACACAAAGTCTGATCTCTCCATTCTTTTTCCTTACTGGAACTAAATTGGAAACCCATGATGTGTGTTTGATAGGAAATATGATACCACCATCCAAAAGTTTATTTAGTTCTTTCAGCATTAAGGGCTCTAACTTGGGGTTTATAGGCCTTTGCCTTTGTCTAATTGGCCTAGCATTTGGCTCTAGTTCTATTGTATGTTTGGTTAGTGGGTATGTGCAAGATCATGAGGGGCCAAACTATGCCCTTAAGTGGCAATGAAAAATCAGCAAATCAGGGTTCGTCAACTTGACGTGAAAATTTGAATTACCTATCAACCTAATACCCAAAAGTTGTAAGAATAGAATCTATAGGAAATTGAATTTAGTTTCTAAACTACTAGGCCTTTTCTAAAAAAAAATTAATATAATTGGTGAAAAGTATAGATTTCAATACAGCAATACAAAAATTTTAGGAAAAAAATAAGTAGGTGTATGTCTAACCACCTTAATCATGATCAAATGATAATATTTTTTTATAAGATTTTATATATAAGTAGTAGACTCATTCTTGGATGTGACACATATTTTTTTGTAATTTTATTCTAAAAAAAAATTAATTATGAATTTTCTGCTACAACATTTTCAGAATAAAAAAACTCCCGTGTCTGACCACCTTAACTCATTCAAAACTTTCCAAAATTCAATTTTTATTTTTTTTCCTTATAGTAGGTGAAGCGTAGAATGTGACACATTTTTTGGATTTCAAAAATGTTATACCGTTTGAAAGTTATAGCCATTTTTCAATCAGTATATAAATCAGCACTTTAGAGGTAACTCAATTAGAAAATAACTAATAATTACTTACCGAATTCAAAATTTGACAGCAATTATATCGATAGAAAGTTGATAATCTCCTTAAAATACCCTTTTCATTTCATCAAATTTGGGTGAAAAAATTTTGTCAACTACATGGTCGAAGTTTGGAACTCAAAGAAATAGGGGAAAAACACGTTTTTGTGACATTTCAAGAGTTGACCAGGTAGGTTTGGTGCACAAAGCAATACCGAGCCAAATCAGGTACTCGATTTTTCCTAGCAAAATTTTGAATTTTAAATTTTCCCTCCCCTTTCTACCTCTTAATTTATTTCCAAACCCTTTCTCCCTCCAATTTCTCCATAGTTCAATATATTATATATCAAAAATTATATATTAGATTATATATTATATATATTAAATATTACATAATATCTATTATATTTTAAATATTATATAATATAAATTTTACATTAAATATTATATAATATATATTAATATTAAATGTTACATTATACATCATATATTATATATTATTTTATATGTATTATATATTAATATGTATTTTACAATATATCACATGATATCTTCATATTTAAATTGTATGTAATATATATTTTATATTATAATATTAATATATATATATATATACTATACTTGATTTTATTATATTGTATATATAATAAAATCAAGTATAGTGTGTGTGTATATATATATATATATATATATATATATATATATATATATATATATAGGACATATTAATACATAGGCTAATTACACTAATATAAGGCATCCAAAAGGTTTCCAAAGGGGTCATAGAGGGTTCCTAAGGGTCCTAAGGCTTGAGAAAGTGTCCTAGGACCCCTTAGGTCCTGGTGCAACCCCCGAAAACACACTGAAGCACTCAATTGTGTTCCAAGGGGTCGTACGACCCCTTGGGACACACTTTAGTGTTAAAATATATCAAAAGGGGTCATGGAGAGTTCATAGGGGTCCTATTAAGCCTTATCACACGTTAGGACCCCTAGGAAGTCCTCATGACCCCTTTTGACACATTTCAACACTTAAGTTTGTCCCAAGGGGTCGTATGACCCCTTAGGACACACTTGAGTGTTCTCATGTGTCAAAAGGGGTCAGCAAAACTTCCTACGGGTCCTAGTATGCCATATCACGCATTAGGACCCCTAGGAAGTCCTGATGACTCCTTTTGACACATTTCAACACTCAAATATGTCCCAAGGGGTTGTATGACCCCTTATGACACACTTAAGACTTCTAATTTGTCAAAAGGGCTCATGGGGATTTCCTAGGGGTTCTAACATGTGATAAGGCATACTAGGACCCCTAAGAAGTCCCCATGACCCCTTTTGACACATTGCAACACTCAAGTGTGTTCCAAGGGGTTGTATGACACCTTAGGACACATTTCAATGCTCTAATGTGTCGAAAGGGGTCATGGGAAATTCCTAGGGATCCTAGTATGTCTTATCACATGTTAGGACCCCTAGGAAGTCCTGATGACCCCTTTTCACACATTTCAATAGTCAAGTGTGTCCCAAGGGGTTGATGAATCCTTAGGAAAAATTTGAGAGTTCTATTGTGTTGAAAAGGGTCATGGGGAATTCCTAGGGGTCCTAACGCATGATAAGGCATACTAAGACCCCTAGGGAGTCCTCATGAACCCTTTTGACATATTGAAATGCTAAAGTGTGTTTGAAGGGGTCCTAGGACCCCTTAAGACACACTTGAGCATTCCAGTGTGTCAAAAGGGGTCATTGGGACTCCCTAGGGGTCCAAACATGTGATAAGGCGTACTAGGACCCCTAGTGAGTCCCCATGACCCCTTTTAACACATTGGAATGCTCAAGTGTGTCTTAAGAGGTCTTAGGACCCTTTAAGACACATTTGAGCATTCTAATGTGTCAAAAGGGGTCATGGGGACTCCCTAGGGGTCTTAACATGTGATAAGGCATATTAGGCCCCCTAGGGAGTCCACATGATCCCTTTTGACACATTGGAATGCTCAAGTGTGTCCGAAGGGGTCCTAGGACCCTTAAGACACACTTGAGCATTCCAATATGTCAAAAGGGGTCATTGAGACTCCCTAAGGGTCATAACATGTGATAAGATGTACTAGGACTCCTTGGGAGTCCCCATGACCCCTTTTGAAACATTGGAACTCTCAAGTGTGTCTAAAGGGGTCCTAGGACCCCTTAAGACACACTTGAGCATTCCAATGTGTGAAACGGGGTCATTGGGACTCCCTAGGGGTCCTAACGAGTGATAAGGCATATTAGGACCCTTAGGGAGTCCCCATGACCCTTTTAACACATTGGAACACTCAAGTGTGTCTTAATGGGTCTTAGGACCCATTAAGACACACTTGAGTGTTACAATATGTTAAAAGGGTCATGGGGACTCCCTAGGGGTCCTAACGCATGATAAGATGTATTATGACCCCTAGGGAGTCCCCATGACCCCTTTTGACACATTAGAATGCTCAAGTTTGTCTTAAGGGGTCGTAGGACCCCTAAAGACACACTTGAGCATTCCAATGTGTCAAAAGGGGTCATGGGGACTTCCTGGGGGTCCTAATACGTGATAAGGCTTATTAGGACCCCTAGAGAGTCCCCATGACCCCTTTTAACACATTGGAATGCTCAAGTATGTCTTAAGAGGTCCTAGGACCCCTTCGGACACACTTGAGCATTCCAATGTGTCAAAAGGGGTCATTGGGACTCCCTAAGGGTTCTAATGCATGATAAGGTGTACTAGGACCCCTAGGGAGTCCCCATGACCCTTTTGACACATTGGAACACTCAAGTGTGTCTTAAGGGGTCTTAGGACCCCTTAAGAAACATTTGAGCATTCCAATGTGTCAAAAGGGGTGATGGGGACTCCCTAGGGGTCCTAACACATGATAAGGCATACTACGACCCCTAGGGAGTCTCCATGATCCCTTTTAACACATTGGAATGTTCAAGTTTTTCTTAAGGGGTTGTAGGAGCCCTTAAGACACAATTGAGCATTCCAATGTGTCAAAAAGGGTGATGGGGACTTCCTAGGGGTCCTAACGCGTGATAAAGCATACTAGGACCCCTCGGGAGTCCCCATTACCCCTTTTGACACATTGGAATGCTCAAGTGTGTCTTAACGGGTCCTACAATGCCTCAAGACACACTTGAGCATTACAATGTGTCAAAAGGGGTCATGTGGACTTCATAGGGGTCCTAACGCATGATAAGGTGTACTAGGACCCCTAGGTAGTCCCCATGACACCTTTTGACAAATTGGAATGCTCAAGTGTGTCTTTAGGGGTCCTTCGACCCCTTAAAACACACTTGAGCATTCCAATGTGTCGAAACGGGTCATTGGGACTTCCTAGGGGTCCTAATGTGTGACAATGTGTACTAGGACCCCTAGGGAGTCCCCATGACCCCTTTTGACACATTCGAACACTCAAATGTGTCTTAAGGGGTCCTAAGACCCCTTAAGACACATTTGAGTGTTCGAATGTGTCAAAAGGGGTCATGGAGACTCCCTAGGGGTCCTAACATGTGATAAGGCATACTAGGACCCCTAGAGAGTCCCCATGACCCTTTTTGACACATTGGAACACTCAAGTGTGTCTTAAGGGGTCTTACGACCGCTTAAGACACACTTGAGCATTCCAATGTGTCAAAAGGGGCCATGGGGACTTCATAGGGGCCCTAACGCGTGATAAGGTGTACTAGGACACCTAGGGAGTCCCCATGACCCCTTTTGACACATTGGAATGCTACAGTGTGTTTTAAGGGGTCCTAGGACCCCTTAAGACACACTTGAGCATTGAAATGTGTCAAAAGGGGTCATGGGGACTTCCTAGGGGTCCTAATGTGTGATAAGGTATATTAGTACCCCTAGGGAATCCCCATGACCCCTTTTGACACATTAGAATGCTCAAGTGTGTCTTACAGGGTCCTAGGACCCCTTCGGTCACACTTGAGCATTCCAATGTGTTAAAAGGGGTCATTGGGACTCCCTAGTGGTCCTAACCCATGATAAGGTGTACTAGGACCCCTAGGAAGTCCCCATGACCCATTTTGACACATTGGAATGCTCAAGTGTGTCTTAAGGGGTCCTACGATCCCTTAAAACACACTTGAGCATTTCAATGTGTCAAAAGGGGTCATGGGGACTTCCTAGGGGTCCTAATGCATGATAAGGTGTACTAGGATCCTTAGGGAGTCCCCATGACCCCTTTTGACACAATGGAATGCTAGAGTGTGTCTTCAGGGGTCCTGAGACCCCTCAAGACACATTTGAGCATTCCAATGTGTCAAAAGGACCCCTGAAGACACACTTGAGCATTCCAATGTGTCAAAAGGTGTCATGGGGACTTCTTAGGGATCTTAATGGGTCATAAGACATATTAGGACCCCTAGGGAGTCCCCGCAACCCATTTTGAAACATTGGAATGCTCAAGTGTGTCTGAAGGGATCCTAAGACCCCTTAAGACACACTTGAGCATTCCAATGTGTCGAAAGGGGTCATTGGGACTCCCTAGGGGTCCTAACACATGATAAGGCATGCTAGGACCCCTAGCGAGTCTCCATAACCCCTTTTGATACATTGGAATGCTCAAATGTGTCTTAAGGGGTCCATTGGAATGCTCAAATGTGTCTTCAGGGTCCTAAGACCCCTTAAGATGAATTTGAGTGTTGCAATGTATCAAAAGGGGTCATGGGGACTCCCTAGGGGTCCTAACACATGATAAGGTGTACTAGGACCCCTAGGGAGTCCCTATGACCCATTTTGACACATTGGAATGTTCAAGTGTGTCTTAAGGGGTCGTAGGACTCTTTAAGATAGACTTGAGCATTCCAATGTGTCAAAAGCTATCATGGGGACTCCCTAAGGGTCCTAACCCATGATAAGGCATACTAGGATGGTTTGGAAGACCCCATGACACCTTTTGACACATTGGAATGCTACAATGTGTCTTAAGGGGTCATAGGACCCCTTAAGCCACACTTGAGCATTCCAATGTGTCAAAAGGGGTCATGGGGACTTCCTAGGGGTCCTAACACATGATAAGGTTTATTAGGACCCCTAGGGAGTCCCCATTACCCATTTTGACATATTGGAATGCTCAAGTGTGTTTGAAGGGGTCCTAGGACCCCTTTAGACACACTTGAGCATTCTAATGTGTTGAAATGGGTCATTGGGACTCCCTAGGGGTCCTAACACATGATAAGGCATGCTAGGACCCCTAGGGAGTCCCCATGACCCCTTTTGATACATTAGAATGCTCAAATGTCTTTTAAGGGGTCCTACGACCCCTTAAGAAAAACTTGAGCATTCAAATGTGTCAAAAGGGGTCATGGGGACTTTTTAGTGGTCCTAACACATGATAAGGGGTTCTAGGACCCTTAGGGAGTCCCCATGACCCCTTTTGACACATTGGAATGCTCAAGTGTTTCTTAAGGGGTCCAAGGACCACTTAAGAAACACTTGAGTGTTCCAATGTGTCAAAAGGGGTCATGGGGACTTCCTAGGGGTCCTAACACATGATAAGGCATACTAGGACTTTTAGGGATTCCCAATGACCCCTTTTGACACATTGGAATGCTCAAGTGTTTCTTAAGGGGTCCTAGGACCCCTTAAAAAACACTTGAGCATTCCAATGTGTCAAAAGGGGTCATGGGGACTCCCTAGGGGTCCTAACACATGATAAGATGTATTAGGATCCCTAGGGAGTCCCCATGACCCCTGTTGACACATTGGAATGCTCAAGTGTGTCTTACGGGGTCCTAGGACCCCTTCGGACATACTTGAGTGTGCCAATGTGTCAAAAGGGGTCATTGGGACTCCCTAGGTATCCTAACATGTGATAAGGCATACTGGGACCCCTAGGGAGTCCCCATGACCCTTTTTCACACATTGGAATGCTCAAGTGTGTTTTAAGGGGTCCTATGACCCCTTAAGAGACACTTGATCATTCCAATGTGTCAAAAGGGGTCATTGGGACTTCATAGGGGTCCTAATGCATGATAAGGTGTACTAGGACCCTTAGGGAGTCCCCATGACCCCTTTTGACACATTGGAATCCTTAAGTGTGTCTTAAGGGGTCCTAGTATCCTTTCGGACACACTTGAGTGTTCCAATGTGTCAAAAGGGGTCATGGGAACTTCCTAGGGGTCCTAACGTGTAATAAGGTATACTGGGACCCTTAGGGAGTCCCCATGACCCATTTTGACACATTCGAACACTCAAGTGTGTCCGAATAGGTCCTAGTACCCCTTGAGACACACTTGAGCATTCCAATGTGTCAAAAGGGGTCATTGGGACTCTCTAGGGGTCCTAACGCATGATAAGGCATACTAGGACCCCTAGGGAGTCCCCATGACACCTTTTGACATATTGGAATGTTCAAATGTGTCTTAAGGGGTCCTAAGACCCCTTAAGACACATTTGAGCATTATAATGTGTCAAAAGGGGTCATGGGGACTCCCTAGGGGTCCTAATGCGTGACAAGGTGTACTAGGACCCCTAGGGAGTCCCCATGACCCCTTTTGACACATTGGAATGCTCAAGTGTGTCTTAAGGGGTCGTAGGACCCCTTAAGACACACTTGAGCATTCCAATGTGTCAAAAGGGGTCATGGAGACTTCCTAGGGGTTCTAACACGTGATAAGGCATAATAGGACCACTTGGGAGAACCCATTACCCCTTTTGACACATTGGAATGATAGATTATGTCTTAAGGGATCCTAGGACCCATTAAGACACACTTGAGCATTCCAATGTGTCAAAAGTGGTCATGGGGACTTCCTAGTGGTCCTAACATGTGATAAGGCATATTAGGACCCCTAGGGAATCCAAATGACCCCTTCTGACACATTAGAACACTCAAGTGTATCCAAATGGGTCCTAAGATCCCTTAAGACACACTTGAGCATTCTAATGCATCAAAAGGGGTCATTGGAACTCCCTAGGGGTCCTAACATGTGATAAGGCATACTAGGACCCCTAGGGAGTCCCCATGATCTCTTTTGACACATTGGAATGCTCAAGTGTGTCTTAAGGGGTCCTAAGACCCCTTAAGACATACTTGAGCATTCCAATGTGTCAAAAGGGGTCATAGGGACTCCCTAGGGGTCCTAACGAGTGATAAGGCATACTAGGACCCCTAGGGAGTCCCCATGACCCCTTTTGACACATTGGAATGCTCAAGTGTGTCTTAAGGGGTCCTACGACCCCTTAAGACACACTTGAGCATTCCAATGTGTCGAAAGGGGTCATGATGACTTCTCAGGGATCCTAGCGCATGATAAGGCATACTAGGACCCCTAGTGAGTCCCCATGGCCCCTTTTGGCACATTGGAATGCTCAAGTGTGTCTTAAGTGGTCCTACAACCCCTCAAGACACACTTGAGCATTCCAATGTGTCAAAAGGGGCCATGGGGACTTCATCGGGGTCCTAACACATGATAAGGTGTACTAGGACCCCTATGGAGTCCCCATGACCCCTTTTGACACATTGGAACACTCAAGTGTGTCTTAAATGGTCCTTAGACCCCTTAAGACACACTTGAGCATTCCAATGTGTCAAAAGGGGTTATTGTGACTTCCTAGGGGTCCTAACACATGATAAGCCAGACTAGGACCCCTAGGGAGTCCTGATGAGCCCTTTTGACACATTGGAATGCTCAAGTGTGTCTTAAGGGGTCTTAGGACAAGACCCCTTAAGACACACTTGAGCATTCCAATGTGTCAAAAGGGGTCATGGGGACTCCCTAGGGGTCCTAACATGTGATAAGGTGTAATAGGACCCATTGGGAGTCCCCATGACCCCTTTTGATAGATTGAAATGCTCAAGTGAGTCTTAAGGGGTCCTACGACCCCTTAAGACACACTTGAGCATTCCTCGGCATTTCCCTAGGCTGAATGTCTTTTTGTTTACTTGATGTAGGGGATTTCTTTGGTGTCTCGGCAGCTTTTCCCCTTGTTCTAGGCCTAAGCATAAGTGTCGATGACACTTTAGGTTTCAGTATCCTTCTTTTGGTTGGGGGCTCAACAATTAATGGCTTCTTAGCTTTCTTCTTTTCTACTTTTACTTCCTCTTCTAGTTCTTCACTGTCACTAGAGTCACTTGGTTCATCCTCTCCCAGTCCTTGGGTTAATTCAAGTGGTGCATCTTTCTCTTTTTCTTCCACATATTTCTCCAGATTCTTTACTATTTTCTTCCTCTTTCTCTCTACAGTTGCAACCATCAAACCCATAGTGATTTTAGATTTGGCTTCATTGTAAGTTCCAAAATAGGGTGATTTATCATCAATTTCTTCAACTAAGAGGTTTGTAATAACAACAATGGTTTCATCTATGTTTACTTCATAAGGTAATGGCATTAGCCATGAAACCCTAGGAAATATTTCTTATGTAGAAGTGAAGTCCATGTCAACTATAAAACATATATCCTTGCTATACTTTTCAATTAATGACATAGGGACTCTAGTCCTCTTCCTCATTTTCTTCTTGAACTCAACAAAATAGTTCTCCATCACACCGTTAAAACTATCTCCTATCTGACCTATGAACTCATTTATTTTCACAGTAATGGGTCTCTTCTTTTCCCATATCACACCTCCAACAATAGGAAAACACTTCTGTATATAAAAGAATAGATAGACTAGCAAAGAACCACACTTATACATGGAATTCTTTTTAGTCTAGATTGAGTTGAGGTTCTCAACAAGATGAGTCAGTTGGATCTCGACAAGATCATATGTGTGTTTCTTTTTGATTATTTTTCATGCCTGGTCCACTACCATACAGGGAACGGTGTCCAACCGACTAGATTGGTAGAACTTGTGCGAGATAACCCTAATAGAAAAGTCAATTTCCAGATCTGTGATGGTGGAAATTGTCATTCCACACTTGTTCCATATTGTCTGTGTGTTTTCCTGACTTTCTTCATTACTTGAACATGTCATTGTTATTTTTCCCTAAATTGTAGGGTATCCAATGACTCAGTGGATCATTTCCTTCGTTATTTTCACTAGTCCATCTTCCAGCCAAAATGGCATATCATGCACTTGACTTAACACTATTTTTATCCATTTAGCCTTAAAATTCTATGAGAAATCTAGGGCATGCACTAACCCTTGTTCAACAACCGATTTATACTCTGACTTCAACACTCCATTATCACACAATTTGTTGTATGCCTCCCTAATCTTGTAATCTCTAATTTCTTTGATCTTGCACATATAACAAGACCTAATGTCATTCATTATCAACACATTCTCTGGAATTGAGGATAGGGCACCGGTAAGATCTCCTTTAATTGAGGTTTCCATAATTGCCCTAAATTTTTGCAGCTTGCAAACTTCATTCCTTACCAATTGTGCGTTGAAAAGTTCCATTCCTTGTTTCCTCACTATAGCAAACAATGATGATGCCATTTTAATTTAAAATTTTTTGAAAAGAAATATTTTCTCATAGTGTACCTTTCTCGTAAGTGTCTTTTAGATGATTTTTGTCAACGGTACGCTGAAAAGATTTGGAATCGCCTTAGACAAACTAGTTTCTTGCACTCTAAATCACTCAAATAAATATCAATTTGCTTGGTGAAATGAAATGGGCTGCAACTTTCCACTTTATAGATTCCAAAAAGTTGAATTAGGGCCTCATATATGCTCCGTACAAAATTCTAAGTGGAATACAACTGTCTCGGCAAACTCATGTTAACCTCGGCTAACACAATCTCAGTCAATATTGTGTGATAGAAAATGGTCACACTTCTGTGAATCCTTGCATTCAAGAATACCCAATAATGAGCTCTCGAATATCAATTCATAACTCTCTATCTGTGGAGTGCATGAATTATTATGAGGGGCCCTCAGATTGAACCCATGCAAGTACACCGCAGAACAAGAGATTCGAGGAGGAGAAGCAAGAATGCTAATCTCCATTGAATTGAGTTTTTGCATGCAAATGCAAGAAAATAAACTAATTTATTGAAATGAAGATTAAACTATATGATTGCAAGAAATAAACTATTTTATTGAAATTAATCTATATATGCAATACAAGAAATAAACTACTTCACTAATTAATCTATATGAAAATTAAACTAAATGTGCAATCTAAAATGATGATCTCTAAAGCTCTAATGTTGTCAAGAAGATCTTCAGCATAATGATAATATGAAAATTCTAGATTTTTAATTGAGAAGGAGAGGGCTCCTTATATAAGAAATTGTGGAAGATATTGCATCTCCAAGATCAATGTGGGATTAATGTAAAAAGAGGAAATAAATCTAATTTTTAGAAAGTATGGAGAGAAAAGGAAATCTCTTTATTTTATTTATTTTTATTTCACTTATTTCTTTTTTCATCAGAAAAGATCTGTTGAGAGGATTTTATTTATTTTAAAAGAATAATATCTCTTATAAAAAAATAAAATAAGATTATATAATTTAAAGATGAATATTAATTAAATAAAATAAAATCATTTAATTAAAAATGAATTTTAATTAAATAACATTATTTCATTTAAGGAATATTAATTTCAATTAAATAACATTATTTTATTTATTTAAAAAGGGATTTATTTCTTTTAATTAAATAAAATTTAATGAAATATTCAAACCTTAGGGAGAATTGAAATAATTGAAATAATTATGATTTGATCAAGGAAATTGATTTGAATATATTGTAAAGCATTGATTCAGAAAATTGATATTGGATAAATTGAATAAATGGGGCCCAAAGTCTAGGCGACCATTTTAGGGTGCATACAAATATAACCGTTAAGACACAGATCGGTGTATATAGCACCTTGGCCATAATAGGTGCTCGACATACATTGATAACTCGGTCAAGACATTGATGCTCAACATAAAATGAAATTCTCTACTTTGCTCAAACATGTCCTAATACATTTTTATTTATGAAGATATGGACTTTTACTCAAGTTTATGTTAGGAATTGATGTAAGATAAAGCATTGTAAGATTCAGTTCCAAACATACCTTCTATGCTTAGAAGAAGTGTGATCACTTGATCCATCGTATTGGGTGACCTCAGATGTGCTAGCTTCACTTGTGCTTTCTTCTTCTTTCTTCTTCCGTGTCTTATTCATCTGATTTCTCAATTTCTCATGGATATCTTCATTCTGATTTTGATCATTGCTCGGCATAGGTGATCTACAATCTTTCTTTAGGTGACCTATCTTATTACACTTGTAACATACCATGCTTCCATTCATCCATCTTTTGGATTTGCCTCTGAAATGAGTCTTCATACAATTTTCTCCAATGTGTCCATATTTTCCACAATAATGACAATTATACCAAGTGTTATAATCCCAATTGTATGAGTTATTCTTCACAGGTGACTTAGTTTATTCATTTGATGACCATCTAGGTTTAGATCTACATTCAAATGCTCTATGCCCATACTTCTGACAGTTAAAACATTGACCTTGAAACTTAGGTGAGGTAGGTGGATTGCTGACCTTAGACCTACATTCATGTGCCTGATGTCCATGTTTCTTACAGTTAAAGCAATGCCCATTGAACTTAGGTTTAGGATCAAACTTACCATGTTTTATCCTACATATGTTGGCTATATGCCCTAGCTTTCCATAGTGATGGCATGTGGGCATGTTGTTCTTTGGTTTTGCATTCTTCTGCTCTCCATTCTTTGATGATTCTCCTTCTTTAGTAGATGATGAATGCTCATTTAGTCCAAGTCCAGATCTATCACCAGATCTTCTAGGTGATCTTAACAGTTCTTCAAAATATTTTGTAGCTTCATTAGGTTTGTTCATCCTTTCATTGATTTCCTTCTCAGATCTTAGTTCATTCCTTAATTGGTCATTTTGAAATCTCAGTTGGTTGATTTCCATATCTTTCTTGCCTAACTCTTGATTATCCACTAGCAGTTGATTTAACAAGTCTAGTTGATTGTTAGTCAACCTTTGCATGTCGCTTATCCTTTCATCTAATCTCATTGCTATTTATCTTTTAGCTTCTTCAGCCATTGTCTTGTCATCTTCAGCTTTCTTTTTCTGTTCAACTACTTCACAGAGTCTAACAGATTGAATTTCTTGTTCTCTTCTTAGATTTATGATGTCATCATTTAGTATTGTATCTTTTTCCAGTAGCTCTTTTATGGTTTTGTCACTTTGTGTAGAGTTTGCATTATCAAATAGTCTAGTGGTATCTTCTTCTTGATAGAGTGAATCATTTTGCTGAATAGAAATTTCTCTCCTTCTACTGAAGGATTTCTTCAATTCACCTCTACCTGCTTCTAGTTGTTGTAATGCCAGTTGTACATCAATCTTTTGATTCTCTATGACCTTTCCCACCTTATAGACTTCCATCTCAAGATCTTTTTCTTCAAGTGGTTAGACTTTCTATGAGAAACATTGTAGCTTTGATACCAATTGTTGGAAATATAGTTGGGAGAAGATATTGAGGGGGGGGTGAATCAAATATCACCTACTTTAAATGTTAACATTGTATGAAACTTTGCATAGCATTAACAATACTTCCTCAAAACAAAGTAACTAACATACTAAGAAGCATTCATGAAAGTACTCATAACATAGTAATTTTGGTTATCCAGAAACCCTTGAAAGGTAAAACTAGGGTGGGGATGACATCCACAAATCTTCACTACTACAGTAATAAGTTTTCCTGTTAGGGCTTACAAAATTTGATCAAAATGTGATCTACCCTATGAGGAGTTTCCCCTGTTAAGAGCTCAAAGAATTATACAGTCTACCTTGCTAAAGGATTTAAAACTTACAACAAAGTAAGCACTCGGTTAAGAGATTACAATAGGTCTGTTAGGACCACTCAGTTAAGAGATTTACCCTAATACACTTATTAGAATGTCTCAGTACCTGATCCTTCGATTTGCACTGTATGCAGATTACAAATCTTCTCTTTACAGTATTGTATTGATCTATTCTATCATATTTATCTCTATTATGTCCTTTCACTACTTAAGTCAGTCACTGAACTCTATCTAAATGCTTCACCAAAACTGAATGTGCCTCTTTGCTCATTCCTTCATACCCTTCGCATCCTCTCTCTCACTATTATGTTTTAAGGTTCAGGTCTTATGCTTATATAAACAAAAAAACATCTTCATGATTAAAGATCTACAGTTCAAATTAACTCCTTTTGCTGCTTAAGCCTTACTAATTTCTGATTGGCTCTAAGTATTACACAGGGATCAATGATTACAAAATAGATGCGTAATTACCTCAATAGACAAAATACAAAACATGAATGTCAGCCAAAATGATTTACCTCGATCACTATGCCATAACAAACACATATGTCATTTCTGGCTAACTCAACAAAATGATGTTCCTGATACTCGACATTCACTGTACTCGGCATATGTTGATATCTCTTTCATTTGGTAATTATTGCATACATGGCCTAACAAAACTTGACTCGGCTAATACAAAAATGCATAGTGACCATATGTTTACTCAACAGTACTACTGCTCGGTAAGTATACATTACATAACTTGGCCTTTACATAATGATTCGGTCACATTGATGACTGACCATCATTGCCTAGATAAATGACTAAGTGTGAGTCACTAATAATCAACAAAGCTATAGAGATTTACAGAGACCTCTTTATAGTAGTTAATGTTGGAAAGTTGTCTATACTGAGGTATATGACTAGATATAGTGTTTTCATTATGGTAACAAAGTCATATAGCAATTTGAAGTCAGCACACTTAGTGTAAATATCATAATTCAGTTAAGTGTTGAAAACTGGATAGTGTACAGAGTTCCTACAGCTTAGAGCATCAACACATATGTGTATGGATGAATTATGATATGCGCCCTAGAAGTTAAGTTAGTTAGACTATATTCTTACTTAGTCTATGAGTGCATAAGTAGATAAGAAAAGATGTGAAAGTTATAGTCAATTGAAGTTGCACAGCCAGTATGTGCTAGCAGAGAACAGAGCATAGATCTGATAGTTAGCATTTTGATTTCTGATTGTAATGTAATATTGTAAAGGCCATATGCCTATTGTATTTAGGTTTCCGACATGTTTATATGTATAATTGTAAGCACGTTTAATCCAATTCATTTGGAAGCGTTGTTTGTAATTAGTTATAGGGCCGACCTATTTATGTATTTTGTATGAGCGCATAAATATAAGGTGTGCCCATTGTATTTGACATGGAAGTTGTAATAAAGTTGTGATAAGAAGAGAAAAGGAATGAAAAGACAACATAAGATGTATTAGAGATTTGCTAGAGGTCAAAGCATCAGTGCACCAAAGGAACTGATTAGACAAGTAGTGTCAAAGTGATAGTTCACTAGTAGATATAGTGTGTATTTGAAATCAGAAGGTTGTAGCCTTCACCATTTGAGCAGTGAGCTCTAGGATAGTGATTCCACTCTCCTAAAAAGGATCATTGTAAAAGAATCCTAATAGGGTTGGACCCTTAACAAGGTCTACTTTACTTAAAGCATTGTAAAGCTACTCCTAACAGGGTAAAGGATCTTCTAACAAGGATCACAAAACACTAGTGCAGAATATTAGTGGGTATCAAGTCCCACGGGGATTTTTACCTTTTTGGGTTTTCCCGTAATCATATTAGTGTCATGTGTTGATTTCATGTTCATGTTTATGTGAATGTTTAATTCGGTTATTAAGCATTTATGTTCAGCATAAAGATTAAAGTAAAAGTTAAAATACAGTGAACACTAATTCACCCCCCCCCCTCTCAGTGTTCCCATTCCTAACAATTGGTATTAGAGCTCTGGTCCTCAGCAAAGAAGTTTAACCACTTGAGGAGATCATGGAAAAAGGTGAAATGAAACATTTGAAAAGAAATCTTGAAGCTACTCTTGAAGATTTGGACAAGTCAGAAAGAGAATCTGAAGAACTAAAGGATAAACTTAGTGATGCTTAGTTAGTCATCAAGAAGCTAAGGAAAGATTTGAAAGAATTCTCTACCAGTGATCTAGGGAAAATGGTCAAGAAGCTCAATGAAGAAAACAAATCCTTAAAAGAAAAACTTGAAGAGGTTGATGATAAGCTGACTAATAATTAGTTAGTCTATGATGAATAAATCAAAGAGAACCTTCAGCTGAATGAAGAACTAAGGAAAGAAAACATGGAAATCTTGGAGCTAAGAAATAGAAAAGAAAGCTTGGATCTGAATTGAAAGAAGCAAAGAATCATATTGACAAATTACACACCAGTGCTGATTTGGTAGAATCTCAGTTGTATGCAAGAAGAGCCAAAGGAGACAATAGCTGTATTGGATACAATGAAGCACAAAATCATATTGACAATATGCGAGCAAGAAAGGAGTCACAAAAGCACTCTACTAATGTTGAAAAGTCTGAAGATAAAACCATAGATAATGGTGAATCACCTAAGAATGAGCACAAGCAAGTAGAACACACCTATTTTTCTTGTAACAAGCATGGTCACATTGCAAGGAACCGTACAGAGGTAAAACCTTTTAATGGTTATAGTTATTCATGCAATAGATTTGGTCATAAAGCTATGAATTGCAAGACTAGTAAGAAGAATAGGACTCAACATGATCAGAAGAATCAAAATCAGACAAATATAAGAAGTTCTCAGAATGTTACATGTCAAATATGTAACTATAATGGTCACTCAGCCAGAACATGTAAAATGGTGACTCATGTCAATGCGCTGAGGAATAATAGACCTCCAGTCATTTGTCACTCCTGTAACAAGGCTGGACACATCTCAAAGTTTTGTAGATCAAGGATGCAAGGTCAGGGAAGCCCTAAAAGGCTGAAGAACCAGTTTTTGATAGCATAAGAGAAGTTAACTTTATCAAAGCCTCAGATGATGCAAGCATGATTTGGTCAGAGAAGAAAAAGGACACAACTGATGAGAATGTATTAGATGCATCCCTAGTGGATGCACCCTCTACATATTCATGAATGGACCTCAGGGTCATAGGGGGAGCTAATTTAGCTCTAGACCCCTGCGTGGCTGGTATACTCATCCTTAGAGTATGCACCTTCGGACTTAAACTTTTGGAGTGTATAGGAACCTACGTTGAAGAGTGCACATGTTGAATGTTGCAGAACTCAAGTTGCAAATTTTGAAGTGACAGCCTTGTTTATGCGATGTGCATTAATGGAGGATTTTTCACTTTATTGTACAAAAAAGTTATTTGATTGCTCATTGCATTCAAATTCAGAGTGATAGAGAGTAGAAAGAGCCTTGGAAGTTGTTGTGAAGTCTTGGTGATTGATCTATCAGAGGTTTTTTGTAGTTATCTGTGCATTTGATCGGTTGTAGAAACCCTAGATCAATGCACTAATTTGGAAGTCGTAAGATTATCTCTAAGTTCAATTGGAAAGCAATTAACAAGTAAGTCATGGCCTCTCCCATTGTTTATGATGTCACTAAGAAGAAAAGATATGTTTTCAAGAGGCACCCATTTAAATCAACCCTAGATGATTTAGATGGAGCTTTCTCCCGCACGCCTATGGGCATCATGCATGTGGAAGACATAAGGGATTACATCTACTATAAGAAAGAACCTGTTGGACTAGATAGGTTAAGGGCCCACATGGATACCATGTTGAAACAGGATAAAACATTCATGGATGACTATGCCAAATGGAATGGTCACCCTATTGTTGATTATGCTACGGCATATGAATTCTATGAGACAGAATGGATAAAGATCTTATTGAGCAGAATCCATGATCATTTGTTTTGGATTGGAGATGTTCCAGTAAGAATCACAAGTGATTTGATACATGACATGACAGGCCTTTTTAGGATAGGCGTCATCCTTCCAGTGGGCAAGGATGTCAGGAAAATGGTAGAGCAAGTATGTAAGTCAAGGAGCGATAGGCGTGGCATGACTATTGAGTTGATTGAGCAAGCAGACATCAAATTGATGTCAATGATACTAGGTTATAGATTTCATCACACTAATAGGGTGAATAGTGTGTTTGCGGGCACTATTCTAGCTGCCATCAGACTAGTAAAGGAAGATAGAGAATTCAACTTGTGTGAGATCTTGCACGCACAGTTGATAGATAACATCAAAGATATCAAACATGAAAAAACAAAGATATTCAGGTTTGGGTCCCTAATCATCTATATGTACCTTCATATAGTTGGAAGAGTTTCAGATTTGTATTTGGACAAGTCCATTCCAACAATGCCTCAGATATCCAAAAAAGCATCTACAGAAAGCACACTAAGAGACTATGTCACATTGGAATTGAAGACTTTTAGAGTTAAGATGCAGATGAGGTATAGGATTCCAAAAAGCATTGTAGAGAAATATAAGGATACAATATGCTTTATGGTGGATACTGATACTACATGTATGGAAGCTATTGAGCCTAGAACTAATTGGATTCATCCACTTGGGTATGAGGTAGAGGAACAAGTTCTTGAAGCTTATCCAAAGGTACTTCTGTCAGCCCCCAAAGATCCTAATGAACCTAGGTGGGGAACCTATGAGGAAAAGACCAGAGAAGTTGATGCAAAACTTAACAGTGCAGCAACTAAAAGAAAGGTTGCAAAGGTCACTTCTGAGATCTTGAGAATACATGGTGTATCTCAAGAAGACCTTGATAAAGCAAGGGATGAAAAGATTTCTCTAGAATTGAAAGGCCTAGTAGTAGAAGAAGAACAAGAAGGTGAAAACTGAATCAGATGACAATCAAAAGGGTAAAGAAGATAATACTCCTTCTGCACCCATAGATACTATTGATCTTACCACTCCTCTGGAGTATAAGCTTATAATCAAGAGGAAGAAAGAAGCTAGCACTATTCATCCATCCTCACAAGCACTAAGGAGCCAAAAAAACATTCAAGCACCTCCTAAGGTAGGATTCAAACCAAGCCTTAAAGTATTGAGCACTAGAATTGTTGATGAGGACAGAATTGATTGGGTAGGGAAGTTTTATGAAACTTACAATGAGATTGACAAATCAGAGATACATGAGATGATTGTCAAACATATGATAAAGTTCAAGAAGACAATTCTTGAATTGAAAACAAAAATTCCAAATAAGGTATGGGAAATAATGGACACCTTAAAAATACAAGCCACTGAAGAAGATCTGAGAATAAGGGAACAAATTCTTGATTCCACTCTTCTAGTATGTTCAATTGAAGAAAGGTCATTGTTACTGAATCTAGTGAAGCCACATTTAAGGAAAAAGATGAGAACTCTACACATTATGAACAAAGACTATGAGCTGATAACAAAGGAAACAAAGAAGGCAATTGAAAAGGTGTTATTAGAACAACACATAAAACCACCTACTGCACCCATCACTCATGCACCTAGTAAGCAAGACAAAGAAGTAGAGACCTTCAATGTACCAGTGATAGGTCCTCAGGACTCAGCGCCCATAGTAGAAACTCAAAAAGAAGAAAATAATTCTGTGCCCATCTAAGAATTACACGAAGACAACACTATTTTCATAGATAATGTCGATATAGCCATGGCGGCTACTGATAAGGATCTGGACAAGTTTGAGGAATAATTTGTTAGTACTGAAGAAGCTAAAATCTTGTACAGTAATACACCTCCCACTCAACAAGAAGAAGTACTCATAGAAGATGTATCTGATAAGAAAGAAGAAGAAGAGGTAGAAAAGAAAGAAGAAGATACTTCTGTTGATCTTGTAAAGGTAAAACCAAAAGTGATGGACAACACTCCCTCCTCAGTATTGTTCTCAAGTTTGACACCTGACATAAGCAGTTTGGACTCTTGGAAAGAAGACCTGATTAAGTTCAGCGTCTTGGCTATGGAGAAGGAAAAATAAAAACAAGTTATGAGGAATCCTCTCCTAATAGAATCAGTGAATATTTTGAACAGTTTGTTGCCAGAGGATAAGAAAGTGCTAAAAGTAAATTCGGTTGATGATGTGAGTTTAGTCCTCTCACAATTCAAAAGCAATTTTTCTAGCCTAGAAGAATCTGTGTCCATAGTAGCAAAAGAGAAGTACTTAAAGAAGAGACTGAATGAGTTGATGAGAAACTTTTCACTAGACTTGAATTCTCTTAACTTTGGTCAAGCATCCTTGAAATAATTTGTTAATGAAGGAAGAAGGATCATTGCAGCATGCATGGATCAAGACAAGCTCACCGATGCTCACTTCAAGAAGATAAAAGAAGTAGAAGCAATGGTTGAGCAACTAAAGAACTCAGTGACAGACACATCCACTGATGTGAACATGTGCAACAATGTCTATCAAGGATATATAGACAAGATTGAGAAGGAAGAAAAAGAGATAAAAAGGATAAGGTCCAGAAAAACTCAGTTGAGGAATGGTCTTGCGCCCTCTTTAGACATCCTCAATCATAATATAAAGGAGATTGATGCCACCATGATAACTTATGATTATGGTCCCATCAGTGACTTGGAGAATATGGAGAAGCTTTAATATGCATTATGCGCCCATCTCCAGATAGTTAACTCTCTGATAACCTTTTGGAAGAAGGAGATCCAGAACCTCAAGATTGCATATCCAGATGTTTTCCCTCAATGAGTATGTGTATATATAGTTTTTTGATGCACCTTTGTCATTAATGTCAAAGGGGGAGTTGTGTGTAGAATATGGAGAACATATATGTATAGGGAGATATAAGATTATGTATAAAAATGTATAGAAGACAAAAGTTTTTTTGTAAAGGAATAGTTAGCAACTTGGCCATATTCCTTTGTTTCCATCAATGACAACGGAGGAGATTGTTGGAAAGTTGTCTATACTGAGGTATATGACTAGATATAGTGTTTTCCTTATAGAAACAAATTCATATAGCAGTTTGAAGTCAATGCACTTAGTGTAAAGATCAGAATTCAGTTAAGTGTTGAAGATTGGATAGTGTAGAGAGTTCCTATAGCTCGGAGCATCAGTGCACGTGTGTACAGATGAGTTATGATATGTGCCCTGGAAGTTAAGTTAGTTAGACTATATTCTTACCTAGTCTATGAGTGCATAAGTAGATAAGAAAAGATGTGAAAGTTATAGTTAGTTGAAGTTGCACAGCCAGTATGTGCCAGCAGAGAATAGAGCATAGAGCCGACAGTTAGCATTTTGATTTGTGATTGTAATGTAATATTGTAAAGGCCATGCACCTATTGTATTTAGGTTGCCAACATGTTTATATGTATAATTGTAAGCATGCTTAAGCCAATTCATTTGGAAGCATTGTTTGTAATTAGTTATAGGGCCAACCTATTTATGTATTTTGCATGAGTGCATAAATGTAAGGTGTGCCCATTGTATTCAGCATGGAAGTTGTAATAGAGTTTTGATAAGCAGAGCAGAGGTATGCAAAGACAACATAAGATGTATTAGAGCTTTTCTAGAGGTCAAAGCATCAGCGCACCAAAGGAACTGATCAGACAAGCAGTGTCAAAGTGACAGTTCACCAGCAGATATAGTGTGTATCTGAAATCAGAAGATTGCAGCCTTCGCCATTTGAGCAATGAGCTCTAGGACAGTGAGTCCACTCCCCTAATAGGGATTATTGTAAAAGACTCCTAACAGGGTCCAACCCTTAACAAGGTCTATTGTACTTAAAGCATTGTAAAGATACTCCTAACAGGGTAAAGGATCTTCTAACAAGGATCACAAAACATGAGTGCAAAATATTAGTGGGTGTCAACTCCCACCGGGGTTTTTACCTATCTGGGTTTCCCCATAATCATATTGGTGTCATGTGTTGATTTCATGTTCATGTTTATGTGAATGTTTAATTCAGTTCTTAAGCATTTATGTTCAGCATAAAGATTAAAGTAAAAAGTTAAAATACAATGAACACTAATTCACCCCCCCCTCTCAGTGTTCCCATTCCTAACAGTTAATTACTCCACCAAGGATTGTTGTTAGACTTGTCTTCAACGAATTTAGAAAGTCTCTCTCCCAAAACATCCCAAGTGGAAATAGAATCGACTGGGAGAGTTCTAAATAAATCAAGGGCTTTACCCTTGAGTGATGTAGCCAATGGCTTCAAAGCAACATCTTCCTCCGTGACATGATGAGCATTGCAGAGAGATGCAACATCTCTGATGTGTTCAATGGAAGTTACTTGTCCTTCTCTAGTGAATGATGGCAAGCCTTTCAAAGAAGCCAATGGAATGTTTTTGTGACTCGTAATCCTTAGAGGACCACCTTGATTGAATGGTACAAATGGTAGATTTCTCACCATTACTTGATGTGTTGTACTGGAACTGGATGGTACAATCTGATTTATCAGTGGTGGATGTTCAGGAACAACTTTTCTTTGAGATTCTCCAAGATCTTCAAAAACCTCTTGTTGTGAATCTAGAAATTCAGTGCAATAAGAGGGAGGAGCTGAACTTTTCAGATCTTAATTTCCTTGGTCTCCCAGGTCTCATTCCTCTTTGAATAGGTTGAACAGAATACTCTCTAGGACCTCTAGGATCTCTTTGGACTCTCTTGGTGAAAGACAGCTGTAAGAACTCAAATTATTTAACATTCCTTGTTCGGATTTGATTCATGTATCACAAGGTCCCACTAGACGTGCCAAAAACTATTTAGGTTTGAAAATATCACCCCAACTCAGGCATTAGGTCTTAATGGTATCCTATCCTAACAATGGAAACCTTCTTGAGTTGTGGGTGGACTCTAATTCAGGAGTTTCCAGATTCTAGGCGGATTCCTATTTGATCTAGAATATCACCTCCTAATTGAAACCTTAGTGGGAAAAGGGAAAAGGAATTTTAAAACTAAAAGGGAAAATAGGGTGATACACCAAAATGAAATCAGACTTTTCTTGGAAACTAAAACAGTAACCCCAACTCATATACCAAAAGTTTGACACCTTGAATCACTGATCAACATATAGGTTGATTAGACCTTACTACTAGGGTATAGACCACAAATAGCTTAATCTATCAACAAACATACATATTCTACATAAGGCTTGAATTTTTCTCACCTAGAGGAGGAATAAGAAACATTCACTTCTCCTAGCTACCAAAATGAATAAACACTTATGAAGAATGATAAAAACAAGATTTGAATCAATACTCAAAATATTTGGAGAAATAGATCATCTGCTTTATTATCCTCCAAAAATCTAACAAGTAGGTTATAAAAACAAGATCTCCAAGGAATCAAGGAACAATATGCTCACTTTCAGCCTCTTCTCCAAAATCTACAACAAAACCCCCTAAAACTATTGTCAAAATCAGTTTTATATCTTCCCTATGCCTCTAATTCAAAAATCCAAGCCATCATTATTTGCCCTAATTTGGCCTAAATTCATGCCAAAACCTAAGCCCAAACATCATGCCATTACTAATTCCCTAAATGTTGGTTCTAAAATAAGGATATAAATCCTTTTACAATAATTTAAAACCAACATTTTAAACTATTTTATATTGAATAAAATTCAACATAAATATAAGCTCAACCTACCTTAGATCTAAACTTTAGACATAAAATAAAACGCCCAAGTCTAGCATTTTCTAAGTGTTAAAGGGTTGAAATGACCCCTTCAACCACTTGCAAGCTATGAGGAAAATGAGGTTGTGAGTTGGCACTGTGATCTTCAAGCTCTGTCAAGATGTAGACAGTTGTAATTAAGGCATTGAATTAGAGTTGCAGTGGATTCCAAATACACAAAACTCTTATTCATTCCTTGATTTTTGCATTTTTTGGCTTTGAGTTTGAAAGACTAAAGATAAAAAACCCCAAGTCAATAGAAAAATCTTTGCAATAACCATGGCATTTGGCTTGGACTTCACTGACATTAACAAACTCTCTGTGTATTGAGAGGTCTCTAGCATAGGGTGAAACTGATCCTAAATTGAGAGTTTTGTTATTTATGAGCTCGACTTTTTCTCTCTATGATCTGGAGATCACTTGGCATGATTTCAGCTTGGTTCACTGAGTTTGATCTCGAGCTTAGAGCTCAGTTATGCATGTTTGGGCTTGGCTCTAAGCTCGGCCTGTGATTGGACTCTTTTAGTTTTGATATGAACTTGAGCATAGATATGCTGGAATCAGAACTTGATATGTGACCGATAACTTGGGCTTGCTTCATTTGTTGAACTCGTTGTGACTAGAAGATGTCTTCGATTGGGAACAGAACTCGAGCCTTGAGCTCGACCATGAGTTGTGACTGGTCTTCATTCAACTTTGAGTTTGAGCATATCTTCTTGGTAAGTATGCACCCTTGCATCTAGTGTAATTGAGAATGAAGTTTGTTTCCCTCCTTTGATCTGGGCTTTTCTCTAATAGTGCTAGCTCTCTTCCATGATTTTTGGGTTAGACAGGAGATAGAGCTTGAGCCATGTCCATGCAATGAATCACGGCTTAAAAGAAGAATGATCTCTAGTAGTCTCTGCCTAGTCTAGGCTGTGGCTAGAAGATGTGGAACTACGAATAGGTTGTGAACTCGGCTAGAAGCTTGGGAATCTTTCAACCACAACTTTGGACTAAGTCATGGCAGCTGTAACTTGTATTTAAGCTTGGACTAGAAGACACAAGCTCTTGACCGATATTTGATTTATCCTTTACTTTAGATAAGTACTTCATTCCCTCCATTTGCTTCAAACTTGGGTTTTGTTGTTCACATGTAATCAGCTCAGCGTTTAAAAGCACCATGTTTGTAGCTAGTAGATGTGTCATGCATACCCACATTGTTTCTTCTCTATGTTTTCTTTAAATATATAGATGATAATGTTGAAACCGATAACACTATTCTTTGACCTTACAATAGATAGGCATTTGATAGAAGTTTTAAAAAATAAAAACTCACAAATATTTAAGCCCATGGCTAACTAAAACTATGATTGAAAGATATTCAAAAATTATACAAGTCACTTAACATATTGCTCATAGCTCCTTCAATGAAAATAATGAACTCTCTAAGGCTCGTGGATGAAAGATGTGGAATTATCATTTGGGTATTTGAACCAGTCATTTCTACCAATCTTTTACATATTACTCTCCAACTTCATCAATGAAAATAATTAAAACTTCATGGCACGACCACTATTTGTACTAGATATGTATGCTTGTTGTAAACAAAAACCACCATCATGCTCACTATTTTTTGTAACATTTACCGCCATGCTTGATGTTTTTAAGCCCCTTCGAATGCACCTTGTTTTTCTGATGTTGCACCACTGTATTGTCAATTTATTCACCAATAGTATTTCACATCAACACACACCAGCACAGGTCACAAATTCTCACTGTCACAAAACAATGACCAAGCCACTATTCTTTATTTTCACCAATCATTTTTATTTCAATGTGCATCAGCTGAATAAAATGAACTGTGATCTATAAGATCAAAGGCTAATCTATTTTTTTTAATTCATTTTAAAAACATTTCTTTGCTACACTGATGACAGTGAACATCCCTTAGCTTTACTGGTGTAAACCACCATGCTTGATCATAGTCTCCTCCTCTGTTCTACGTTGAAAAAGAATCACTAATGCTGAAAATGAATCTTTATCATAAGAAATGCCATACGATAATAATGTTTGTTTAATATCTAATAAGTTTGAGCATGGGCTTGTGACATTCAAAGACATCAGAATGAAATTTGATGGAGTTCGAGCACGGGCTCGTGACATCCATCAAATACATATTGTAAACATTTTATGTCTTTTAAGCTCAGTTCTGTAGCATTTCTCTTTTGTTTTAATCAGCAACAACAGTGAATTCCTTGTTAAGACATTTTGAATTTAGTAATAATATTGAATATGGAACTTCAAAATACGTAATACCAAGGTATGTGCAGGATCATGGTATGCTAAACTAGGCCCTTAAGTGGCAATGAAAATTTAGAAAATCGGGTTTAGGCAAGTTGATATAAAATTTGAACAAGTTATAAATATTATATCAAAAATATGTAAGAGAATCTGTAGAAAATTAAATTTAGTTTCTAAGATACTAGGTCTTTTTTGAAAAAAATTATTCTATATGTTGAAAATTTTAAATTTCAATGCAGCAGTACGAAAATTTTAGGAAAAAAATAAGGAGTACATGTATGTCTGACCACCTTAAACACAATCAAATGATAATTCTTTTTTACAAGATTCTAGATATAAGTAGTAGACTTATGTCTGGATGTGGCACATACTTTTTTGTAGTTTTTTTACAAGTAAATAATTAATTATGATTTTTCTTCTACAACTTTTCCAGAATACAAAAACTATCATGTCTCACCATGTTAACTTAGTCTAAACTTTATCAAATTGAAAACTTTTTTTATTTTTGTTATAGTAGGAAAAGCATAGAATGTGACACATTTTTTGGATTTAAAAAATGATATACAGTTTGAAAGTTATAGCTATTTTTTAATAAGTCTATCAATTAGGACTAGAAGGATAACAAGTAGGTGTGTGTCTGACCACATTAAATAAAATCAAAAGATAACATTTTTTTAATAAGATTCTAGATAAAAGTAGTAGACTCATGTCCGAATGTGATGTATATTTTTTTTGTATTTTTTTCCAATTAAATAATTAATTATGATTTTTCTGCTACAAATTTTCCTGAATAGTAAAACTCTTGTGTCTGACCACCTTAACTTCATCTAAAATTCATCAAATTGAAAGAATTGTTTATTATTATTGTATTAGGTGAAGCATAGAATATGATGTATATTTCAGATTTAAAAAATGTTATATTATTTGAAAGTTATAGTTGTTTTCCAAAGAGTCTACCAATCAAGACTTTTTTTCACATTGCCACTTTTTGGCATACCATGATCCTGCACATACCCACCAATGTTTATGCTGTTGAACCTTGACAATTGAACATGATTGTTTTGAAGAAATATGGCACCTTGTTGTAGCATCTTGTAAGACACTTTATACTGCATCATTCTTCTCTGACTGTGAGGTGAAAACTAGTCAACTTTGAGCACTACAATTCATTCTGTTAATCTTGTTAGGTTAGTGAACATAATAAATAAATTTGTTTATGAAAATGCCAACAAATGGACACTTATGAATCAATATTTAGGTTATTGTGTTCACTAATCTAACAAGGTCTTGTTGATTCTTAAAAAGGTTTCTCAGCTACAAACACTAAGTCCTTTTTTTTTAGATTTTTGGTTTTAATATAAGGACAACATACATCAAAATAACCATTAATAGTAAAAGGTTTCATGTTTAAAAACAAGTCCCTTTAATACTATCTTTCATTTAGTGTCAATGCACATTTCGTTATTGCATTGAATTTACCAGATAGAAATGCACCTTTGAAAAATTGATTGTTGTATGATGTTTCTATTCCATGCATTGCTTAGATCCAGTTAGATCTAACACCATTTTCTCTCTCATGATGCAGATGAAAACCCTAAAGTCCTAAAAGATGAAGACCTGGACCTGAAGACCTAGCACCTGACAGACAACTAGCTGACAACACATAGACAACAAGGCAATGCATGGGACCCCTACTCCACACTTCTATCATGCTTTCTGTTATGCAAATGTACTCTTTGATTAACATGAAATATGAAATATGAAAGAACACTTGTATGCTACATTCAATTTTGAATGCACAATGTAATGATCAATTATGAATTTAAAAATTTTGAAATGTGATCAATACTTAGAGTACAATAATGAAATCTAATAATGAATGCAATAACAAAATGTTAATCAACAATACCTAAAAGATAGTGTTAATTGGACCCTAAAATTGCAATCTTTTCCTATTTGTGTTTATTCTTTTGTATGCTATAAATTTTGGGTAACAATATATATATTTACATTTTAAAGGTAATGAGTATGTACATTTGGAGAGATATAAAAGAAGGATGGATTGAGCTATGGAGTCTAGTGTAAGTTGAATAGTCAACCTCCATTTGCAGTTCCATCATGACCTTGCTCTAGCCTTTTGATGGTGCTTTGTCTTTTACGTTAGTCTTGGAATCATTCTTGGTTCACTTAGTTAATTTTGCAATGGTTGTTTGGTGTGATATTTTCTTTTTCTTTTTAACCTTCTTTTACTCTCACTCATGGTATATGTGTTTTTAATTTTTTTGAAATTGATATTGTCCCCTTTCCATTGAGGTGTCTAGTCAGCACTAATGACTGATGGTAGTGGTACCTTGAGAGAGTCATCTAGGTACAAAGGGCTTAGATGGTGATTAATCCACTAGTAAGTTGTTTAAGGGTGTGGTTTCAAGTGATGAGAAGGAAGTTGTGTCGATCTCTACCAAGTTTGAAGTATGACAGATTTTGAGTGCGACTTGCTCTTTGGATTTCATTTTATTTTATCATATTCCTAGAGAGTGGAGTATATTGGTAGATTGATTAGCCAAATGGGCTTCTGAGTATTTGAAGGGGTGGTATGTGAATGATTGGAAAGTTTTGTCTCCAAAATGGTCTCTTCCTGCAAAGAAGTTATTGGTGGAGTATAGGAATGTGTAGCTAGTTTTGCACTTTCCCTTGGTGTTATTGCTATTGGTTGTCTTTCAATTGTTTCTCCCTAGGCTTATGACCTTGTTCTTTGTAATTCCTTTTTATGTTGAATAAATTTTTTACCCCTTTTCTTCAAAAAAAAAGTTAATATATGTATCTTACATACAAAAATTCTCTCTGTCTATATTCATAAATAGATCTAGCAACTAAAATGAACTAGACTTGGTTTAAATATATGCATGTTATATAGATAAATGATCTAGTTGTTTATATTCACAAATGGATAGCAACTAAAATGATAGTAAAATTACACCTATTCAAAAGATTATTGATTGTTTAATCCTACTATTGTGCATTAGTAGGAGATATTTAAATGAACTTGTGCCTATACATTTAATGAATTTAATTTATGATTCTAATTCTATCATCATTTCTTATTTAATTCTATTTAATAATATAAATGTATGTTTGCATAATTCTAACAGGGATAAACCATTGTTCATTTAAATCATGCATCTTACATATCAAAATATTCTTTGGCTATATTGGCTTTAACAATGAGTAATTTCATTATTTCTTTTATATTGAATAAAGATTATTACAATAAAATAAATTAGCAATTTATAAAGGAGTTACACATTTTGATCAATATTAAAGGCGAAGACACAATAGCATTACAATGATTGACCTCGAAGGAAAAGACAAGGGATATTTTTGCAGTTGTAGAAAAATACATTACACATAATCCCCTTTGATAAGAATGAGTGAATCTTAGGGACAAACTACTAGATACGAGTGCTAAATTACTTTTTATTGTGAGTTAACCAAAATTTTAAATTGCATGAAGGTCCTCGTAATATTGCATTAACCATCTTTTGATTATGCGAATCTCCTTCTTTCGAACTTGTACAAGCCATTTTGGATCATCCGCAGTTGCAAATCTAAGATCTGCATGATGTGCCCCTACAATCCACTCATTTTAAGTATAAGTTTCTAATGGTAAATGTAAAATATTTCTCTTCTTCATCAAACCAAAAAAATTAAATTCAAACATACCTTTCTTAGCAACGATTGTCACAATGCTTTCACTTATATATTCTAACACCCTACAATATAAATGAAAAAGGCTACATAACTATGTGTTTTAAAAAATAAAATTTTAAAAATGACTTAGTACTTTTAATTCAAATACACAAAAAATAAGTTTGTTGTCTCACCCTCCATTACTCCAAGGATCTCTCAATCCATTGAAAAATATTATATTACTTCCAAATTGCTTAAGCACCCTCTTGATATTCTACAATACAGTATATGAATAAAATTTATAATACTACATATAATTTCGTCAAGGAAAGTAGAATCTCATAATATTTATATTTAAATATATTATTAAGATGATACATGTTCATTCCAATTAGACTATACTTACATGACCACCGAATTCAGTTGTGATCCAGTGTGGCCTTGGTTCAATACCATCTGTAAATGCACAATCTTGTACTATTTCCGGATAACTGAATGTTGACTTAGGAAACATACTTTTAATTGGATCATCCTCCATGGGTTGTACCATCTCTGTACAATACTACATTCCAACAAACAAACTCTCCTTTTCACACATTCCTTTAGAAAAATAAAAGGTCATTTCAAATAATTATATAAAGAAATAATAATAAAAGATTGAACCTGAAAATTCCAACCATTCTCTCCATGAGGATCACTGGGCCTCAGATCAAAGCAACTCAAGTTCCCTGTATAGTTATAAAATATATTTGCTGCTCCATATAGTTGGCTTAGGATATTGTTCCCACTAGATGGATTGTCGATTGCCTTGCACATCTAAACAATAAAGAGAATCATTTAGAAGAGAATGTAAGTTTGTTTTTATAATAAATATTGCAATGATGATAAATGGGTATGAAACTCCATTACTTGTTTCACTGGATAGGCTGGCAAATTCTGAATAAAGTTAGCAGGGGTTGGATAATCTGCTTCTGCAGCTTCAAAGTAAGCTCCATTCAGCCACCCTTCCACACTATCAACGTCACTATCTCTGAACCAATGTCAAAAAATTTATGTGAGATAAAATAAAAGAATATCAGACAATATTGTACAAAGATTCTCTGGTTTTACTTGCAGAGCCTGAAAGATTCTTTGATGGATCTTCTGCCACTTGGAGTTGATGACATCTCCTCCAATATCTTCCACGACTTCTTTATTACATTGAAGCAGTTTTGGCTTTCGCTCTACAAAAAACCCAAAAAAGAATTAAAAAACAGATGTCCAAACAAAAAAATCAAAAGTAAACATAATGATTCATGTTGAAAGAATCAAAACAATCAGATCTTTATATTTTAATCTTAATGAACAGTAAAAACTTCATGGAAAACAAATTAGACATAACAAGGTGGAAGAATGATCAATAATACCCTAAAATCGTTTGAGACAATGTTGTCAAAACCAGCTGGAGGTACAATGAGATCGAAAGCCAAAATGGGAGCAGATGAAGCCAATGCCCCAATTGTAATGTGTGGGTACTTGAGTCTGAACCAGGCCGCTAACACTGCAAACCCAGTTAACATATACACATAAAAACAGGGTTTCATCACTGAGATTTGAAACTATGAGACAAAATTATTGGAACACACTTACTTCCACCATAAGATCCTCCAAACACAACTACTGGTGAATCCTCTGCTGTTAAATTCTTTTTGAGGTCTGTAATCAATATAGCAAAATCAGCTAAAGCTTGAGAGGCACTCAGATAGCCCATTGTGGTGGCATTGCTGTAAGCTACATCTTTACTCCCGAATGGCATTGATTCACCATAATAGCGGTGCTGAAATCAATTTAAACCCATATTGAGATCTTCTTTGCTAATCAAATTAAAATAGGATTAGATAAATTTTGATTAAGTTCAATCGAAAAAAGGGTCCGAATTTATTTACAATCTTAATAACAACAATAAAAGTAACATCAAGTCAGAAGGCAAGTGGAAAGAACAGAACTCATAAAAAGTGAGACCACCAAAAAACAGTAAGGAACAAGTTCTTACTGAAGAGAAAGCTATAACGGACGGGAAAAGGGATCCCGACCCTATAAAGATTAAACAACTAGTGTATTTTCACATTACATTTTGAATAAAATTTTGAAACTTATTAATGTGTAATTGCCATGTCTAGAAAGAAAAAATTATCTAGATTTTTATGACTTCAACCTATCATCTTCTTGTTAAACAACATACTAAATGTTAATTTGTTTGATTCATCAAAACCATATTAATTCATGAGTTCTTTTGATGAATAATCTAATAACTACTTCAACCAAAATCCACCAATCACAAGATATATACAATTTATACACTAGTATCTTGTTTTCTCATCATGGGTAATAAGATTTAGATCCAAGATGTTTTGAAGAAGCATTTACACTGTATATATTTTGGGATCTGTATATGATATATGGTTTTGTTTGTTGCTTTTTGTTTTGTTTTCCTATAGATTTAATGACTGTGCTCTTCTTTCCAGCTAGATTCTATCAATATTGAAATGGGATATGTGGAGCAGAACTTACCTCAATGAAGACCAGAAGAGCCTTGAATTGAGGTGCAATGTCAAACATAAAGCCAGTGTTTTGAGTAAACCATTCAATATATCCTTCATTTCCTGTATACACAAAGATTGGAGAATTGGATGAAGCACCCCCCCAGTGTTTTGAGTTGATGAGATATTTATAAAGAATAAAAAGAGAATCACATAACATAGAGTTTATGTGGAGACAAGTTTATTTCGCATAAGGAGACAAGTGTATCTCCACATAAACTCTATGTTATGTGATTCTCTTTAGTTGTTGACTTGTGCCTCATTTTCTTCATTGCCTCATTTTCTTCATTATGATAATGTTATGCTTTGTTTATTTTTGTTATAAGTTCATATAATTGTTAACAAGAATTATACACTGGCTTATTTTTAGCATCATAATGAAGAAGGAACTAAGCACGATATTCACAAATGGATAGAAACTAAAATTATAGCTGAATTACACCTATTCAAAAGGTTATTGATTGTTTAATTCTATTATCCTACATTGGTAAGAGAGAGTTAAATGAACATACATCTACACAATTAATGAATTTGATTGTACAATTCTAATTCTACCATCATTGCTAATTTAATTCTATTTAATGAAATAAATGTATGTTTGTGAAATTATAGCATGGATAAATGTACGTTTGTTTAAGTCACACATCTTGCATAGAAAAATAATCTTTGGCTATATTGGCTTAAACAGTGGATAATTTCGTAATGTTTTTTACATTGAATACAGCTGATTACAATTATAAGGTAGTAGACTATAAAGGAGTTGCACACAATGATCGATCTTAAAGACAAAGACACAATAGCAATACAATGATCAGCCTTAAAGACAAGAGTTGAGGGATATTTTGTAATTGTAGAAAGATACGTTACATATAATCCATTTCAATAAGAATGAGTGAATCTTAGGGACAAATTGCTAGATACAAATGTTATATTACTTTTTATTTTGACCTAACCAAAAATTTAAATTGCATGAAGGTCCTTGTAATATTGCATTAACCATCTTTTGATTATGCGAATCTCCTTGTTTCGAGCTTGTACAAGCCATTTTGGATCATCCATGGTTGCAAATCTAAGGTCTACATGATGTGCCCCTACAATCCATTCATTTAAGTATAAGTTTCTAATGGTACAAATGGAAAATATTTGTCTTTTTCATCAAACAAATGAAATTGAATTCAAACATACCTTTCTTAGCAATAATTGCCACAATGCTTTCATTTATATCTTCTAGAACCCTACAATATAAATGAAAAAGACTACATTATGATGTGTTTAGGAAAAAAAAGAAGTTAAGGATGACTTAGAACTCTCTAATTCAAACACACAAGAAATAAGGTTGTGTCTCACCCTCCATTACTCCAAGGATCTCTCAATCCATTGAAAAATATTATATTGCTTCCAAATCGCTTAAGCACCCTCTTGATATTCTACAATGAATGCATTTCAGTAAAATTCATAATACTAAATATAATTTCTTCAAGGAAAGTAGAATCTCATTGTAGTTATATTTAGATACATTGTTAAAATGAGACATGTTAATTTCAATTAGACTATACTTACATGACCACCGAATTCAATGGTGATCCAGTGTGGCCTTGGGTCAATACCATTTGTATGTGCACAATTTTGTATTGTTTCTGTATAATTGAATGTTGACGTAGGGAACATGCTTTCCATTGCATCATTCTCCATTGGTTGTACCATCTCTGTACAATACTACACCCCAACAAACAAACACTCATTTTTACACATTACTAAAAAGATTGTCTTTGTATTGTTTCTAGATTCGATTGTGTATGTTTATTTATATCAATATTTTGAATTATACTCAATGATCTAGTCATTAGGGTGTTAGAGTTGATGATAAATTATTGAATATGATCTGAAAGATTGATGCAATAAACATACACAACCAAATCCAAAAACAACACAATAATATATTATAAATAATAGAAAACTTATATCCAAAAAAAATATTTCAGAAAATCATATGATTAAATAAAAACAAAAAATTGAACCTGAAAACTCCAACCATTCTCTCCATGTGGATCACTGGGTCCCAAATCAAAGCATGTCATGTTCCCTGTATAGTTATAGTATATGTTTGCTGCTCCATATAATTGGCTTAGGATGTTGGTCCCATCAGATGGATTGTCTATCGCCTTACACATCTACACAAACAAAGATAATCATTAAGAACTTTTTTGAAGTGCAAAAATAACGAAAATCAAACTATTTAACAAACTGTAAAAGATTTTGGATAAACATTTCAAATAAATTTGTGATTCATCATAACAATGAGAGTAATTCTATCATCATTTTAATTAGATTTTGACAATACTCCATTCTTGTGCACATTTAAAGTTAGTTTTTTTTCTCAATAAACATTGTTATGATGATAAATGGGCATGAAATTTCTTTACTTGTTTCACTGGATAGGCAGGCAAATTTTGAATAAAGTTAGCAGGGGTTGGATAATCTGTCTCTGCAGCTCCAAAGTAAGCTTGACTCAGCCACTCCTCCACACTATCAACATCACTATCTCTGAACCAATGCCAACAGTTTTCTATGAGGAAATTTTGAAAAAAAAACATTAGACAATATTGTACAAAGATTCTCTAGTTTTACTTGCAGAGTCTGAAAGATTCTTTGATGGATCTTCTGCCATTTGGAACTGATGTCATCTCCTCCAATATCTTCCACGACTTCTTTATTACATTGAAGCAGTTTTGGCTTTCATTCTACCAAAAACCCAAAAGGAAAATTAATAAACAGATGCCCAAACCAAATCAAAAAATCAAAATTTAATATATATAATGATTTAGCTTGAAAAAGATTAAATACATACACAATGAAATCTTTTTATTTCAATCTTAATGAACTTTGACAACTTCATGGAAGATAAGCTGGACATAACAAGGGAAGAATTGTTAATTAATACCCTAAAGTCATTTGAGACAATGTTGTTAAAACCAGATGGATTTGCTATGAGATCGAAAGCCAAAATTGGAGCAGATGAAGCCAATGCGCCAATTGCAATATGTGGGTACTTCAGTCTGAACCAGGTAGCTAACACTGCAAACCCATTAAATATATACACATATAAACAGGGTTTCACCATTGAATTTTGAAACTCATAAGTCAAAATTATTGGAACACACTTACTTCCACCATAAGATCCTCCAAACATAACTACTGGTGAATCCTCTGCTGTCAAATTCTTTTTGAGATCTGTAATCAATATGGCAAAATCAGCCAAAGCTTGAGAGGCGCTCAGATAGCCCATTGTCGTGGCATTGCTGTAAGCTACATCTTTACTCCCATATGGCATTGATTCACCATAGTAGCGGTGCTGAAATCAAGTTAAACCCATATTGAGATCTTCTTTGGCTAATCAAAGTAAAATAGAACCAGATAGGTTTCCACAGTTCATTCTGAATAAAATTTCAGAGCTCCTGTAATTGCCATGTCTAGGAAAAACATTTTTGACTTCAACATATTATTCATCAAAACCTACTAATTAATAGATTCTATTGAAGAAAATAGTGTGATTCAGATGAAAATGAACTACTTGAGCTGAAATCCACCAATCAAAACACATAAAATTTATGCACTGTATTTTGAGATCTTTACATAGTATATGTTTTTGTTTTGTTTTCCTATAGATTTAATGACCATGCTCTTCTTTCCAGCTAGATTCTATCAATAATGGAGTAGAAATGTAGAACAGAGCCAACAGAACTTACCTCAATGAAGACAAGAAGAGCCTTGAATTGAGGTGCAATGTCAAACATAAAGCCAGTGTTTTGAGTAAACCATTCAATATATCCTTCATTTCCTGTATACACAAAGATTGGAGAATTGGATGAAGCACCCCCCCAATGTTTTGAGTTGATGAGATACTTTTGTTGAAAAGTGAGATAGCTGTGTGGAGTGAAGCTGAAATGGTCCAAAGTTTGTGTGAAATATTTGACATCATATTGTGCATGAGTTTTCTGTCCTGAGACTCTGAGAGCATAAGGGAGGGAAGCAGCAGGCACAAAAGTAAGTCCAGCCGATAGAAGAATCATATAGAAGAGGATTGCCATTCTATGGACATGTTTTCTTTCCTTCTTGTTATTCATGGTATCTATAAGAGAGAGGTACGGAAGTCATACATTTCTATATTTACAAATGGCGTCTTTTTGATTGGTTGGTTTGCCATTTTTTTTCTAAATAACTATTTTAAACCACATTCAATTCAAAAGTTAAAGGTTAATTTAAGTCAATAAAGTTGGATTATTAGTTTTAGTCAATAAAGGTAGCTAATTATTATTGCTTTTACATGTGAAATTGTTTGTGACTATTGAAAGATGATATTCAAATGCAATGATTACTTTGTTTTTTTCTTAATTTCTTCATATACCTACTACTTGCATGTGATAATTGTTATAATTGTACGGCATTAATATGAAGGAGATGCTTTCAATTATATTTTCTTTCAATTATATATATATATATATATATATATATATATATATATATAGTAGCAGTCACAATGTGATATGGAAGACATTTTATAATTTTTAATATTTGAATATATGATGGTAAGAGTTACTGTTACAATTAGTGTTACTGTTATGGTTAATGTTAGTGGTAGGGTTACGGTTAAGGTTAATGTTAAGGTTAGAGGGAAGGTTAGAATATTATATGAATTTTATTCTATAATTATGTAAGGGTTAGTGTTACGGTTAGTTTTATTGTTACAATTAGTGCTACTATTATGCTTCAGGTTAATGTTAGGATTACGGTTAAGGTTAGTGTTAGGATAACATTTAAGGTCAATGGTGTAATTAGGGTTAGTCTTAAGGTTAGTATTAAGGTTAGGGTTAGTATCACAGTTAACCTTAGCATATCACCTAGGGTTAATGTTAGGGTTATGGTTACGGTTAGGGTGAACGGTTTAAAGTTAGGAGTAATATTATGTTAATGGTTATAATTATATTTAGGGTTAGGAGTAGGATGAGGGTTAGTATTACAGGTAGGGTGAGATTAATATTAAAGTGACAATTAGTATTTGTATATGTTAACAATTACAATTAAAATTATGATTAAGGTTAGGGTTATAATTATGGTTAGGGGTTAGAATGAGGGTTAATGATTAGATTATAGTTTATTTGGGTTCATATTAGGGTACATGGATATGATTAAGTTTGGAGGTAAGGTTATAATAAAGTTTAAAATTAGAGTTTAAGGTTGAGGTTAGGATTACAATTAGAGTTAAGACAAGTTTAGGTTATGGTTCAAAGTTATGGTTAAAATTATGGTCAATTTTAGAGATCCATCTCTCAATCAAACATGAATTGTAATATCTTATATATTAGATAAATAATAAGTGTTATCAAATAGTAAATTGAAATTTATATTTTTTATTATTTTTATTTATATTAAATATATTTTT
Source organism: Chamaecyparis obtusa (assembly GCA_027943335.1). NCBI lineage: Eukaryota > Viridiplantae > Streptophyta > Pinopsida > Cupressales > Cupressaceae > Chamaecyparis > Chamaecyparis obtusa. The sequence goes on from BSBK01006690.1 coordinate 1,880,172, forward strand.
TAATATATTTAGATATTAGGTTTAGGGTTGAGGTTCCATCTCTCTCCTCCCTCCCCTATCCCTTCTCACTCTCTCTAGATATGGCCCCTAATCATCTTCTCTCTCACTCTCTTCCCCCCTCATCTCACCATCATTAACCCTGTCTCTCTCTACCCCTATCTCTAAGATTTCTCTCTATTGAAAACATCTCTCTCTCTCTCCCCTCTCCTCTCCCTTCCCACTCTCTCTAGATATTCCCCCTAATCACCCTCTCTCTTAGTATCTCCCCTCCCCTATCTCACCATTATATGCTCTCTCTCTCTCTCTCTCTCTCTCTCTCTCTCTCTCTCTCTCTCTCAAACATCTCTTTTTGGGTTCATATTAGATCACATGGATAAGGTTAAGGTAAGGATAAAGTTTATAATTAAAGGTTGACGTTAGGGTTAGGGTTAGTGTTAAGACTTAGGTTATGGTTATGGTTAGGGTTATGGTTAGTTCTCTCTCTCTCTCTCTCTCTCTCTCTCTCTCTCTCTCTAAGTTAATCAAACATGAATTGCAATATCTAATATATTAGATAAATAATAAGTGTTATCAAATAGTAAATTGACATTTTTTATTTTTTTTTATTTTTAGGGTTGGGGTTCTATTTGGTTTAGTGGTAGGGTTAGTGTTCTATTTTGTATTGATATAAGGTTCAAAGTGATTTTGTGTTAGGGTTCATATTTGATTTGATTAAGGTTAGGGTCAAGGTTAAATTGGATTTATTGTTTATTTAGGTTTATGATTATGGTTTAGTTTGGTTTAGTATTTTTTTAAAAGAAAAAGTCATGGGTGAACCACTGATATTTTATTAATATGAAAAGAAACTGGTTCAAGAGCTCAATTGGGAAAGAACCAGAAAGAAAACCCAATATCATAGCCTAAGTACATAGAGAAGTTATCAAAGAACCATAGTTACAAGATGGATATCATTATCCAGAGATATAACAAATACAAGGGTATGTGCAGGATCATGGTATGCCAAAAAGTGGCGATGTGAAAAAAACTTATTTTCACTTGTCCAAAAGTGCACAAATAGATTTGTTGACTTTTTGGTAGGCCTGGGTGTCAGTACACCTGGCCAAACCAAAAGCCAAACCTGAAGGCATTATCGGATATCCGATATTATTGGATATCTGATATTTGCCAGTGAATATAAATCACTGTACCCAGCCGCGTTCAACATTTTTTCATTGCAAAAATGTTGAACGCGGCTAGGCTTTCGGATATTCGGTCCCATATCCCCTATCTGATTTTTCCCAAATTGCCCGGGTAAGTTTAGCTTGTATTTTTTATTGGTTTAATTGTTTTTTGTTATTTTTAAATATAAATACATAGTTTTTTATATAAAAATTAGGGTAGCAATGATTTTTTGTATTATTTTTTAAAATTCATTGTAATTATCTTTTTTTTTTCATTGCTATCAGACATGGAATCAAAAAACCCTCCTAATGATCCCACAAACAATCCAGACCCACCTCCCAACAATCCTCCACCTCCAGAAGATGTACCTGTCACAAACCCTCATTGTTTAGAAGATCTAATAGGAGATAATCTAAATGAACTTCGAAGATTGGAAACCACATATGCCAATATCCCCACATTGTGCCCCATGTTTACAACATAGAACACAATAATTGAAAACATGGAGAAACTGCCACAACAACATAATGCTACACTTCTTTGGCGCGATTCCATGCACACCCAACTTAACAATGGGCTTGATTACGATGAAGTCATGAACCTAAATATAACAAAACATGACATAGCTAATCTTTTTGTGGATCCTAAAGCCAGTCTAAAAGTAGACCCTAAAAAAACCAAGTTGTCAATTAAATGGTGCACAAATAGTGCAATACGTGACAACTTTTGGGACCGTTGGTGGATGGTTTTTGATAGACCACCTCACAAAAATTTGGATGTCCCATTTTATTTTCTTAGAAAATTGTATGCTGAATTTGTGCTAGGTCACAAGGTGGATTATTGGAGCATGAGACAGAACCAGGGTGTAGGTTTAGGTGCTCCACAAGATAGGCCATCGTCACAATGGGTGAAATCTCGCACATATGTCCCCCCTCCCAAGATTTCACCACCTCCCACAGTGCAGCATCCAAACATTATTGTTGAGGCTGGCTCATAGACTATTCGAGCCATTCGCGCATTGAGTGATCTATTGGTTACGCAGAGCACAACATTGTTGCCTCCTCATCCTGATGCTTCTCATGCTTCCACGAGCTCACATGTTTGTGTGGCCCACACTTGCATTATATGCAAGAATATTTGTGTTGGTCCCTTGACTAACAGTGATGCATATAGTTTCAGCTTCAATGGGGATGACTCTACACAACACACTATAGGCACTGAAGCGGCTCATGGAGATGTGCATCAGGAGCCTACAGTGCCATGGACTCCCACTGTTACGGTAAGGGTAAACCATTCACTTTTTACATTGTTTTTAAATTTTATTGTTTGTATTTTTAGTAGAATTTCCTTATAATAATTTCCCACTTATGTCTTTTTATGTGTTACATTTATGTTCAGTTGATGACAGAGGAGGAGATGGCATAGGTGGAGGGGTCCATGCTTTAGGCCATATCATTTGGTCTTGACTCTTCCATGGTACATATGTTTTAATGTACTCATTGGTTTCCTTTTAAATTATGATAATAGTATAGGTACATTGTTTTCTAATTTTTATGATCATCTTTTACATACTGATGCAAGTGTCACTAGTTGCCACCGGGGGGCAATGTGAGGGGGTACAGGTCTCAGTTGTTGATAAAGGAAAGGTAATTAAGTAATTTAGTTTGTTTATGCATACATGTAAACTTGTCAATTGTGCGTACTCATTTTTAATTTACATGGTTTATTTGACAGAGAGTGGCATTTGATGCTGTCATGAGACCCTATCATCATGATAGAGTCACAGGCATATCCATTCAGAGTGATAGCCCCATGGTACGTACATTTCTAAAGTTATTTGTGTGCATTTTTCTATCAAGTATATAATATATGGTCAAGTTATGATAATATGAAGTATCCGTTTGACTTTTGTAGGTCACTCCTAGTTTGAGGGAGCCAGAACGGCTAGGGTTTGTATCGCTGATGACTCAGCCAACAATCCCTAAAGAAAGGTCAACAAAGGTAAGTTTTAATGTTAATTCAGTTATTTTGTAAACATATATTTGCTACCAAGTTTTTAACATTAAATAGTATAACTCATAGATCAATTTCATGTTCGTAAACATATACAAGTGGGAGTCGTCATTGGTGGCACTATTCCTGCGCTACCTATAAGGACATATATTAGGTCTCCTGCCTGCGGGAGGAGACAGAGAGGTGAGGTATATGAGAGTTCAATTTTAGTTTAAATTTTATTTATTATTGTTGACTATGATTCTGAATTTTAATCTAACTTGGGGTTTCACTTTTGTGTTTGAATGCAGGATCCATTAGAGCCGAAGAGTACTTCAAAGAGGATCCATTTTGATGATCCACCAGTAGAATAGGATGTCCTAGAAATATTTGTAGTTGAACTTCTTATTTTGAGATGTCATATGACATATTTTGAGATGGCGTATGCCACATTGTATCTAGATATGTCGACATATAATCATGAGGATAGAATTATTGTTCATTTTGATATATATATGAAACTTGATATTTGATCCAATTTGTTAAAATGTGTTCATTTATTCATTGTTAGTATGTAAATATGCTTGTGTGTATGTACTCTTGTGTACAATTTATGCCTTAAGTATATTCATGTATATTCAAGTACAATATTCATAACCTAAATTCACGTGTATGGGCTATGTGCATGACTTAAGTGAATTCATGTTGTATGCTTTATAATTATGTGCTACATGTATGCTTCATGACTTAAGAAAATTTATGTGTGCTCTTTATGTGCTACGTGTGTTCACACATGTAATTCATCATTTGAGGTATATAAGGATATCTATTAAAGTGGTTTCAAGGTTTTTAGACTTACCTTTTACTCCCAATGGCTAAAAGACTTCAAACTAGCCTAATTACATAATCAAACACCCTTTTGGCAATACTCAAACACCCTTTTGGTCATATCAAAACATATTGGTCTTTTGGACAAAATATCAGTACTTTGTTTGTACCCCTGCACCCCTGCAAATACACTAGGAATGCCTAAGAAACATGGTCTTGTAGGATCGTTGATACCTCTCACGAGGTCCAAGTTATGAGGCTTGATAGTTTGCTGAACAATCGTGCTTAGTGCAACTTTCAACTGACCCTCACTGCAAGTTTTGGCATCGAGCGAGACTAGCATGCCAAATTCAAAAAAATTTGAATCTCCCAGAATAGAGAGATGTTATTGTAGGCCTCAAAAATGCAATCCTGTAGCATCTCACGAATCTCTGATACCTCTCATGGGGTCTAAGTTACAAGCCTCGAAAGTTCACTGCCCAATCGTGCTTAGTGCACCTTGGGGACACTTTGGTTTGGTGTAGTCTGGAACGTTTTGTTGACTCAGTGGTCAAAATGGGGTTGTGCCTAGCATTTACCTGCCCAACCAAAGCTAATGGTGCAGTCCATTCGGTGCCAGGGCAAACGGTTTGGAAGTAATCCATTGGTGCAACTTTCAATTGACCCTCACTGTAAGCTTTGGCATCGAGCGAGACTGGCATGCACAATTCAAACAAATTTGAATCTCCCAGAATGGAGAGAGGTTATTATAGGCCTAAAAAATGCCCTTCTGTAGCATCTCATAGATCTCTGATACCTCTCACGAGGTTTGAGTTATGAGCCTCAAAAGTTCGCTGCCCAATCGTGCTTAGTGCACCTTGGGGACACTTTGGTCCAGCGTGGTCCGAAATGTTCTGCTGACTCAGTGGTCAAAATGAGGTTGTTCCTAATGTTTACCCACCCAACCAGAGCTAATGGTGCATTCCATTCATTTCTAGGATGAATGGTTTGGAAGTAATCTATTGGTGCAACTTTCAACTGACCCTCGCTGCAAGTTTTGGCATCGAGCAAGACTCGTGTGCCAAATTCGAACAAATTTGAATCTCCCAAAACAAAGAGAGGTTATTGTAGGCCTCAAAAACATTATCCTATAGCATCTCACAGATCTTTGATACCTCTCATAGGGTCCAAGTTACGAGGCTCAAAAGTTCATTTCCCAATCGTGCTTAGTGCACCTTGGGGACACTTTGGTCCGGCGTGGTCTAGAATGTTCTGCTGACTTAGTGGTTGAAATGGGGTTATTCCTAGCATTTACCTACCCAACTAGAGCTAATGGTGCAGTCCATTCAGTGCCAAGATGAACGGTTTGCAAGTAATCCATTGGTGCAACTTTTAACTAACCCTCATTGCAAGTTTTGGCATTGAGCAAGACTCGTGTGCCAAATTTAAACAAATTTGAATCTCCCAGAATAGAGAGAGGTTATTGTAGGCCTCAAAAATGTCATCCTATAGCATCTCATAGATCTTTGATACCTCTCATGAGGTTTGAGTTACGAGGCTCGAAAGTTCACTACCCAATCGTGCTTGGTGCACCTTGGGGACACTTTGGTTTGGCGTGGTCTGGAACGTTCTGCTGAGTCAGTGGTTGAAATGGGGTTGTTCCTAGTGTTTACCCACCCAATCAGAGCTAATGGTACAGTCCATTTGGTGCCAGGATGAATGGTTTGGAAGTAATCCATTGGTGTAACTTTCAACTGACCCTCACTCCAATTTTTGGCATCGAGCGAGACTCGCGTGCCAAATTCAAACAAATTTGAATCTCCCAAAATGGAGAGAGGTTATTTTAGGCCTCAAAAAATTCATCTTGTATAATCTCATGGATCTTTGATACCTCTCATGGGGTCTAAGTTATGAGGCTCGAAAGTTTGCTGCCCAATTGTGCTTAGTGCACCTTGGGGACACTTTGGTTCGGCGTGGTCTAGAACGTTCTGCTGACTCAATGGTTGAAATGGGGTTGTTCATAGTGTTTACCCACCCAACCGGAGCTAATGGAATAGTCCATTTGGTGCCAGGATGAACGGTTTGGAAGTAATCCATTAGTGCAACTTTCAACTGACCCTCACTGCAAGTTTTGGCATCAAGTGAGACTCACGTGCCAAATTCAAACAAATTTGAATCTCCTAGAATGGAGAAAGGTTATTGTAAGCCTTGGAAACTTCATCCTATAACATCTCACGGATCTCTGATACCTCTCACAGGGTTTGAGTTACAAGGCTTGAAAGTTCACTGCCCAATCGTGCTTAGTGCACCTTGGGGACACTTTGGTCTGGCATGGTCGGGAACATTCTACTGATTCAGTGGTCAAACCAGGGTTGTGCCTACCATTTACCTACCCAATCAGAGCTAATGGCGTAGTCCATTCGATGCAGGGATGAACGGTTTGGAAGTAATCCATTGGTGCAACTTTCAACTGACCCTCATTGCAAGTTTTGGCATCGAGCGAGACAGGCATTCCAAATTCAAACAAATTTGAATCTCCCAGAATAGAGAGAGGTTATTGTAGGCCTCAAAAACACCATCATGTAGCATCTCATAGATCTTTGATACCTCTCACGGGGTCTGAGTTACGAGGCTCAAAAGTTCGCTGCCCAATCATGCTTAGTGCACCTTGGGGACACTTTGGTCCGGCGTGGTCCGGAATGTTCTGCTAACTCAATGGTCGAAATAGAATTGTGCCTAGCATTTACCCACCCAACCGAAGCTAATGGCGTAGTCCATTTGGTGCCAAGATGAATGGTTTGGAAGTAATCCATTGGTGCAACTTTCAACTGACCCTCACTACAAGTTTTGGCATCGAGCGAGACTCGCATGCCAAATTCAAACAAATTTGAATCTCCCAGAATGAAGAGATATTATTTTAGGCCTTGAAAACTTCATCCTGTAGCATCTCACAGATCTTTGATACCTCTCATGGGGTCTGAGTTACAAGGCTCGAAAGTTTGCTGCCCAATCGTGTTTAGTGCACCTTGGGGACACTTTGGTCCGGTGTGGTCCGAAATGTTCTGCTGACTCAGTGGTCGAAACGGGGTTGTGCCTAGTGTTTACCCACCCAAGTGGAGGTAATGGCACAATCCATTCGGTGTCAGGATGAATGGTTTGGAAGTAATCCATTGGTGCAACTTTCAACTGACCCTCACTCCAAGTTTTGGCACTGAGCGAGACTTGCGTGCCAAATTCAAACAAATTTGAATCTCCCAAAATAGAGAGAGGTTATTGTAGGCCTCAGAAACACCGTCCTATAGCATCTCATAGATCTCTAATACCTCTTAGAGGGTTTGAGTTACGAGCCTCAAAAGTTCATTGCCCAATTGTGCTTAGTGCACCTTGGGGACACTTTAGTTCGGCGTGGTCCGGAATGTCCTGCTGACTCAATGGTTGAAATGGGGTTGTGCCTAGCATTTACCCACCCAACCAGAGCTAATGGCATAGTCCATTTAGTGCTAGGATGCAATCCTTGAACACTATCCCTTCACCAGGGAATCATTATTTTACTTTGGACACATTTGACCAATTTTGACTCAATGACTCCAACTATTACATCATTTGACGATACAAATGTAATGGAATTAAGACAATAAAAATGTAGGGATACAAAATTGAGACAATAAAAATTATATAAGGATACAACATTCATAGTAAGGAAACACATTTTTTGCACTTTACATGGCATTAAGATGATACAAATGTGAGCTTTTAATATTTGCAAATCAACCTCATGGGCTCTTTTATAATTCTAATTTTGCATTAATTTTGCATCATATTTTTTATATACAAAATTTGGCATCTAAATATGCATATTACATTTGATTTTTGTTTTTATATACAAAATTTGGCATCTAAATATGCACATTACATTCGATTGTTGTTTTTATATACAAAATTTGGCATCTAACTATGCACATTACATTCGATTGTTGGTTTTATATACAAAATTTGACATCTAAATATGCAAATTACACAACTATATATAAAAAAATAAGTGTCATTTCTGCTCCAATCCCTGCATTTGAAAGGCAGAAATGACATCTAAATAAGTTAATAGAGAATATAAGAAGTGCCCTTTTGGCATCTAAATATGCAAATTATAGAACTATATTTTAACTTGAGTTGAACTTACCTATTGAAGTGTGCCTGAAGGGTCATCTCTTTGCTTGAGAGTATTCAGTATTGCTTCATGATCAATAGTACTAATAGTCCAAAGTTCCTTTGTCTTTGGTTTTCCTTGATGTTTCAACAACTTAACATTGGCTGCTATAACAAGGTGTGAATACATGAGAATGGTTTTGTTCTTCTCATAGTCTTCAAACGCAGGAATACCATTATTTCTAATCATATATGTGCGTAACCATGTTCCTGCAACAACATGTGATCCTATTGGATATGTGAACATATCATCATTTGTCGTCGATTGTGCAATTTTTTGCTTTCCTCGTACACAATGTGCTAACCAATAATCTGATCTCTCATCATTCCCTTCTGGTGCCACCAATGCAAAAACTTGTCCTAGCTGTAGAAGATCTGAAAAATGGTCGTAGTCAAGTGAACAATCCATGTCATCATTTATTACAGAGACTGTAAAAGATAAAGGAGTAAGATAATGTGGAACCCATGTATCAACCCACTCACTTGACTCACATTGATCCCAATCACACTGAAGAAAACTCAAACAATAACAAGCCAACTCTTGTGTCCAAATTATCCATGTACTAGCATCTGAGCTTAGAAATGAATGCATTTTTGAATAATCTTTCATAGTTTGACAATCCAACCTATCTCCTATTGTGCCCAACTCAACCAACCAAAAGAATTTGTGCACCGCTGAATCAAGAGTCCTCCCCTATGACAATGATGAAGTACACCAATGAACAATAGAATGAGCATCAATGAGTTCTGCAACTGAAATCCTTAGTTTCTCCTTAACTAGAGCTCTCTTTACGCATGCACCTACTCCATCATGCTCCCCTTTTCCATGACCGGCCTCAAAAAAACTCCAAATATGAGGTACACCTCTCTCTACATGCATTCTACATAACCAATAAAAAATACGAGCATTTTTTAATTGACCTATGCAATTATCTAACCAAATGAGATGTCTATCCATAGCAATATTATTTTCCCGCACCCACTCAAAATAATTCTCAAAGAAATGTTGGACAAACTCAGATGAGTGTGATCTATCATCGCTCATATAAAAATGGTACTCTCTGATTATCTTCCGGTCATCTTCTATACTATTAGGGGAATGTCTATATGTTATGTGCACAAAAATAGAAACTTGAATAGAATTGTAATATTGAGCTTGCAACTCATTTTGGGGCTGCAATGTATAGTTCTCTGCAAAGTCAACAACTGATATAATAGTGCCAATTGGGAAAGTGTCCTTACACATCCTGAATTGTTGATCCAACCACTGCGACCTGTGACTATTCCTTGCATACTTGTAAAAAGGATTCTTCCAGAAATCTGAAATAAAATCAGCTACCTAGCATTCTTTAGTAACCAACTCACATCTAGAGCCTTCACCTCCACTTTTTAATGTATATTTAATGGTTTCATATACCTTTTTGTGGACAATTGTCTTTCCAAAATCATGTCCACAGCCCTCATGAAAACATTCAACAAACTTCACTAGCCCACCACACTCTGAGCACTTGTCATTTAAGCAATCTTTTCTATAAAAGAAACATCCATCATCTCTAGGACATAAAAAATGACCTAGCAAGTCTCTTGATGATTTTGGAAGAGCACTTGCACCACACTCCTCGAACATTTCACTACTATGCAAAGTAGAATGAATGGATCGTAACAATTCATGGTGCATTGAAAACTCCACATGATATTTGCAACAACAAATATTTCAAATCTTAAGAGGCACGCAAAAAAAAGGCTTCAGGGCTTCAAAAGCTCTTTGTGATATATGCAATGTTGGATGTGTCTCACAAATTTTTTTCAACAACATTGTTTGACTCACCTCCAAATAATGTTTGGGATGCAGGGTGCGGTCTCGAATGCCAATTCTCAACTTTAAGACATCCTTCACATTTGGTGACACTCTTGAGTTAGATTGCCAAAATAGTTGAATTTGATCCTTCACAGCATCGGTAAGCTTCTTATCACAACATGAGAGTCTCCCACCATAAGCCCATGTATCATTTTGAAGAGGATCATCAAGTCTTTCTCTTCTTGCAAGTGCTCTATCCAAAGTTTTACAATTTAGATTCAAGTCAACACAAGTTTATCTCATCAAACAAACCTTTCTCAAATGATGACTTACCAAAGAGGTTGTAATAACCCTCCTAGCGGCTCTCTTATCTTTTTCCTTGGTAGTCTTCCCAATGGAATTGAGAGCACTAAAAAGATTTCTCACAATAATAGCATTTCACTCCTTTTTCTTGTTCACACTAATCTTCAATTTGACAAGTATATGTCTCATCTTTTTCATCTTTAACAATTGCACAAACATTTGACATTGTTCAACCAACGTCTTGTGCCTAAAAAATTGATCAAAAAGTTTTGAAACCCACAACCGAATGGCTCTTTCTAATCTCTTGCCATCAAAATTTCTCATTATGTTCTCATCAATTTCAAGTAACCATTTAGTTCTTCTTGAAGGTCTCAATTTTGAAGTTTGTTTTTCTTCCTCCGAAGAGACTTCATTTCTCATATAATTTGGAGATGTGTAACATTGATTTGGTTCTTCTGCACCATTATCATTGTCAATTCCTTCATATTCAATTGGTGGATTGTCATTGGCAATGTCCACACTTCCATTGGCCACATCTACATGTTCATTTTCAAAAACTATATTTTCATCTTTGAAACCTAAATTCTCATTTTGAAAACCTACATTTTCATCTTCAAATTCATGTTCTTCACTTGAAAGCACATTCAAAGGTGGGTCTATGCCAACATCTTCATTCATATTTAACATTCCTTGTCTCTTATTCTAATGGGAAACCCTATCCATTTCTCTATACACTTCAACATCTTCATTTGTGAGTCCCCTCTTTCGTTTATCCTTTCGACGACTACTACTCCCCATAGTTAGACCAAAAAGTAGATTCAAATACCTTTGGTAATAGAGAAAATTTCCCCCAAAAAAGATGAAATACCTTTGGTAATCGAGAAAATCACCCCACGAAAAGATGAAATACCTTTGCTAATATAGAAAATCACCCCCAAAAAAGATGAAATACCCTTGGTAATTGAGAAAAATCACCCCCAAAAAAGATGAAATACCTTTGGTAATAGAGAAAATCACCCCAAAAAGGGGATTTTTGTCTTCTCTCTGCAACTCGAATCCCATAATTCAGGAAAAACACGTGACTCTCTAGAGGGACCCAGAGATTCTTGTTTTTTTTTAACACCAGTGAAAAGAATCGGATATCCGATATCTTACTCTTTCTCTTTCTCACTCGAGCACTCTCCTCTCTCCTCTCTTTCTCTCCTCTCTCCTCTCTCTCTCTCACCTAGAGAGAGAGAGAGAGATCTCACTCACCTTTCTCTCTCCTCTCTCCTCTCTTTCTCTCTCTCACCTAGAGAGAGAGAGAGAAAGAGAGAGAGGAGACAAAGAGAGAGAGAGAGAGGAGAGAGGAGAGAAAGAGAGAGGAGAGGGAGAGAGAGAGAGGAGAGAAAGAGATGAGAGAGATGAGAGAGAGAGGAGAGAGGTCATGAGGACTTCCTAGGGGTCATGAGGATTTCTTAACGCATGATAAGGTGTGATAGGACCCCTAGGAAGTCCTCATGACCCCTTTCAACACATTGGAATGCTCAAGTGTGTCCTAAGGGGTCATAGGACCCCTTAGGACACACTTGAGCGTTCTAATGTGTTGAATGGGGTCATGAGGACTTCCTAGGGGTCCTAATGCATGATAAGGCATACTAGGACCCTTAGGAAGTCCTCATGACCCCTTTCAACATATTGGAATGCTCAAGTGTTTCCTAAGGGGTCATAGGACCCCTTAGGACACACTTGAGAGTTGTAATGTGTCGAAAGGGGTCATGGGGACTTCCTAGAGGTCCTAACACATGATAAGGCATACTAGGACCCCTAGGAAGTCCTCATGACCCCTTTCAACACATTAGAATGCTCAAGTGTGTCCTAAGGGGTCATAAGACCCCTTAGGACATACTTGAGCATTGTAATGTGTCGAAACGGGTCATGGGGACTTCCTAGGGGTCCTAACGTGTGATAAGGCATAATCGGAGCCCTAGGAAGTCCTCATGACCCCTTTCAACACATTGCAATGCTCAAGTGTGTCCTAAGGGGTCGTAGGACCCCTTAGGACACACTTGAGGGTTCTAATGTGTCAAAAGGGGTCATGGGGACTTCCTAGGGCTCCTAACGCATTATAAGGCATATTAGGACCCCTAGGAAGTCCTCATGACCCCTTTTGACACATTGGAATGCTCAAGTGTGTCCTAAGGGGTCCTATGACCCCTTAGGACACACTTGAGTATTCCAATGTGTCAAAAGGGGTCATGAGGACTTCCTAGGGGTCCTAATGCATGATAAGGCATACTAGGACCCCTAGGAAGTCCTCATGACCCCTTTCGACACATTTGAATGCTCAAGTGTGTCCTAAGGGGTTGTAGGATCCCTTAGGACACACTTGAGCATTCTAATGTGTTGAAAGGGATCATGAGGGCTTTCTAGGGGTCCTAACATGTGATAAGGCGTACTAGGACCCCAAGGAAGTCCTCATGACCCCTTTTGACACATTGGAATGCTCAAGTGTGTCATAAGGGGTCGTAGGACCCCTTAGGGCACACTTGAGGGTTCTAATATGTCAAATGGGGTCATGAGGACTTCCTAGGGGTCTTAGTGTGCCTTATCACATGTTAGGACCCCTAGAAAGTCCTCATGACCCCATTCAACACATTAGAACCCTCAAGTGTGTCCTAAGGGGTCCTACGACCCCTTAGGACACACTTGAGCATTCCAATGTGTCCAAAGGGGTCATGAGGACTTCCTAGGGGTCCTAACATGTGATAAGGCATACTAAGACACCTAGGAAGTCCTCATGACCCCTTTCGACACATTGGAATGCTCAAGTGTGTCTAAGGGGTTGTAGGACCCCTTAGGACACACTTCAGCATTCTAATGTGTCGAAAGGGGTCATGGGGACTTCCTAGGGGTCCTAACATGTAATAAGGCATACTAGGACCCCTAGGATGTCCTCAAGACCCCTTTCAATACATTTGAAAGCTCAAGTGTGTCCTAAGGGGTTGTAGGACCCCTTAGGACACACTTGAGGGTTCTAATGTGTCGAATGAGGTCATGAGGACTTCCTAGGGGTCCTAACACATGATAAGGCATACTAGGACCCCTAGAAAGTCCTCATGACCCTATTTGACACATTAGAACCCTCAAGTGTGCCCTCAAGTGTGCCCTAAGGGGTCGTAGGACCCCTTAGGGCACACTTGAGGGTTCTAATGTGTCAAATGGGGTCATGAGGACTTCCTAGGGGTCCTAACATGTGATAAGGCATACTAGGACCCCTAGGAAGTCCTCATGACCCCTTTCAACACATTGGAATTCTCAAGTGTGTCCTAAGGGGTCGTAGGACCCCTTAGGACACACTTGAGCATTCTAATGTGTCGAAAGGGGTCATGGGACTTCCTAGGGGTCCTAACACATGATAAGGTGTACTAGGACCCCTAGGAAGTCCTCATGACCCCTTTCAACACATTGGAATGCTCAAGTGTGTCCTAAGAAGTCATAGGACACCTTAGGACACACTTGAGCATTCCAATGTGTCGAATGGGGTCATGAGGACTTCCTAGGGGTCCTAACATGTGATAAGGCATACTAGGACCCCTAGGAAGTCCTTAGGACCCCTTTCGACACATTTGAATGCTCAAGTGTGTCCTAAGGGGTCATAGGACCCCTTAGGAAACACTTGAGTGTTCTAATGTGTCAAAAGGGGTCATGGGGACTTCCTAGGGCCCCTTTCGACACATTTGAATGCTCAAGTGTGTCCTAAGGGGTCATAGGACCACTTAGGACACACTTGAGCATTCTAATGTGTTAGAAGGGGTCATGGGGACTTCCTAGGGGTTCTAATGCATGATAAGGCATACTAGGACCCCTAGGAAGTCCTCATGGCCCCTTTCAACACATTTGACCACTTAGGACACACTTGAGCATTCTAATGTGTTAGAAGGGGTCATGGGGACTTCCTAGGGGTTCTAATGCATGATAAGGCATACTAGGACCCCTAGGAAGTCCTCATGGCCCCTTTCAACACATTTGAATGCTCAAGTGTGTCCTAAGGGGTCATAGGACCCTTTAGGACACATTTGAGGGTTCTAATGTGTCGAAAGGGGTCATGGGGACTTCCTACAGGTCCTAACATATGATAAGGTGTAATAGGACCCCTAGGAAGTCCTCATGACCACTTTTGACACATTTAAATGCTCAAGTGTGTCCTAAGGGGTCGTAGGACCCCTTAGGACACACTTGAGGGTTCTAATGTGTTGAAAGGGGTCATGGGGACTTCCTAGGGGTCCTAACGCATGATAAGGCATACTAGGACCCCTAGGAAGTCCTCATGAACCCTTTCGACACATTTAAATGCTCAAGTGTGTCCTAAGGGATCGTAGGACCCCTTAGGACACACTTGAGGGTTCTAATGTGTCGAAAGGGGTCATGGGGACTTCCTAGGGGTCCTAACACATGATAAGGCATATTAGGACCCTAAGAAGTCCTGATAACCCCTTTCGACACATTTGAATGCTCAAGTGTGTCCTAAGGGGTCGTAGGACCCCTTAGGACACACTTAAGGGTTCTAATGTATCAAATGAGGTCATGAGGACTTTCTAGGGGTCCTAATGTGTGATAAGGCATACTAGGACCCCTAGGAAGTCCTCATTACCCGTTTCAACACATTTGAATGCTCAAGTGTGTCCTAAGGGGTTGTAGGACCCCTTAGGACACACTTGAGGGTTCTAATGTCGAAAGGGGTCATGAGGACTTCCTAGGGGTCTAACGCATGATAAGGCATACTAGGACCCCTAGGAAGTCCTCATGACCCCTTTCGACACATTGGAATACTCAAGTGTGTCCTAAAGAGTCGTAGGACCCCTTAGGACACACTTGAGTGCTCAAATGTGTCAAAAGGGGTCATGGGGACTTCCTAGGTGTCCTAGTACCCCTTATTATGTGTTAGGACCCATAGGAATTCCTCATGACCTCTCTCTCTCTCTCTCTCTCTCACACACACACACACACACACACACACACACACACATCTAGAGCCTTCACCTCCACTTTTTAATGTATATTTAAAGGTTTCATGTACCTTTTTGTGGATAATGTACCTTAAATGTTCTTACATCAATTTTTATGCCACTGTTAGTTTCTAGAATAGATGATGAGTGTACGGTGGTTCTTCAACTATGTGAAATTTCTTTTTGAGAGTTAAAAAATTAATTGTTTGTATTCAATCGAGGGGAAGTCCATTAACATCTACTTATTTAGTATAGTCAGACTGTTGAAATTACAAGGAGTTTGTAGAAAAATCCTGTGCTGGATATTTTCAAGAGGATTTGGGCTGAAACTGTCTATCCTCAAATCAACTGTGCAGGTATTTTTTTCAAATTATTGTGTATATCAAATAATATAATACATACTAATATAAATATTTATATTATAATATTTATGCTATGCTATTGTTATTTAATATTAATATTTAAAATGAAATTAATATTAACATAACAAAAATATAATTTAATATGAAACTTGAATTAATATTAATATAAAAATAATACAGCTTAATTTATAACATAATTAATATTACTATTAAAAAATAACATTTATTATGAAACTTGAATTTGGGAAAAGCGGGGTATTTGAAATTTCAAAATAGGTGGGCTTTATCGGATATCCGATTAGGCTTGGTATTTGCTTCAGCATTACCCAACATGGGTGGTCAACCTTTTAGGTGTGTTCAGGAGATAGTTCTTGATACTGAGACTTCAAACATGTAGCTAACGACTATTTTTTCACCCGAAATTGATGAAACAAAAAGGGTTTCTTAAAGACATTATCAGCTTTCAATCGATACAATTGCTGTCAAATTTTGAGTTATGTAAGTAATTATTACTTATTTTTCAATTGAGTTATCTTTAAAGTCGTAACTGACATACTGATTGAAAAACAACTATAACTTTCAAACCATTTAACCTTTTTGAAATCTGAAACATGCATCACATTCTATGCTTCGGCTACTATAAGAAAAAAAAAGTTTTGAATTTGGGAATTTTGAATTAGTTAAGGTGGTCAGACACGAGATTTTTTTTATTCTGAAAAAGTTGTAGCAAAAAATTCATAATTAACTATTTATTTGACCATAAATTATAAAAAAATATGTGTCACATCCGAGCATGAGTCTACTACTTATATCTAGAATCTTGGGAAAATATATCATCATTTGATTGTGATTAAGGTGGTTAGACATACATGTAATTTTTATCTTTTCCCTAAAATTTTCATTGTACTACATTGAAATCTAAAATTTTGAACAATTAGACAAAAAAATTTCAAACAAGGGCTAGTAGTTTAGAAACTACATTCAATTTCCTACAGACTCTATTCTTACAATTTTTTTACATAAGGTTCATAAGATGTTCAACCTTTTACGTCAAGTTGACTAACCCTGATTTTCTAATTTTTCATTGCCACTTAAGGCCATAGTTTGGTATACCATGATCCTGCACATACCCACAAGCTGGATATTGACAAACCAAAGGCCACAAAAAACAAAATCCCCACAAGTGAGAAGATGCTGCTTTTTACAAAAAACATTACCCATGGTAATGACTCATACCCTTGAGGAAATATTTTAATAAAAAAATTCATTTATCGAAACCAAAAATTATACTGCAACATGGGGCCTAATCATTCAGGATGCATGGCCAATGGGTTTTTCATAGATCATGGCCAACTTGCAACTTGTGCCACCATGTGAGAAGAACCCAACACTTTGCACAACCACCCTATTGCGTGATCAAACTACTTTGCATGGGAACCTTGTGCAATATCCCATCCCGACTAGTTCTATTGGGCATCAGCCACAACATCAACCCAGGCAGAAATCTAGGTCTCAAGAGATGGGCACACATTCAAATCCAAACTAGAAGTTGTTGGTGTTTCTACAGGAGGATTTGGGGCAGGAGGGGATAGAAAATGTTTGAAATATCAAACCCCTTCTGACTGAATTTCTTGATCATCTTCAAGAATGTGCCTGGTTTAACTATGATGAATTGAAAGAATCACATTTGTTGTCTTCCTTTGCTTTGATGAAGCATGGAAATATTTTATGTTCTTATCTCCTTCTTTAAGCCATATTTCTCTTTATTTTTGCTTCCAGTAAACTTCTTCCTTGTGACAAAGTTCTTCCCACTCAATTTGCAAAGCCTTTTGTTTGTAAAAGGTGTCAAAATCTAGACCATGTTGGACAATGTGAAGGTTCAAATCAGCTAGTAGCTTACTTAAAATTTGTTCTTGCTCAAAATCTTTTTGAATACCCTTTTGTTCCAGCCCTTAATATGGAGCTTTACAAACTTTAACTTTCTTGATAATTAAAACATTTTAGTGCCTCTACAGAAAGGGGTGGAAGTCCACAATTGTTTTAGAATCGTTAAAAAATGTGGATGTCTAAATCACATGCTTTCAAACTTGAAAGAGGAGTCAAATGTACGCGACCACATAGCAGAGGACTAGTCAACATTCAAAAGAATCGGGAAGTGATTTGATTCATAAATTGGTAGAATTTTAGACATGAAGGTGACTTTAAAAATAGCTTCTAGTGCTGGGGGATAAAGAATTTGTCAAGTCTTTCAGCAATTTGTAAGAAATTGACTCTTCTATTTGTTCAAGTAAAGAGACCGTTATGAGAGATGACATCTAGTAGGTTGTTATCTGAGACAAAGTTAGAGAAATCTTTGATGATTTTGGGGTGTGGGCATATACCACCTTTCTTCTCTAAATGTGTCAGGATTGCATTGAAGTCGCCACCAATGATAATGCATTGATCTTCATCTTGCTGGATGAGATTGGTCAAATGTGTCCACAGATTTTTCTTATCTAAGGTTGATGAAGGGCCATATACATTCAGAAGCATGAAGGTAAAGTCAAAACACACCATTTTGAGGAGCTGTCAATTATGTTCGTGAGCTATAAGCTAACCTTGAATAGTCTTTGGATTCTATAAGCTGATCCTGAAGAGTTTGGTTTGGTATTAGGTTTATGGTAGATTCTAGTTTTTGGTTGTGGCTAAAGTTTAAGTTATTTTAATATTTAATTAGGATTAGAGTTAGAGTTATAATTAAATTTGTTTTAAAAGTTAGGTTTCAATTTAATTTAGTGTTAGATTTAAGCCTCAATTTTGTTGGGCAAGTCTCAATTTATTTAGGGTAATATTGTGATTTGAAACATTAACATTTATTGTTAAAGTTAAGCCTCAATTTAGTTGGGTAAGTCTCAATTTAGGGTGATGTTGTGATTTGAAACATTAATTCAAAAAATATTACATAATTAAATTTGAAAAAATAATTATATATAATAGATTATGAATTAATATTTTTTTAAATTTCATGATCCCTTTTTGTAATGATGAACTTATTAAATGTATATTCAAGATTGAATTGTTTCTCTCTAAAATTCATTGTTCATGGTACTTTCAAAGAACTCATTAAATATGATTAATAATACAAAGAAAGAAATTATTATTATTATTAAAGTAAGATGTTTCTATATTATTTATATACTTTTCTAATATTCTACTTTTCTAAGGCTAATGATATTTCTAATAGAAAAATATAAAAAGAATATAGAAACATCTTTATTGTAAATTAGAAAAATAAGAGGAATCTATTTTTTCTTTATATTTTTCTATTATTCTTCTTAGAGTAATATGTTTCTAATTAATATTTATTAAATATGAAAAATACAATTTAGTTATAATCTTAATCTCTTTGAATAATTAAATCTTACGACTATATATTATTAAGTCTACTTATATATACTTTTGTGATATATAATAGATTATGAAGTAATATTTTTAAAAATTCAATGATCCCTTTCTTTAATGATGGACTTATATTAAATGTATATTCAAGATTGAATTGTTTCTCTCTAAAATTTATTATTCATGGTAATCCTATTACTTTCAAAGAACTCATTAAATATGATTAATAATACAAAGAAAGAAATTATTAAATTATTAGAAAAGTAAGATGTTTCTATATTATTTTTATATTTTTCTAATATTCTACTTTTCCAAGAGTAATGATATTTCTAATAGAAAAATATAAAGAGAATATAGAAACATCTTTATTGTAATTTAGAAAAATAAGAGGTATCTATTTTTTCTTTATATTTTTCTATTATTCTTTTTAGAGTAATATGTTTCTAATTAATAATTATTAAATATGAAAAACACAATTTAGTTATAATCTTAATCTCATGGAATAATTAAATCTTAAGACTATATATTATTAAATCTACTTATATATACTTTTGTGGTTGTTTGTATTCTTCTGTGACATCTAAAAAAGCAAATCCGAAAAAGCAAATTGACATTTGGCATTTTGATTTTTTTAATGTCATTTGACTTTTTATTTTTTGAATGCCATTTGACATTAATTATTTTAATTTCACTTTTTTTTTAAAATCATGTGTAACTAACAACAAAACTTTTATATGTACATGGTATATTCTCAGCATATTCCCATGTTGGTATCGTAGCTTGTGCTACAGTTGTATAGGTACACCTCTCAACATAATAAAAAAAATTATATTACAAACTAATTATAATATTATATTTTCCTCTTAGTTTGAAATTAATTGTAATTATTATAAAATGATTAGATTGTATTATACTTTGTTTTAAGTTCACTTTGATTCAAATTGGAGAAGGATAATAATTATTTTTAAGTATTTCAAAAAAATTAAAGAATTAAAAATAGTTTATGTTTATAGAAATATTTTGAATCAAATAAGATTTCTAAACAATAATAATAACATAAATATTGTAACAACCACCCTCATTCGCTACTATTTTTTTTAACATCAATAATCAACTTAATCAACCAATCATTTTCCATTTAATTTAGAACCAGTGATTTTAAAACTTCTTTGTTCATCATGGTGGTGATAACTTGATATCACACGGAATGCTTACACTTGATAGTGTTTAGCATCCATGATTAGTGTCATCCCTAGATACATACCTAAGCCTTGAGGGATCACTCCTGATGACCTTGCCTACGTATCCTCTCATGGGAAGTCAAAGACTTCATAGTTCACACTTAGAGGGAGGTCACTCTCTCTTCTCGACAAGATCCCTGATCTCTTTAATCTTGTCTATTAATTAAGGGATTCTATGAAAGATATCGATTACCATTAGGTGATAGTTCTTGTATTGTCAAAAAATGGAAGAACTTCCATTTAGAACTAGTTTAGCCCTCTAAGTAAGTGGTTTGGGGTCATGTCAAACGCCTTGAATGGATCTTTGACTTGGATCTGGCTTTTTCCCCTATTTTGCCCCACTTTCCACTTCTTTCCAGGATAATTTTGACATCCTGAATTGAGATTTTGAGATTCTTGACCTCAGGGTCAAGGTTGACCTTTTAGGTCAAGGTCGACCTCAACCTTGACCCAGGGTCCAAAGTTCAAATCTCCAGATTTTTCAGATGTCGAGTTTTAGAAAGATTTTTTTTCCCACTTCCAGATCGGCTATTTTGGGTTTCGGAATGGTAAACTCTTAAATTATATTTAATTTAGGTCCATTTCTAGGGGTTAAGGCTTAAATGGGAATTTAATTCTCCTATGTAGGCCTCTCTAGAATTTTGTGCCCTAGATCACTATAAAAGGAAGCCTTCCTCCCTCATTTCAATTGATCTATCTTCAAGCCATCAAGCAATCAAGAAGCAAGCAAGAAGGAGAAGGAAAGAATTCAATCATTCATCCATCTTCAAGAATTCAAGATCCAATTCATCAAGGATATCCATTAGTGGCCACCAATTTTTTTGGCTAAATCATCTTAGGCATCACAATAGGGTTTCTTTTCCCTAGTACTTGTTTTCATCATTCACTGCTTGTATTAGTGATCATAGGGAGAATCCAGATAAGTATTTGATTTTCCATGAGGGTTTTCTTTTTTTTTTCAATCAATGATCACTTTAGGGCTCTCCCAACCCCTTCTAATTTCATTCATGTCTCAAAGGGTGATGATACTATTGTGGGTAGGTCTAGTGGGGAGTCAGAGGGTGAATAGTATTCTAACTTAGAGGAAGAAGAGTTTACGCCTTCCAAAAATCATAAGAGGGTGGTCAAGCCTAATTTTGTTGTTAAAGGGCTTATTGCTAAAGTGAAGGGATAGAGGAAAAATTTGGTTTCCTCTAGTTATAATTTTGCAAACATTGAGGATATGGGTAAGTGTGCTTCTCCCCCTTTGGTTTCTTAGAAAAAGGGTAGGACAAAGATAAGAAAGTTGTGAAGGGTCTTGGAGTTTCAATGCAACACCCTCCTAGCACCAGTTATCATGGCCTTTCCCCTTCCCCTATTTCTATTAATCGTCTCTCAAGGGATTTGGGTGAGGCTAGTGCTAAGTCTCCCTAGAACCTGAATGCTAATTTTTAGGTGTAGAACGTGAGAAGTTGTCTGATTTGTTAGGGATAGAAAGAGATAATGCAATAGACTCTTTATGCATTTTCAAATGGGTGTTTCATGAATTGAAGGAGATGCAATTTAAAAAGAGAGCCATGAGAAGTAAAATGGATTTGATGGGAACTTCTATGCTTGGTAAGATTGTTGGGGATGATTCAACTACTACTAGTCAGCAAGCTAGATATTCTCAATGGGCTGAGACCGAGAAGAATTCAGTTGTTGACTGCCTCAATAAAACCTTTGAGGATATTGAGAAGATGAAGTAAAACTATGAAGAAAGGCTTTCCAAGGTGAATAGAAGTAAAATGGAATCACCTCTATTTAGATGTGTATGTAATGTAATGTATGGGGGAAATATGAGATCCACTCCTAAATCCGAATTCCCAAAGGAGAGATCCAATTTGATCAACCAAACGGTTAATACACAATCAAATCAATCTATGGAGAATATAAAAGAGAGAGAAAAACCCTATATTTTCCTATGGAGAATTATGCTTGAAATCTGAAATAATTGAAATACAAGTACTAACCTCAAAATAGGGAAAATCTAGAAAATGCCAATTTCTGATGTCTGTGTGTACTTTTGGGTAATTTTGCAACCTGTTTCGAACTAGAAATGTCGAGATGAAGAAAACTCAAAAATCTTTTGTCTTTCCGATGGTAGGTAGTCTTTGACCCTCATAAAAGGTCAAAGGCTACATTCTTTATTTGAAGGTCAATTCTAACTTTGTTCACAGATCTCGAAAGTTCATCGAAAAGGGTATCCAAATCTACTCTCAGATCTAAAATTCCGCACCTGTACCTACAAGAAAAAGGGGGTTTTTGTTTGTATGGGGGGTTTGCCTTGGTCAAACCCCAATTTAGGAATTAACATTGAAATTGAATTGAAATGTAGTGTGCATAAACAAAGCAATTGAAACAATTCACCTCGCTTATGTTGAAGTCCTTGTAGAGGATTCGAATCCTCAAATACACAAGTAGGAATGCTTCAATGGATGTAGAATGAATGTAGGATGTCTCAAATCAATGACATTTGATCTTCCACACCAATCTTGAATTGATCTTTGCATATGAGGAGGCTTGGTAGAAGGATGGATCTTCAAGGGGGCTCCAAAGAGATTGAATCCTTCAATGGCTAATAATGGATCTCCTTGATGGATGAATGCTTGAACACTTGAATGCTTGAATTCACTTGCTCATGAAATTGCTTGATGGAAAAAGAAGATATGAATGATGGATGTGAAAATGAGAGAGGAAGGCCTCCTTTTATAGTGAACTAGGGCACAATCCTCTAGAGGGGCCACCTTGGAGAATTAAATCTCAATTAGGTCCTAACCTTTAGAAAATATACCTAGATTAAATGCAATTTAAGGATTTACCATTCTGAAACCTGAAATGACCGACCCGGAGGCGGGAAAATAAATATCCTCGAAACCCAACACTTGAAAATCAAGGAAATTTGAAATCTGGACAGGTGGTTAAGGACGAGCTCAAATTTGACCAGGTCAGGGTCGAGGTTGATCTTGACCAGGTTAGGGTTGAGGTTGACTTTGACCCCATAAGGTTGACTTTGACCTTGTGGTCAAAACCCTCAGGATCCTGACCCAAAATGCTAGGAAATGCAAATTTTGAAGTGAAAATAAGGTGCAGAGGAAAGCAGAATAGGGGAAAAAGCCAGACACATGAAAAGACCTGATCAAGGCACTTAACATGACCCAAAACCACTTACTCAGAGGGCTAAATTATCTTATGATGGAAGTGCTTCCATTTTAAGATGATACAGAAGGTTGAAGAAGATGCTAAGAACATCTAAGCTTCTCTCCATACTATCATGACTCAAAACCACAAAATCATAAAGAACACTACTAAGATGATGAAGGTCATGGTGGATAATCTAGATAAAGTGTAGCGAGAGAAGGAAATTGTGGACCTAGAATCTAATAATGGCAAAGGCCAATGAGAGTCTAGGCCTAGCAAGAGAACTAGGTTGAACCTAAAGAAAAAGGCCCAAAATCCCTCTCTTGACCTATAGGATTTGAAGAAAGCATCTTTGAATATGAGCCAACTAGAATTTGAGGTCATAAAGACCCTTAAGAACTTGGCGTAGTTGGTGCTCCTCTTCTCTAGTTTCTGGTTTTTTTTCTATCTCTTGTGTTTTTTGTTAGTCTTTGGTTTTCATCTTATCTATTTTATCCTTTGCAACATTTTTTGTCTTGGTTTTGCCTATGGAGTTTATATGCTATATGAGATTATATCTAAGAATATTTTGTAAAAGGGGTTTTGGATCACTTCAAAACCTATTTTTTCTGTAATAAAAAATATTAAGTTCCTATTATGTTTCTCCACACTATGTAACATTTATGTCCATTATGGGTTCATTATCAATCATGGTAGTATAGTTTCAAGTGCAATCATACTTTATGAGAAACATAATAGTTCTCATTCTCATTCTTATCTCTAAAATTAAGGGGCAAGGGTGGAATTTCAATCTCACATCCTTTATAAGGATCCATTTTCCCTTGTTTAAGTGGTATTTGTTTATCATGGAATTTTTATTATTATTATGGCCTCTCTCTTATGCAAGAGGTATGTATATATCCTTGATCACTACCTCTTCCTTATTTGCAATTATATGTCCAAATAAATAAATCCCTCACTTGGTAGATAAAAGTGTGTCATCTGTCATCAAGAATCCCTTTACCTAGAAATTGGGAAGGTGTGAATTCTTATTTTCTTTCCCCTCCTTGAAATTTTATTTTTGTTCAAGATCTAGAATCTTCCCTTCACCATCCTTAAAAAGGGTACATTTACACTTTTTGTATGATATCTCTTTTCATTCATCCCTTCCTTGACCTCATAGGGGTTGTGGCCTCTTTGGCTCAGACTGGGTGTTGTTTAAGGGATACCTCCTTGGTGTTAAAGGTTCTTTATCCTTATTCCTCTTTTCCTTAAGATGTCAAAATAGTCCTATTTTTTCATATTAAGGAGGGCATATATGTCCTCCTTATTGTGAATATTCTAATTACCTCAAACATTTTAGGTAGAGTACACTAGCATAATACAATTTGCTAGGGTCAAATGACTCTCCTTGACACACATTTTTATGATTAGTTGACTAGCATAACACAAATTGCTAGACCATTTGACCTCTCATTTTCATAGAATTTAATGAGTTGGATAGCATGCGCTAGACCATCAACTATATTTTTATATTATTTTTGATGAGTTTTCTAGCATAACACAAATTGCTAGACCATTCAATTCTATCTTTTGTAGTAGTATCTTCTCTTCATATGGCCCATAGTAAGTCCAAACCTTACTAGGCTAGTTGGTTATGTCTTTCTCTATTTCTACCCATCTCTCTTTTTCAAGTGTTGCCTCTTTCATCTTGAATTTGGAATTGATGAGGACCCAAGTAACTTGGGGGGCTTGGTGTCTCCTTGTCTCCTCAAGATATTGATAAATTTTATCAATGTATTAATCTACTTTACCATGATCATGAGGTAGTTCCATACTCATGCTAAAGTTGGGACTAAATGTATCATCCTAAAGTTAGCACCTATAATTAGTGTAATCACCCAAAAATAGTCACCTAGACTATTAGCCCCTTGCTAGCATTATTCGCTAAAATCATCAATTGCTTATTCTTGATCAAATCCTAATTCTATCATTTATTCCATTATTTTCTATGGACTAACCATTTTATCCTAAGTCTTTATTTAATTAAAAGGAATTCCCTCCCCTTTTATTAAATAAAAAATCCCCCACTTACCTTTTATCCTAAGTTGCACAAATAAAGCATTATTCTTATTTTATAAAAATAAGAAAATGTCTTTTTGTCTTATATGAGGCACAAAAGTCAACTCTTATTTTCTCATTGGAGGATATTTGTGCACATGGATTGCTCCTCTTTCAAGCTCCACCCTTGATTAAATCTTTTGCCTCTTAATCTCCATGGTCCATTCCTTTTCAATTCCTTTAAAAGGAGAGCTCTCCTCATTTTAGGATCCCCAACTTTTTATGCTAATCTTATGCTGCAGGATTTCTTGGAGACTTTGGAGCTTTTGGAGATCTTCTTGCATTTAGCTTTCATTCTTGCATTCTTAGCTTAGCTTCATGTTTATGCTTTCTTAGCTTATTTTCATTTCATGCTCTAGTTTAGCTCACATAGCTTAATTAGTAAGGATTTGTAATACTTATATCTTTCCTTTCATAGCTTAGCTTTCATCCTCATTCTTAGCATAGCTTGCATTGCATCTTCATCTTGATTCTTGAGGATATTGGCATTCTTGCCCTTGTCTCATTGAATCTCCCATTGCATGGTTTACTAGCAAGGTTATAGGCTTAATAGCTCTAGCTGAGAGCATTCTTAAAACCCTTGCACTCCATGCCTAGGGAGCTCTAGGTCACTTTCTCAAGGTTTCCCATCCATGGATTCTCTTGGAAGTAATGGCTTAGAGAAGTGCACATCTTGAGTGTACATTTTTGGCACCCACTATGGGGCAGAACAACTCTGTTTTGCCTTTCTTTTCTTGCATTTCCGCTGCATGTTTCGACTATTTTTTATTTTTTTACAATTTTCATATGCTATCTGTACTTTCATGCGTCACTGTTACGAAATCTTGCTTGAAGTTTCTCACTGTATCGCATGAATTTTTTCTATTACTAGCACTTCTATGTGCAACAAAGGTGTTTTATTGTGTGGACCTATGTACTTTCTCACACGAGCCTTCATACGTTCTCGCGTGGGCTTGTGCTTTCTCGTGCATGGTTTGATACTTTTTTGTGTGGCCCTAAGTACTGTCTCACATGGAATTCCACAATAGAAGAGACCCAAAATTCTAGATTTGCTATTTTTGCTTGCTATTTTCAATTTTCCTACTTTCTGTTTTGTAATTTGTTGTAGCTAGATAGTGGTTTACTTGCAGATTATATTGGTTTTGATGTGCTAACTATTGTGGGGCTAACAAGTTGTGCTTGTAGGTGCTCTTATTGATTGAATATTTACCAAAAGAATGCATTTCAAAGCTCCAAATGCAAAAGGGCTACTAATTGTTTTTGTAGGGCTGCCCAACGCATAAAAACCAATCAAGTGCTTGTTTAATTGCTTTCATTTTAAGTGCGGCATATACTAGTTGTTTCTTTTCATAGGCACTTAATATCTTGTTGTAGGAATCTTTTGGTGGTAGGAGAGTATGCTCTTCACCCTTGTGGTAAAATAGAAATCTTGACCCATCTTTGGATTTTGAAGGCAATAGGGTAATTGAATCTTTGCTTGGTGTGTTTGGGAGAAATTTTTGAGCTAGGAGAGTATGCTCTTCACCCTTGAGGTGAACCAAAAATCTTGAACCTCAAAGATTAATCCACTCTTTGTTTAGTGTTAGAATCCTTTAGTAGGCCTGCTCTTGAGCAATCAAGAGGAACGACCCAAGTGGGGACAAGCTTTTCACCGGCTATTCTGACCCACTATAAACTCAAGGCTATCAAGGACACAAAACCTTGGTAGACGTGGAACTTGTCTTTTCTTAATGTGAGTACTTGTGGGATTGTGACCATGAGGAAAATATTGAGCAAGAATGCTTAAGGTACTCTTGTGGCCGTGAGGTTCATTACTTGATGCAAGGTAAGGAGTCTGTTCGAGGAGCAAGAGGAGTATTAGGAATGAAAACCCTTACTAAGAACCATATATAGAAGCTACCCAATTTTTCCGCTTAACATATTGGTGCAAGGATTGATCCTAGTGGACTAACTTAGATCACCCCAAGACTACTCACCATCTGTGTTCCTTTGGTTGTGTCATTGGCACTTCCACGACAAAGCCAACATCTATTGTGAGCAACCACTTTGTGTGAGGTGATGGGACATCAAGTGTGGGCCAAGTTGTTAAGTATTGAGCCTTTGTCCTTCTAGGCTAGTAAGTGTTTGAAGTGTTCTCATTTTGATCTACCTGTGCAAACGTTCTCAAACATTAAACATCACGGTAGTGCTCATAGAATTTTTCATTTTGATATCACAATTGCTTGTTTTGGCAAGGTTGCTTTTGCTCTTGCATAAGTGTTTTATGACATGTTTGATCACCTACTATTTGCAAACTTGTCTATTTCTTGATATCACTGTGCTTGAAACCAAGAAATTGTACTTATCAACTTACAACATTGACCAAATTGCTTTCAAAACTAAATTTTTCACATTCACTAGTCAAGATTCATACAATACTGAAACATCATCACACACCCTCCTGAGAATTGTTGTGTGATACATCATTCTTGGTATTTTATCACATGCATACTATAAACTCTGTCACATTACCTACCTGGACTCTATCGTACTACCTTATGCAAACTATCATCCTACTAAATTGTATTGCCCTACTATTCTGAGAAATATTGCCCGGAGTTATTCTGCTGTCTTGCTCCTATTGCAATCCAGAGCTGCTAAACTTGAACTTAATCTATCACAGAGTATCTTTTCATGTTCTCACCTGAAGCTGGTTGGTTATTTGCATGCTTAGGTTTGTTCTAGACTGAAAAAAATGAGCTAAAACTATTGGGTTTGAGCCTAACAAATGCTACTCTTGATCACTTGTCACACCACGGTTACCTCTATAGCTACTTGCTAATCAAGCTTCTTGCTCACCTCTCAGCTTGAGTCAATTGATTGTTGTAAGTTCTTGAGCACTTTTGATGAGCCATCTCTATTGTTATATTTTGACAAGTGATCTTCATTAGCTTTTCTTATCTCAATATCTGAAAAACTTTATCTCATTCTATTAGTCAACCAGCAATTCTTTTCATGCCGGTTACAACTCGATCTTAATTTGAGTAGGAGAGTCACCCTCCGTTCAATTATACATAGTTACCTTCTCCAACCAGATGCTCATGAGCACCAAATAGCAATGACAGTTCTAGTCCTAACCAATCTGAGGATTCTAAGCTCACCTCGTGGTACAAAGGAGGCTTCCTCTTTTCTGCATTCAAGACCTCCAAAAGCATAGACAGTGTCTCACTCACCCTGACTGAACAAGAAAATTTCTGCCGCTTGCAAGAACATTTTGAGCATAAGGACAACCAAGCACGTTTAGACAAAATGGATGCTGCTAGGTGTATGGCTATGAGAGGAATGTCTCACAAGCAACCCGAGACTAGTGGCTATGAGCATAGACCACTTTTTGGTACTAATGGCAACTATGGCAACAACACGCCACCAAGGTCTCCTTTGAGATGAACTTTTGTTGTACCTTCTTCACCTCCTAGACCCCCTCCCTCTCATCATGAGGAAGAGGCCACTGATGAGATTTCTAGTGAGGAGCTTATGAGATTCAAACAAGATGAGGTCTCCCAATGACTGATGCATAAGCTTTTAGAGTGTAATGGAGACCAATATTTTCAATTCATGACTTCTAGAGGATACAAGCTTCCTCCCAGTTATGACATTCGACAAATTGTCCAAGAAAGAGTGCCAATAGAATTGGAAATCCTTAGAGAGGAATTACACCAGACAAATCAACGTCTTGCCCAAATGGCAATAGAAAGGGAGCCTCCAAAGGTCTCTTTCGTAGAATCTATTTGTGCTCTTCCTTTCGATAAGAGTCTATACATGGTCCCATTTCCTAGGGATATTGAGGTTCCCAAGTACAACAAGTATGATGGAAATGGTGACCCTCATGACCATATGTGTCACTTTTACACTCTTAGAATGGACTTCCTTCATGAAGACACATTTCTTCTATGACTGTTCCCTAGAAGTCTAAGAGGACAAGCTTTGGAATGGTTTGCAAAATTGACACCACCTCTTAAGACTTTTGATGAGTTGGCTAGGCGCTTCACCCAGCATTATTCATACAACATCCAATATCCTATCACTATGATAGATCTAAGTGCTCTAAGGCAAAATCAAGGTGAGCCATTTTCCACTTACAATGTTGGAGGTCATTGTATTCTTGATATCCTCGTCAGCTACCCAAGAGGGAAAAGATTGACATTTTCATCAACACTCTTGTGCCTGAGTTGTATTATGATCTAAGGAAACAACTATTCTCCTCTTTCAATGACATGGTTGAAAGTGCATATTTGAGGATGTGGCCATAAGAAAGGGGGGTATTGTTATTAATAAAGATACTAGAGGCAATGGCAAGGACAAAAGAAAACCTTGGAATATAAACAAGTATGTTGTTAATGATGGGGTTGTAGATGTCCCAAAAGCTAAAGATCTTTCTTTCAACCTCTCTAATGCTATCTACGTAGAAAAACAAAAAGAGGTTGCCAATGCTCACAATGCTCCTAAGCCTCAGTATGCAGACAAGACAAAGAAGCAATACCATCGACAGGTCTACACCAAGTTGGCTGAACCATACGATGTGATTCTTAAGACTTTGGTTGCCAACAAGTATCTTACACTTCCTGACAATTCTAATCCTTATGATCCTCCAGTTAAGCCTGATTGGTGGAGAGAAGATCATTTCTACCACTATCATATAAATAAGGGACACAAAATGGACAATTGTTTCAAGCTTAAAGATGCTATCCAAGATCTCATTTATGGAGGCACCGTTCTCACAAATGGCTTAGTTAAAAATTATGATCACAAGGCTTTCAAGACCCCTCTACCTGAGTATGAAAAGGGGGAGTCCTCTCAAGAAAATAAGAAGAATCATGATGCAAAGATCAACTATACATATACTCTCGATACACCTGTGATCAACATGGTAGAGCCTGTTGAGAGTGTTCTTATGATGAGATCTCAAGATGATAATAATGCCAATGATGGTATGCCAAAGTTGGTCTTGCAAACACTGGATGGTTCATCTTCCCGAAGTGAGACACTGAATGCTATTACTAGGGGGCAATCCAAAATTGTCCTTAAAACTGCGCATGATCCCAAGCAAGCCTCTTCTTCCAAACAAGCAGCTCCTTCAATCTTGTCTAGCTTTGACCTTATGCACTAGTTGCAACTGACACCCCCTCAGATATCCATTTTTGAGTTGCTTGAGTTATCCCCTTTGCACAAGGAAATCCTTGAGAGAGCTCTACGTACAGCAAATGTCCCTAATGACATTGACCCAGATCGGTTCTAGGCTATGGTTAACCATATCTCATCTCCCCACTATCTATCCTTTTTTGCAAAGGATGACACATCTCTCAGCCACCCCCATAATCTTGCCTTACACATCAAAGTCCAAGTCTACCATACCCAAGTCTGCCGAGTCATGATAGACAATGGTGCGGGGTTAAATATTGTTTCTTTCCATGTGATGCAACAGTTGGGTTTGTTAGAATTTGTTGTAGATCCTAAGTGGAAGATTACTATAAAATCATATGATGAAGTGGAAAGATCTTCCAAGGGTCTTGTTGTGATGCCTATCCGAGTGGGCCCTATCATGAAAGATATTGTGTTGCAAGTGTTGGACATCCCACTCACATATAACATTCTTCTGGGTCATCCTTGGATCCATGACATGCAAGCTGTCCCTTCCACCTACCATCAGTGTGTCAAGTTCCCATATAATGGCACTGAAGTTGTGATTCCTGGGGATAATTCTATAGCTATCAATACTCTAACTACTGCTGAGACATTTGTTCCTCACAACAAACCTTCTCATGATCCTAATGCATCCCTGATTGCTACTGAGAAAAAATTAAAGATGATGAGTATTGGTATGGGTGAATACACACTGGATTCCATTGCTGCTATGCCTACTTCTCCTAAATCATATGGGAGACCCTCTGACAAGACAAAGCCCTCTGCTTCTGCTATGACAATCTTTGATACCTTTGTTCATTTATCTATACCCCTAGAGGCATAAAAAGAAGAACAAGTTGTTAGGGAGTGGATCTATAGAGAGGAAGAGGGCAGTATGACAATTGCTACTCCTATCTCCCCTAAGCACTATGGTAAAGGCTATAATTTTTTGCAAAAAATGGGCTATCAAGGTCATGGACCTATAAATGATAATGGACATGCCCTAGTTGAGCCTTTGAGTCATACCAATGGCTGACCCTCTAAGGATACCATAGGTCTAGGATACGATGCCAGAGATGACCTCCCTAACTGTTCCAGAAATGCTCCCATGATCAAAAATTCTGACACAGATATAGATGAGTCACTACTACACACTGTGACTCAAATAGCAGATAGTCTCCCTTCTACTTCACTCCTTTGGGGAGAAGAACACATACCTGATGAGGACACAGCTGAAGCCTCTACCCCTAGAAGTAGACAATGCAAAAATATCTTGCAGTTGGTTGATAGAGGAGATCTCACACATAATGACTTGGGTGCCTCTACTTCTTGGTGTCCTAAGCCTTCTTGGTGAAAACATCCCAGTAGAAGCTCAACAACAGATTCAAATGAGTATGAATGGGATAATCTCTAAGAGGGATCTTCCATGATGGATATGGATGTTGATGTGGTTCATACTTATAGTACCCAACCCGATGTAGTTGATGAGTCTCACATAGGGTCTGACGAGTTCAATCCATGTATTGCTTTAGTGGACCACGTTGGTCCTTCTATGTCAAAGCTAGATCTTCACACTTTTGGAGCTTACTATATAGGCTTAACCTCTCTTGTCACCAGAGATGACACATGTTGCATAAATGCCCTTGAACCTGTCACTTCGCTTTCCATCATACACTCGAATCTCATAGATTGGTCTACCCAAGATCAAAGACCCACATTGCCTTCTTTCCAAAATGACTGATATCACCTACTACCCCAATGCTATTGACCCTATTACCTCTTCCACCAGCGAACCAACAACAAACATGACTGAATCAGATATCAAGTACCTCAGTCATAAAATCAAAAGAAAAAAGCAATGGTCGAATAGCGAAAACCACATTGTGGCAATATCCGAACCTCAAAATAGTAAAAATAAAGACGTATCTAAGGGTGAAAACCTCTTCGAGGTGCCCAAGGATGAGGTACTTGGTAGTCTGCTGAGCTATTTTCAAGAAAGGTCTTCAGTTTTAATAGAGCCTACACAACCCATCAACTTAGGGATAGAAGACTTTCCTAAAATCATACACGTGGCTCAGTCTCTCTCAGTAGAAGAAAAATAACAATTTGCCACATTCTTTCAAGAGAAAAAGGTCAACTTTGCATGGACATATTTTGACATGCCTGGTTTAGACACTGAGCTTATCATGCACCATCTCTCCATTGCTCCAAGGGTAAAACCTATCAAGAAGAAGCTCAGAAAGATGCATCCCCATGTGGCATTACTGGTTAAGGCTGAACTCGAGAAACTTCTAAAAGCCAACTTTATCAGAGCTGTTGACTACGCTTAGTGGATTTCTAATATTGTCCCTATTTCCAAACATGACAAGTCCATTCGCATATGCACTAATTTTAGGGACCTGAATAAAGCATAACCGAAGGATGATTTTCCACTTCCAAACATTGACATGATAGTGGACATGACGGTAGGCTATGAAATGTACTCCCTTATGGATGGCTTCTCCGGATATAATCAGATCAGAATTACACCTGAAGACCAAGAGAAGAAAACATTCACTTGCACATGGGGTACCTTTTGTTGTAATGTTATGCCCTTCGATCTCAAGAATGTTGGTGCAACCTATCAAAGGGCTATGACCACTATCTTCCATGATATGATGCATAAGAACATGGAAGACTACGTTGATGATACACTTGCTAAGTCTCAACAAAGGAACACATTTCTATCCAATTTGAGTTTGATATTGGACCGCATGGAACGATTCCAACTCAAATTAAATCCTAAAAAATGTGCTTTTGGTGTCACTTTTGGGAAACTGCTAGGGTACATCATATCAGCAAAAGGAATCAAAGTAGACCCAGAAAAGGTGCAAGCTATCATGGAGATGCCACCTCCTCACAACATCAAACAATTAAGGGGTCTCTAGGGCCATCTTCAATCTATCTAGTGGTTCATTTCTCAATTAGCCGACAGAGCTCAACCCTTCAATCAGAACTTTCATAAAGGAGCTACTTGTATATGGAATACAGAGTGTCAAAAGAACCTGGACTAGATCAAGGATTACCTAGCATGACCTCCTATTCTTATGCCACCTATCCAAGGGAAACCTTTGATACTGTACATTTCTACTACAAAAAATTCCTTAGGAGCTCTCCTTGCACAACACGATGATATGGGCAAAGAATGAGCTATCTACTATATCAGTCGCACTCTAGTTGCTTATGAGCTCAACTACACTAGCATTGAAAAGGCTTGTTTAGTAGTGGTGTTTGCATCTCAAAAACTCAGACATTACATGCTAGCGCATACTACACAGTTGGTTTCCAAAATTGATCCTTTAAAGTATCTGCTAAGTAAAGCTGCGCTTACTGCACGGCTTGCCAAATGGATGTTGATTCTCTCAAAATTTGACATTCAGTATGTTGAAAAAAAAGCTATTAAAGGGTAAGAAATTGCGGATCAATTGGCTGAGTTCCCCATAACTGATACTGCTCCTCTTCAGATAGACTTCCCAGATGCTTCAGTCATGCATATCACAGGGTGTGCATGGAAAATGTTCTTTGATGGTTCTTATACACATAATGGGGCTGGTGCTAGAATCTTGTTTATTACCCCTCACGGATACACCATTCCTAAATCCTATAAACTTCTCTTTACATGCACTAATAACATAGTTGAATATGAAGCCCTTCTGAATGGTGTTAAGCTTGCCCTTGAATGGAGGATTATTGAGTTGCATATTTTTGGAGATTCTCAGCTTGTCATAATCCAAGTAAATGATGATTACCAAACAAAGGATGATAAGTTGATTCCCTACAAGAGGATGATAGACTCACGCAGGAATTATTTCACCTCTGTCACATTCCAACAAATTCCTAGAGTTGAGAACAAGGCTATTGATGCCATGGCTACTTGGGCATCCATTCTGCAACTGGAAGAGAACGAATCATGCTTTGAGTTCCTGGTGGAAGAATTGCACTATCTTGCCTAAAATTCTCCTAATGACCATGTCATTTACACTATGGTTGGTCATGACTCCTCCCGCTATGCCACCATCTTTTCCTATCTTCAAGATCAAGTTATCCATGAAAATCTAATGTGCAATGAGAAGCACCAGCTCATTCGTAATGCCTCACACTTTACCCTCATCTCTGGTGACTTTTATAGGAAGGGTCTAGACATAACTCTCCTTAGGTGTCTAGAAATAGAGGAGTCAGAAAAGGCACTAGCTGAAGTCCATGATGACATATGTGGGTCACACTCTAACGGTCTTGTGTTAGATCAGAAATTGCTTAGGGCTGGTTACTATTGGCCTACTATGCAAACTGATGCTATTCAATATGCCAAGTCATGCAAGAAATGTCAACTACATGAGAATCTCATTCATGCTCCTGGACGCGAGCTCATTCCCTCTGTTACCTACTGGCCATTTTAGCAATGGGCCTTTGACTTGGTAGGAAAAATTTATCCTAGTTCTTCGAGTGGGCATAAGTTCATCATTATAGCTACTAAATATTTCACTAAATGGGTTGAAGTTGTCCCCCTATTTTCAGCTATAGGCAAACATGTTGCCCTATTTATTTTGAATCACATCATTTGTCACTATGGTATTCCTTCTTCCATATTCATGGATAATGGTGGCCAATTTAAAAACAAAGACCTGAAGCACTTGTGCAAAAAGTTCAAAATCAAACAACATTGGTCTTCTGTGTACTACCCTCAAGGGAATGGCCAAGCTAAGGCCTCAAACAAAACATTGCTAAAAATTCTCCACAGAATAGTGCACAAATCAGGCAAGGATTGGCATCTGCAGATCAATCCTATGCTATGGGCTTACAAAACTTCTATTTGCACTCCTACAGGTGCAACACCTTTTTCCTTGGTCTATGGTTCTGAGGCTGTCTTACCATTAGAGGTTGAAATACCTTCACTGAGAGTCTCTCTACATGGTTTGATTACTGATGAAGACCAAAGGGCCATGAGACTGCATGAGCTCACTACTTTGGAAGAACGTCACAAGGCCACCTTTGATCACAAGTACACATATCAGAAGAGAATGTCTACTGCTTACAATAAGAAAGTTCATCCTTGAGAGTTCCAAGTGGGTGAGCTAGTTCTGAGAGAAAATCCCAAAAATCAGTAGAATAGAGAGCAGAAAGGCAAGTTTGAACCAAATTGGTTAGGGCCTTATATCATCACAACAGCATTTGGGTCCAGAGCCTATCAGCTATCTACACCTGAGGGAGGAGATTACTGAGCCTATCAATGTTCTACATCTGAAAAAGTTCTATGCCTAAGGTTCTTGAGCTCTTTGTACATATTTTTATTGATCCTGAAAAAATTCAAAAAATTCATATATGATGCTAAAAAAATCCTAAAAAGCATATAAAGTCCTGAAAAAATGAGCATCCTAGTGAAAACCTAGCAATAGGTGCTTTGATGTCTCACCAAAAAAATCAAAATATTCAAAATTCAAAAAAATAGAAAAAGTGCCTTAGTGAAAACCTTGAAACAGGCACCTTGGTAGAAAAAATACAAAAAAATTGAAAAAAGTCTTGAAAAAATCTATCAAGTGGTGAAAACCTAGAAACAGGTGATGCTTGAGACCCTTGCACTTATGTCTATCAGTCTTGCATGGCACTCCTTCACTCCACTTCTCGCTTTGCCTCTCCTAGCCTGGAATTAACTCTTGTTGTAGTCTAGGGGGCATATGTTGTTCTAAGCTTATCTTGGGTCTCTTTGTGCATCCAGGTTTCTTGGGCAACTTGGTTCCAACTGTGTTTTTCAACACCACCCCAACTATTTTTTTAACACTTTCCTAGCGTCGAGTGTTTTCTCAACACTTATCAGATATCCTACTCGCAGTCTCGGATGATGCAATATTTCTCATTGGCAGATGCGATACTCAAAGTTTGACTCTATGACCTACACACACGCACTTAAACACTTGAGTTACTGATATTTTCTCAACTTTATTTCTTGGTGTGTTGTCTATGATGATTTCTTTGATGAGTGTTCTCTCCCTAATAGTTTTTGATGATGTCAAGCTAGAAGACTAGGGCACGAGGACATGTTTTATTTCTTTTTCTGCTTCTGGGTATATTTTGTTGATCCTCACTATCATGAGCATTTATGCTTGTTCCACTTGACTCTAGGATCTACAAGGTATTATCCTTGAATTTTTTTTCTGCAAGTGCATGCTTATAGTCATCTTGACTTTCCTGTGTCTTGATGCGAGCATAATCTTGCTATACCAAAATTAGGGAACCCCACTGCACTATTCATCTTGACCTACATGTCTTTGGTGCCTAGGTGGGATTTCCACATTCCTATCTAATATAGATCATAGTTAGATTCACATAGTTATGCTAGTGTGTATTGTATGATCTTGTGATGCTACCAATAAAGCTTAATGATGATAATTAGAGTATAATAGCTTTGTGACCTTGCAAGTAAACCACCTTTCATAGTAGCTTGCATTCTTAGGTTCATGTTAGTTTAGTTTTGCATCTTGCATATGGAGAGAGCTCTCCTTTCATCTTTCATGGACTTGTTGGTCAATTTCCCTCACCTTTGGCTTCTTCCTGATCATGTCTTTCACTTCTTATCTTTCATATCACATCATTTTCTATTCTTTTCGGGATCGAAACCGAAATCCGAGTTCACCTTGATCGTCAAAATCACATTTCTTCTTCTTCCATGTAGTTGGCTGACTTTTGAGGCCTGATCCTTTGATCTTCACTAGGGCATCTTCACCTCTTCATCCCCATCTCTCTCACCCTTCTAGTCTTTCATTCATTTCTCTCTCTGAGGTCTTGGCTAGGGCATATCTTCATTGCTTGATGGTTATTCTATCATCTTTCATCTTCGATTATGATTTTTAATGATTTGATCATGTTGCTCTTGCTTCTGCCTTCCCTCTACCTGATTTCAATTTCAATCCCGAGGGGTCAGACACATCATATCCTATCGGCTATTCTCCAAAGCATATGCTTGGCCATTCCATTTACTCTGATCGATCTATCTCTTTTTGCTTGACATGTTGGTTCTCGTCTCAAGTTCTGATATTGTCCATCTCTCTCCTAAGTGTTCAGTACTGTCGCTACTAGGCTGACCATGCAGGATTTACTATCTCTCTGTATTTCATACTTTGGAGTCAGATCTCTATTTATTGCCTTCTTAGCTGACCTATTTTTTGACGTAATGTGTTCCCAAATTGATCACACATTATTCAAAAAGGGGCAAATGTAATCACCCAAAAATAGTCACCTAGACTATTAGCCTCTTGCTAGCATTATTTGCTAAAATCATCAATTGCTTATTCTTGATCAAATCCTAATTCTATCATTTATTCGATTATTTTCTATGGGCTAACTATTTTATCCTAAGTCTTTATTTAATTAAAAGGAATTCCCTCCCCTTTTATTAAATAAAAAATCCCCCACTTACCTTTTATCCTAAGTTGCACAAATAAAGCATTATTCTTATTTTATAAAAATAAGAAAAGGCCTTTTTATCTTATATGAGGCACAAAAGTCAACTCTTATTTTTTCATTGGAGAATATTTGTGCACATGGATTGCTCCTCTTTCAAGCTCCACCCTTGATTAAATCTTTTGCCTCTTAATCTCCATGGTCCATTCCTTTTCAATTCCTTTAAAAGGAGAGCTCTCTTCTCATTTTAGGATCCCCAACTTTTTATTCTAATCTTATGCTGTAAGATTTCTTGGAGACTTTGGAGCTTTTGGAGATCTTCTTTCATTTAGCTTTCATTCTTCCATTCTTAGCTTAGCTTCATGTTTATGCTTTCTTAGCTTAGTTTCTTTTCATGCTCTATTTTAGCTCACATAGCTTAATTAGTAAGGATTTGTAATACTTATATCTTTCCTTTCATAGCTTAGCTTGCATCCTCATTCTTAGCATAGCTTGCATTGCATCTTCATCTTGATTCTTGAGGATATTGACATTCTTTCCCTTGTCTCATTGAATATCCCATTGCATGGTTTACTAGCAAGGTTATAGGTTTAATAGCTCTAGTTGAGAGCATTCTTAAAACCCTTGCACTCCATGCCTAGGGAGCTCTAGGTCACTTTCTCAAGGTTTCCCATCCATGGATTCTCTTGGAAGTAATGGCTTAGAGAAGTGCACATCTTGAGTGTACAATTAGACGCTCTATTAGGCCCCATTTTGGCAATTTTGAGATTCCATGTTTGTTATTCTTGATCCAACAATTTGACTCCACTTATTTTGACATCTTCCCTTCATTCTTGACTCCCCATGATTTCATTTTGGGCCCATTTTCCTAGACCTAAAAAGCCTTGGACATTCTATACCCATGTATACAACGCCTTGGGAGTTGTATACCATGACATTTGAGCCCAAATTCAAATGGATGGACCATTGCGGTGTTTTGGTGGGAATTTTGGACTTGTGGTCGACTCTCCCAAGTTTTGACCCCTAAATTGTTGCGAGAGGTATATACGTGGTCTATCTCTCCTCATTTTTGTAACCGTGATCAAGATTTCAATTTCTCTCCTACAATTTTGCATGCAAGCTTTCAAGATAAAGTCTCGAGCATTCTTTAAAAATCCTAAGGCATTTTGAAGGCAATATTCTCCATTGTAGAAATATTCTCTCCCATGATGGACATGTAGAGGAGTATCAATCAAACTTAAGAAGATCCTTTTTTCCATCTACATGCATTTCATTCATCCATTATTCAAGGCAAGAGTCTGTCAAGCATAACAAAATTGAAGATCTTGGATAGGAATTCATAGATCTATGGATTTGTGAAAGGCATTCTTGATTCCTTCCTACATTCCAAGGTTCAACAAATACAATCAAGAAACATACAAGAATGCTCATGAATATGTGCGATCTCAATATTCGTTCATGAAGGTATATATATTTACAAGGTAGATATAATATTTCCTTTTATATTTACATTCTTTTATTTTATGCAATTTCATTTACATTTCAAGGTTGATTCCTAAATAGGGGTTTGACCAAGGAAAACCCATTTCAACCCAACAATTTCTCTTTCTTTTTGTGTGTAGGAATAGATGGAAAAATTTCTATCACAAATACTAGAAGTTATAGGATCTGACGGACTATTCTAGAAATTTTTTGACAAAAGTGCAAGGTATATAGAAGCCAATGAATTCTATACCTAGGTATACATTGGTCAAGACATTCTATACCCTAATCTGCTTCAAACTAGCTAGAACCACAAGTTAGATTTTCTGTCTAGATATTATTTCAGGTCACTATAGGTTAGTGTCTAATTTTTTTTATTTTGTATATGCTAAATCTTGTCAATTTTTCTTACTTAGCTATCTATCTTGTATCAGTCAACCATATCCCCTCAAATCCAACTCAACCCAATTCATTATTAGTGAAGGATTATTAACTCATTTAATTCTTAAGTCCTACTTAAGCCTAGTGGGTTCCTTCCAATTGTGCAATTTGGAAAAGGTTGACTACCTCTCTATCCCACATTTCATTCCTCCATCACCATCCTTTTCTTATTGTACGCATCATAACAAAATAAGTATATTTGGCTTTCACAATTTATCTATAAACAATAGTTTAATATTTATTTATGATATAAATTAATAAATTGGAGTGTTCTTAAAAATTTATATAGTCAATCAAAATTTATTACTTGAGATCACATAATTGATTTTAAAAATTAGTAAACACAAATAATATGGTTTATATGATCCTACTTAATGACTAGGTGAGGGCACTTTCTATTTCAAGCTAGATCACTTGATAAAATCTTCAAATTTAGTTTCCTAATGTCTTAGTGTGTGTGCTTGAATGTGACCTCTAAATCAACCACATACGAAACATAGTCCTTACTCCTATGATTGAATTATGAAGAGAATATGAATTATTCAATCTGAAATTCGTGAGGAAGCGACCTGTTGCCTCCTATGCAGGCGGGGTGTTTAATCACTCTCAGATTGAAGAGCCAACAACCATAAGACCAACCTAACAATGGAGGATTTTCAAAAGCATGAAAATGAGAAATCTAATTGAAATTAAGCTAAAATGAGATGCAATTAATCTAAAAAGGATGCTTGAAAGTAAAGATGAAATGTAGATTTTTATTTGATTTTGAAATAAAGATGTTATTATACTAAGAAACCCATAAGCAAATTAACTCTAATATGAAATGCAATATTAAACTAAGATGAGATAATAGACTAAATATGCAATAAAAAGCTTTGAATCAAATGAGACACAAATTCGCTATAGTTCAATTACTCTCCAAATTGCCTTTTTTTGAATGAGAAGAAGAGGCTCATTAAATAGAAAAGCTCGGGAGAGGAATGAAGAGTTTCTCGATTTGTAACTCGTGACTCTTCAATCCCACATTGAGACAAAAATGCAAGATTTACTTAATAAAAAGAATGGAAAATGCCACACAGGTGACCTTTCGAATATCAAGTAATTATTAATTCCTTTTTATGGGTAATTAGCTAAAGAGGGTAGATTTTAATTTAACTAGAAAGCACTTAGGACTTTATAATTAAATTAGTTTATCATAGGGGTAATTTAGCCAATTAAGTCTAAGACTTTAGGAATTAATTTAGCGTTTGATTATTGCAATTTATGGTCTTTGCAATTGACATCAAGTCAAATTAAGTCAGGTAGGAGAGAGAAAATTGCCTAGGGAACTAGGACTTTGGTGATGTAAAATTGAGATAATGCACCAAAATTGATAAAATTAAATAGGTGCCAATTTTGGGGTATTACATTTGCCCCTCTTTGAATTGATGCCCGAACAGTGCATTGATTCAAAGAATAGTCTGAAGTGATAGATGACGAGAATTTCCGTAGTCCAAGTTAGATTGCGAAGACAACGGTCTTAGAAGAGAACCAAAATCAGGGTTAGATTGCCCCAATACCGATTGATGAAGATGCAGATTTAGGACTGTCTCCAGAATCAGGGTTAGATTGCCCCAATACAAAGGTTAGCCCTCTGAGACCTAGGTTAGATTGCCCAGATAACGGTCTAAAAGAGATTTTGAGAGCTATCTCCAGAATGAAGCTTGACTCCCAGGAATTAGGGTTAGATTGCCCCAATACCTAAAAAGATTTCAAGAACCATCTCTAGAACAAAGCTTGGCCCTTGAGGATCTGAGTTAGATTGCTCAGATACCTAAAAGATAGATGATAAGATAACAAGATGTGAGGCACCGAGATGCCCCTAGCGATGAGAACTGATGATTCAAATCAGACTAATTCAAGAATAGATTTGACAAGATTCAAATGATGTAATCATCCTGCCCCCTCTGGAGCGAAATGGAAAGATGACATGTCAGAAGATGATTGATAACAAGAGATTGCAGAGAAAAAGCAATTAGACTAGATTCGCGAAGCTACAAAAGCAAATCAAAGCAAAGCAGAGGTCTTGTTGACCAAATTTGACTAGGGTTGACTTGATGAAAAGAAGAAAAGATTTGAGAACATGATGCAAAGATGAGGATCTGGCAGGAAGATGACACCAGAAGGCTGACTACACAAGCATTCGATCTAGGAGGAGTCCAATATTTAAAACATAATTTTGAGCTAGCTAGAGATGTCAAATTTCAATTTCGATCCCAAAAATGGATTTAGAACAGTTGATTTAGCCAAGGGTGCAATTTTCATGCAAAACGGAGCACTTTTAAAAATTAGGTCAAAAGCTATATAAGGCCCAGAGGAGTCATTTTCAAATCATTATTCATCGTTGTCTTTTAGTGATTCTGAGCTCTAAGATAGAGAAATGGAGGGTCTACCACTACATACACATTGATTTGAGCATTCCTGACAACATGCCCGACCACCGGAGTATGACGCACCTGTAAGTAGTCGATAAACCTTCGTACATTTCAATTCGTACAGATTTATAGGTTAGATTTAAGAGAATCTAGCGTAATTAGAAAAAAATGTGAAATCTCGCACGAGAAAGTAGTTCTCTCGTACGGGCCTAGATTCTATTTCGCACAAGATTTTGGTTTCCTCGCGTGAACTGGCAAGCTCAAATGCTAGAACTTCACGCGAGCTGGTAGGTCATCTCACGTGAACATTCTATTTTCTTGCGCGAAATTGTAGTTTTCTCGCGTGAAAGAACACTTTTTTCGCGCGAAAGAACACTTTTTTCACGCGAAAGACTGTTGCAAGTGTCCAAATTTTAATCAGAGTTGCATGAAATCAGCCACATAAAGTCTTGTACAGTCTTGTCGTAGGATAGATGATTTGTTGTAGTTGTTGTTCTAGTAGTGAAAACCAACATGATTGAGGTACTGACCCAGTGTCGTCGTTCGCTTTGCAGGTTGACTTTCCAGATGTCGCATTCTGGGCACACCACCCTTTTATTACTACATTAGTTGAGAGATTGACAGA
This sequence comes from Chamaecyparis obtusa, assembly GCA_027943335.1. Taxonomy (NCBI): domain Eukaryota; kingdom Viridiplantae; phylum Streptophyta; class Pinopsida; order Cupressales; family Cupressaceae; genus Chamaecyparis; species Chamaecyparis obtusa. The sequence continues at coordinate 1,923,220 of BSBK01006690.1, forward strand.
TGCTGAGAGTGCTCACATTGATGCTCTGGGCTTGGGCTATTTGCGTGAGTTACCTGATATACGGGTGAATCACGGCTTTCTTACTGCACTGGTAGAGCGTTTCCATTCGGAGATGAACACATTTCATTTTTTGATGGGGGAGATGACAGTGACCACCGAGGACATATATAGGATCCTGCGGATACCCATTCATGGTACTTGTGTTGAGTACAATACACAGCTGCGGCAGGGTATAGTGGCCTTGAGGACTATCTTCAAGGATGATCTTGTGATGGGTCGGGCCATCTCTTGGGAGGATCTGGTGCACAGATATGGTGGAGCTCATCCATTCCAAGTTGTGTTGGCTATATTTTTGAGTTGCTACCTCGTACCTGATTGAGGTCAGCATGGACTAGAGTGCGGTTGGGGTACCATGCTGCAGAGTATGCTGGACAGACCAGCTGTGAGATTTGGATGGGGGGAGTGTATGCTGGTACACATGTATCATGAGATGCATGAGATTGTGTACAGAGGTGCGAGATCGATGGCGACATGAATCTTCATCTTATAGGTCTAGGCTTGGGAGCACCTCCCCATTTGTAGACCCCTTTTCCATGATACGCGACAGGTGCTGGAGCCTTATATTTACAGATATTTATGTGTGATGACCTAGCCCCTGCTGGGTAAGACAAAGCAGTGGAGAGCACAGTTGGATGACATGGCCGCTATAGTCTGGAGACCCTGGATCGCTACTGAGCCCTGGGATGATGCTCGGAGAGAGCTTGCTACCATGTTCGTGTCACGTCCACTGATTGGATGGACTATTCAGACGATTGAGAGATTCTTGGTTACATGCATCCTACGCCAGTTTAGCAGACAGCAGGATATTTCACAGGAGTACTGCCCCTACACTCACTTCTCCGACGAGGAGAAGAAGGGGTGGCATGCATGATTAGATCTGGGGTGATGCACGATAGAGTCACGCATCCCACCAGCATGATGGGACTACATGGTGGATGTCACCAATGCAGGGGTGACACCTGCATATAGGGACCAGTTGATTTCACGACCTCATCCAAGGTTCACAGATCTAGTTGGCACAGGAGCGCAGCAGCAGCCAGCATAGTAGCAGCAGGCATAGGATTAGTAGGCGCAGGCAGAGCAGCCTATACAGCAACAGGTTGTGCAGCAGCAGGCACCACAGCAGAGACCTGGGCAGAGCTTTTTGAGGCCCTGATCAGGATAGGTGAGCATCCTTGCTAGGACCATGGGCTCAGATCCTGGAGTAGGAAGTAGCGGTACATAGCAGAGGTCCACGAGACCATGTACAGTTGACACATCCCAGCAGGTACCACAGGGGGAGGATACTGACATGCCAGATGTGTTAGCTGGAGAAAGTGTAGGACAGGTACAAGAGGCTCTCAGGAAGAGCTGGGAGAGAGTACGACAGGTGCAGCGTGAGCGTGATGATTTTCACACGTGTCTTATCTAAGAGGAGACTCGAGTAGCAGATAGGGATGCAGAGATTAGACAGCTACGGGCGGAGTTAGCGCACTCGAGATTAGAGATGAGATATGAGGCCACCCAGGTGACTTATTACTATGCAGCATATTGCGGGGCTGTTCCAGATATATCAGAGCAGGTGCCGCTATTTTATGAGTATGCTGGGGCGCCACAGGCTCCTCCTCTAGTACCTCCATAGGTTCCTCCACAAGTTCCTCCATAGGCTCCTCCATAGGCCCCTCCACAGAGACCGATGCCACCACCGCAGACATTAGGACAGCAAGCTCCTCCACCTCCACCCCCTCCCAGTGGGAGTGGATCTTGATTGTATCATAGCTCTTTTTTTTTTTGGTAATATGCTCGAGTAGCACCTCTGTGTATATGGCATTTGGATCAAGATATATATATATATATATATGAGATCGATGATTCTTTTGATATCATTGTACTTGTTGTAAATTGCTTGAATGTATGATGTTTATGAGATGTGCTCTTATATGCTTTAGATGTATGAATAGAAATGTATACAATGTAGTGATAAATAAATGTGAAATAGATGATGTATGCTTATAGCGGATGCACATGTTGATGCAAATGCAATGAGTTGATGGATGTAAATAGAAATAAAATGCAATGGATATAATGTATATGGTACTAATCATCTCATGCAGGATTGTAGCAATATTTAACAGGTACTAATCAAAAGATAGATATGTTCGAGGATCGACAATGAAGACCAGACACTTGTGCAACCAAGAAGAACCTGAGGCAATAGATGAGAGCCTTTGATGAAGGCAATTAAGAGAGAAAATAAGACATCATCTTAAGTTCAAAGCTGAGAATACAAATGCAAGCCTAAGCTAAAGATGCAAGCTTAAAATGAAAATGCAAACCCTAGGACTTGGTTGTTGGACTCACCGTATTTATCATCATAGAGCCTTTCAAGTTCGGACAATCACAAGATGTCATACAATCCTCACTAATATCGTTATCATGAGAATATGAATATGACATGAGTCTTAGGTTTGTCGGAATAAGATGTAAGCATTAAGGCACAAGGAGCCAGAATGACCTGAACACCTATTCCTTTTAATCTAGCAAGTTAACATAAGCATTAGAGCATAAATGCTAGAATGACCTGAATGTCTCTTGCGAACAAACACACCAAGCACGCAGGAGTTCCTTCTTTTGCCAAAGATTTCTCGCAGTGACCCTTACGTTCACTCAACAGGGAAAGCATTTACAATTTCACCAGTAGCAGAAAGAAGTCACTCAAAAGACAAGGAGAAGAACCAACCTCACCAAAGCATCCATATAAAAGGAGTCGAGGTACGCATGGCCATCCAATACGAGATGGAGGCTCTTACAGATAGACACCCCTCTTAAATGAATTCTTTGGATCATTGGAACTAAACCAACAAACAGAAAGCAAAAAGGAAAAGAAACAAACAAGCACTCAAAGAAAACAAAGCTCAACATGCCTCAAAGGAACACACATTTAGTTTTAGTTTCAGTTCAAGTTCATGTTCAAGTGGATTGAAGACAATTCATAAAGATAACGTTTGAAGTCTCAATGAGATAATGATAGTAGGCAGACGTAGTGAGAATCACTGGTGATTGATATAAGGGAGAAATCCCGAAGAAGAGAGATCGAACGAAAGCTAGGTATCCGTAGGCAGGCATAGTGGGAACCACTGGTGACCAATGCTCAAGAGAGTTTCTGAAAGCAATAGGACAATGCCCCCTAGACCAGGCAGGTGCCCCCAAGCGTGAACCAGTTCCAATCTATGAAGAGTCGAGGAAAATCTTGAAGACACTAAAAGAAAAGGCATGAGCTAGCAAACTAAAGTAGGAAACAAAGGAAGAAAACTAAAGCTGGAAAGAAAACTAAAACAAGAAACTAAGAGCTAAGCAACGCCGAGATGAGATGCAGCTTCAGGAAACAAGAGGCGCCTATTTACCAGGTTTTCACCATCTTGGCAGAGATTCTATTTTTGCTACCATGACGCCTGTTTACCAAGTTTTCATCAATGGCACATTTTTCTCTTTTTCAATTTTTTTGTGCTTTTCTCTTTTTTCTTTTTTTTTTGTATTTTTTTTAATATCTCATTTTTTTGTATTTTTTTTTTTCATTTTTTTTGTATTTTTCACATTTTCTATTTTTTTTTGTATTATCAAGGCACCTGTTTACTAGGTTTTCACCAGGATAATAGATACATCAAAGCACCTGTTTGCCAGGTTTTCACTAAGATGATCATTTTTTTTCAGGACATTTTGCAATTTTTAGGATTTTTTGCAATATATCAATTTTTAGGATTTTTTTAGGATCAATAAATATGTACATGAGCACATAGAGAAAGTCAACTGTAGAACTTCTTTAGATGAAGAGCGTTGATGGGCTCTTTGAGTTGCTCTCCTTCAGTGGTGGAGAGGCGGTAAGCACCAGATCCAAATGCTGCAGTAATAATGTATGGACCAAGCCAGTTTGGTTCAAACTTTCCTTTCTGGGCTCTCTACTGTTGATTCTTGGGGTTCTCCCTCAAGACGAGGTCACCCACTTAGAATTCCTGTTGTCTGAATTTCTTGTTATATGTTTTTGACATTCTCTTTTGATATGCTCGAAGATGATCGAACGCCACCCTCCGACGTTCATCTAATAGTTCAAGCTCTTGCAACCTAGATATTCTGGTATCTTCATCAATGATGAGGCCCTTCAGAGAGATTCACAATGTCAAAATCTCGACCTCAATTGGAAATACTGCTTCTGCCCCATAGACTAAGGCAAAAGGAGTGGCTCCCGTTGGTGTTTGGATACTTGTTTTGTAAGCCCACAAAGCTGGATTAATCTGGAGATGCCAATCTCTACCAAATTTATGAACTGTTATGTGAAAAAATTTTAGGATTGTCTTATTAGAAGCTTATGCTTGTCCATTACTCTGAGGATAATAAATAGATGACCAATGCTAAATGATCCTGAATTTAGTGCATAAGTCTATCAAATCTTTGTTCTTAAATTGTCCTCCATTGTCAGTGATAATAGATGAAGGTACGCCATATCTGCAAATAATATAGTTCAAAATGAACTTAGCAATAGTCCTTCCATCAGCTACAGTCAAAGGGACTGCCTTGACCCATTTGGTAAAGTAATCTATAGCAGTGATTATGAATTTATGTCCTCTTGAAGAAGAAGGGTGTATCTGACCAACCAAGTCAAAAGCCCATTGTTGAAATGGCCAAAAACTAATGAGAGGACTGAGCTCCTTAGCAGGAGCGTGGATCAAATTCCCATGATATTGACACTGCTTGCAAGTCTTGACATATTAGACAGCTTCTTTTTCCATATCCGGCCAGTAGTATCCAGCTCTAATAAGTTTACGAGCTAACGTCAGACGACTCGAATGAGAGCTGAAAATACCTTCGTGTACCTTAGCTAACGCACGTTTGGACTCATCAGATTCTAGACACCTAAGTAGAGTACCATCTAGGCCCCGTCTATACAAGTCATTTGCTATAAGGACATACCGTGAAGCAGTACGAATGAGGTGACATTTCTCATTCTGGGTATAGGTATTGGGGATAATTTGGTCCTAAAGATAAGAGTAGATATGATGGTAGCGGGATGAGTCATGTCCAATGACTGAACAGATCATCTTGGATTCAGGATTGTCATAGGCAGGGTAGCATAATGTTTCCACTAGGAATTCATGCCTGAAGTCATTTTCTGGCATTTGTAATATTGAGGCCAAAGTAGCCATAGCATCAGCTACCTTATTATCTGTTCTTGGAATCTACTGGAAGGAAATATGTGCAAAGTATAACTTAAGATCATCCACCATTCTTTTGTAGGGTATTAGCTTGTCATCCTTTGTTTGATATACATTATTAACTTGATTAATGATCAACTGAGAATCGCCAAAGACCTTGAGCTCATCTATACGCCATTCAAGGGCTAATTTCATACCATTGATAAGAGCCTCATATTTAGCTATGTTGTTGGTGTAAGGAAACATCATTTTGTAGGCCTTAGGAAAAGAATAGCGTTGAGGTGTTATAAACAAAATACCTGCACTTGATCCTTGTTGAGTGAATGAGCCATCAAAAAACATACTCCAAGATTGATATGTGAGATGCAGAATGGAGTCATCTAGAAATTCAATGTTCAAAGGTTGGTGATCATGCAGAGGAGCCTCTGCCAACTGATCAGAAATCACTTGTCCCTTAATAGCTTTCCTTTCCACATATTCAATATCAAACTCACTGAGGATCATGACCCATTTAGCCAACCTACCCGTGAGAGCAGCCTTGCTTAATAAGTATTTTAGTGGGTCAATTTTTGCAATAAGCTTTGTAGTGTGAGCCAACATATAATGTTGCAGTTTCTGTGAGGCAAACACTACAGCTAGACAAGCTTTTTCAATAGCAGAGTAGTTCATTTCATAGGACACCAATGTTCTGCTGATGTAATAAATAGCTCTTTCTTTATTGTTCTGATCTTCTTGAGCTAAGAGAACACCCAAAGATGTACTTGTGGCTGAAATATACAGTATAAGCAGCTTCCCATGGATAGGAGGCATCAAAATGGGTGGATTGGCAAGATATTGTTTTATTTGATTGAGTCCCTTGTCACATTCCTCTTTCCATTCATAGGTGACACCTTTATGCAGAGTTTTAGTGAACGGCTGTGACTTATCAACTAGCTGTGAGATGAACCGCCGAATGGACTGCAACCTTCCTTGTAGACCTCTCATCTGACTTATGTTCTTAGGAGGAGGCATGTCCATAATAGCTTGAACTTTTTCTAGATCAACTTCTATGCCTTTGGCTGAGATAATGTAACCCAAGAGTTTTCTAGAAGTGACTCCAAATGCACATTTCTTGGGATTAAGTCTAAGGCTAAACTACTCCATGCGGTCAAGGATGGGACCCAAATCTTCAAGGTGAGTTCTTCACTACATACTCTTGGCTAAAGTATCATCCACATAGTCCTCCATAGTTTTGTGCATCATATCATGGAAGATAGTAGTAACAGCTCTCTGATATGTTGCTCTAGCGTTCTTAAGCCCAAAAGGCATAACATTCCAGCAGAAAGTGCCCCAAGCACATGTGAAGGCAGTTTTTTCTTGGTCTTCTGGCCCAATTTTAATTTGATTATAGCCAGAGAAGCCATCCATCAAGGAGTACATCTCATATCCTACTGTCATGTCTACTAGTATATCAATATTAGGCAGTGGGAAATCATCTTTTGGACATGGCTTATTGAGATCTCTGAAATCTGTACACACACAAATGGATTTATCATGTTTAGTAACTGGAACAATGTTTGAAATCCATTCAACATAATCAATTGCTCTTATGAAACCAACTTTAAGGAGCTTTTCTAGTTCAGTTTTAACCAACAGTGCCACATGAGGGTGCATCTTTCGAAGCTTCTGCTTAACAAGTTTGACATCTGGTGCAATGGACAAATGATGCATGATTAGATTGGGATCCAATCTAGGCATATCAGAATAACCCCATGCAAAGTTTATTTTCTTGCGTTGGAAGAATCTAGTGAACTCTTCTTTTTCTTCAGTAGATAATGACTGTGCTAAATGTATAATTTGTGGAGTAGCCTCAGTGCCCAAGTTCACTGGCTGTGTCAGTTCAATCAAAACTGATGATCTTTCTTGAAAATGGCTTGGTAGAGTATCAAGTATCTCATCCTTGGGTGCCTCAGAGAGGTTTTCACCCTCAGATACGTCTTTTATTTTTACTATTTTTGGCTCTGATACTGCCACAATGTGGTTTTCACCATCAGAGCTCTTATTTTTTCTATTTTTTATTTTTTGACTAAGATACTTCATATCCCCTTCTGTCATGCTGATACTATATTTACTGGTGGAAGACATTACAGGTTCAAGAGCATGGAGGTAACAGGCTAGTTCATAATCATTCTGGAATGTAAGGACTTCATTGGATGCGAGAGGGGAGTTCCAGTTTATTAGATCAGAACGGTGGAGTGAAAGGGAAGTAGTGGCTAGTTCAACTGTGTTCACGGTATAACCCTCAAAAGCGTTAACAAGCAAGTCAAGACCTAGAGCAGTCTCATCCAAAGGAGTGTTCAAATCCCTATGAGATCCTACGTCGGAAGCAGAAGACAAGTCAACATCTACAACATCAAATTTGTGTGTTCTAGCACCAGACCCTTCACCTACTTCGAGGAGTCTTTCATACTCATGAACAGTATCTATGTCTACATCATAAGTGGCATCGGATGTAGAGTCGAACTCATATTCATGTGAGTCCGTACTTGATGTAGGAATTTCATTAGCAGCATCATTAGTCTCATTATTATTCCTTGTGTCATTGATGGCTTGCTGAAGTTGTTCTTGTTCATAGTATTTTTAAAAATATGGTGGCCTATATCACTCACCTGTAAAATTGGGATCATCATTTAATGCTGCTTTCCATTCCTCATATGTAACTTGATGTACTGAAGAAGTTTTATCAGAATCAGCCTCAGAGCACGTGTCAGTATCAGTCTCTACCATATGAACAGGTATGATAGGCTCATCAGGTTCAGCAAGGAGTGCCGCAATATCCAAAGGGATAGGATATGGAAATGTATCTTCATCAGAGCTATTTTCTGGATTCATCTTTGGAGTGGTATCTTCAATTTATTGTTCATGCTCAGGTTCAAGCTTGGAATCAGACGTAGGAGCCGACATAAATTTCTTGGTCCCCAAATGAAAGGGAGTCTTTTTAAAGCCTAAGCTAGTAGTGTCCTTTGGGCGACGACCTACAGCTTCAATAGGCTTCAACAATTCATTATCATTTACCCCTATAGGACCACTTCCCTTGTATCCAAAGCGCTTCATGATTTTGAAACCTTCACTATAAGGTTCTTGTTCTAACTCTGGAGGAGTAGTTATTTCAGATATCTCCTTTCCTTTATAGATCCAAGCTTTGATAGCTCTTTCCTCATCTTCATCTTCTAAAGGTATGGAGGCTCGCACAAAAGCACCATCATAGATTATTTGAGGAGGATTATCAGAAAGTCCATGAGTTTTCGAAGGTCTCCCATAAGAGCGTGGAGAGGGAGGTAAAGCTGCTAGAGATAGCACAGGTTCCATTTCATATTCTCCCATGCCCGTATCTTTAATTTTCAAAGTTTGCTCCATTTCTCTAAGCTTAGTGTCATAGAACTCAGTGGAGTCCCTATTTGCTGGAACAAAACTATCTGTAGTTTGCATGAGAGTATTACAAGAGAGGTTGGTGTTTGCAGGTACAGTGACTTCCACCCCGTGAAATGGGAACTTGATGCATTGATGATATGTGGATGGAACAGCCTGTATCTCATGAATCCAAGGCCTACCCAACAAAATGTTGTATGCTAAAGGAATGTCGAGCACTTGGAAAGTAACATCTCTCTCAACAGGACCTACGCAGATAGGTAGCACAACTAAACCCTGGGACTTGCATTATTCTTCATCATAAGCTTTTATGGTAATCTTCTTATGGGAGTCTATGCAATCCTCATCATAACCTAGCTGAGTGAGCAATTTAGCAGAACAAATGTTAAGACCAGCGCCATTATCAATAAGCACATGATGGACACGTTTGGGACCTATCATAACCTCTATGTGTAAGGGAGCATTATGCGAGTGGTTCAAAGAATGATCATCTTCCTTTGAGAAGGACAAATAATGCAGTGAAGTCAAATGACCCACCATAGATTGGAACTAGTTTAGATCAAGATCCTTGGGGACATTTACTTCAGCGAGGGCTTTATCCAAAATTTTCCTATGAGCAGGTGAGATTTTTAACAACTCAAAAATAGTAATCTGAGCATTGGTTCGCTGGAGTTGATCTAAGATACTATAACTAGTAACGCTAGATGTGGGAGTCAATTTAGAAGCTTTGTTGGTAGGGCCAGTGGTAATCTTATCCATCATTTGTTTCAGAGAAACCTTATCTGTGCTTTGTCTCAAAGTATCCTTGTCTACAGTTTGCTTCGGAGGATCAGGACCTTTCAAAACAACTCTTCCACGTGATCGAGTGACAACATTTGCACAATCTTGAGTTTGTTTAGATTTAGATGAACAAGATGTGGAATTTTGTAAGATGAAAGGAACTCTAGGCTTGGGAGCATCACCACTCCCCTTAAAAGTGATCACATCACAATATTCAACTCCCATAGGTTCAATCATGTTAATAACATTATCGATAGAAGGGTAAGTGTAATTCACCTTAGCATTGTTGTTCTTAGTTGTGGAAGACTCTCCTTTCTCATGAGGAGGAAAAGGATCCTTAAACGCTTGATGATCAGAATTCTTATTATGACCATCCACAACAATATCACCACTGTCAATCAAATCTTGAACTTTATGTCTCAACTGAAGACAAGTGGATGTCTTATGACCAATATTTTGATGATAGTCGCAATAATCATTGTCATTCCACCAGTGAGGTCTTGGTTGTGGGTCATAAGTTCGCTTTTCCAAAGGAGTGAGAATCTGATTTTGTATGAGAGTTTTAAAGACTACATCAAGAGCCTCTCCCAAAGAAGTGAAATCACACTTAGGTCGAGGAGCCCACGGTTTGTTTCTAGAAAATCTTGAACTTTGCTGATTATTTGTTGTATTCTTTTCAATAGCTTTAGCCGCTTGTATGCTAGAAGTAAGATTAAAGATAGGATTTGAAGGCTTTGCAGTGACATTATTGACCACTCCATCATTTACCACCTCTCTATTCTTGTTTACAGACTTCCCTTTATCCTTGTTCGTTGAGAATCCTTGTTTATTATCTTTATTCAGAGTTAATTCTCCCTTTTTGACCATAAAGGCTTCTATCCTCACAGCTTGTTTGATCATGCTATCAAATGTCAAAGGACCTTGTAATTGTACTTGATATCCAAAGTCTAGAAGAAGGTTGTCTAAAAAGATATCAAGCTTTTCAGATTCAGACAATTTACGAGGATACTTTGTACAAAGTTGTCTCCACCTTTGGAGAAAAGACAAGAAAGGTTCTCCTTGTCGTTGTTTCAAATTACACAAGTCACGAATGTTGACAGGGTGTTGGATGTTGTGAGAATAATGCTGAAGAAAAAGGTTGGCAATCTCGTCAAAAGTTTGAATACCAGGATGTAATCGGCAAAACCATTCCATAGCTGGCCCACCCAAGCTATGGGGGAAGAGTCTCATAAGATACGTTTGATCATGCATGAATTCCATGGATAGCGCGCCAAACTCTCTTAGATGATCTTGAGGATCAGTTGTACCCATGTACTTGTCATATTTGGGTAACTCTACTCCTCTTGGAAAAGGAGGCATGTGAACATTCTTATCAAAAGGAAAAGTACATATATTCTCTAATGTAAATTGTTGCGTGGGCTTATCCTTTTCTTTTGTCAGTTGAGTAATTTGATCTTGCATACTTTGAATCATCTTTTGTAGCTTAGCGGTTTCAGTTTCTTCTTCTTTAGCTACAATAGTTTCCACTTGGAAATTCGAGGGTAGTTTGGCTCCTTGCTTAGCCAACTCAAGAAAATACTTTTCCTTATCTTCCAAAAGAATAATTTCCATCATTTTAATGAGATTCTTGTTAGCTTTCATAGCATTTATATCATTCTGAGTAATTACATCATCCTCGTTACCAAGAGTCTCATATATGCTTTGTGTTTGATCTTGTTGATCATCTTGATTTTGATCATAAGGAGGAGGGCGATAGTTATGTGCTGCTTGTTGATCAGCTTGAGTTTTGTTGTGAGATTGATCGTCATTATGAGGCTGATTGTGATGAGTCTAATTTTGGTCATGAGAAGATTGACCATGGTATTGATTATAAGTTTGGCTGTATTGGCCTGATTGAAAGTCAAATGGGTTCTTGGTTCCCATCTTGTCAAGACAAATTTGTGCTGCAATTGAAGCTTCAGTAAAGTGATGAGAACGATGTCGAAAAGGTGCAACCAATGTAACTTTTGGTGTGTGAATAGCTTCAAATGAATCACTATCTTCAGTGGGATCAATAGTTTCAATAATAGGTTCCGTTCGAGGAAATGATCTCCCAAAGCCACAAAACAATGAATTGTTTTGAAAATAGGAGTTGTCTTATTCTTGGAGAGACGAACTAGATTGCGAAAATAAAGGATTAAAGCACTCTTGGAAAACTGGAGGAGATGTCTGAGACAAATTATCTTGTGGAGTGCTTAATGATGAATTTGAAGAACTCTTACAAAGTTCAGACTTCTCAACAAATTGGAAATGACCTACGTCTTGATTATGAGATTTACTTTGATCTTGATCAGTGTTCTGGATAGGATAAGTCTTACCACTTCAAGTCGTGACAGTCATAGATGAAGATGTAATGAGAAAAGATTCGGGATAAAGCTAGACTCTGTCTCTAAGATAATGAAAAGGAGATAAATGGCTCGAACAGCCAAGATGCAAGATGAACCTGGTACGAATTGTCAAAAAGAGATGGCTAGAATAGCCAAGATAAGACAATCGCAATGCGAGGTACAAAAGGCATAAAGAGATAAGATGAATAGATGAGAGACAACATGAGCCAAAGCGAAGATTGATCGATTCTTAACTCAACACAACCAATTTCTGACGGTAAACAACAGGGGAGCAAAAAATAGACCCTAGGCAAAAAGCAGACCAGATAAAAAGTCAAACAATGAACTGCAAATAGGTCTCTGTTTTGGAAAACTATGCTACAGGTTCGTGCGAGAAAATGAAAGCTCACACGAGAGAACACAGAACTTCGCGCGAGAAAATACAATCTCACATGAGGAAGTGCTCTAAAGCTAAAAGCTCACGCGGGAAACAGGCAAAATCTGACAGTTCTGATGCAATTTTCAAAGTTTGAGTTGAATTTTGAGGTACAGTCTGAACTGATGTCTGACAGAAAATCCAATTTCCTGACAGGTTGATAGAATTGTTTGATCAACACACTCATTTTAGGATTCCAAGCATTCGTTTAAAGACACAATGGTTTAGATCAAGCACTTGTGAAGCAAGAAGTAGTCATTAATAGACCTATCAAGGACAAAGCAAGTTGATAGCATCAGGGGAGTCTTTGTTTGATAATGTATGGACAATGTTTAAGACTCAATAACAAGCACATAGCCTAGTCCTACAAAAAAAAATGGTGAGAAGCCAAAACCTTTGCCCCATTGCTTGAATGCATACGTGCACCTCACACAGCCGTGTCACCCCCTAGAGGGCACCCGTGTTTTTGGTGTTTCCAAGGACTCAACAGTGTACGTTCAAAGGTTACCCTTGTAGCAGGGGCCAGTGTCGCAACCACCTCCAAATGTCCAGGTGTATGCCTATGATGGGAATCTATGTATGATAAACATACGGAGAGATTCTTCCCCCTCCTTGCGCAAAGATAATGACTCCTTTCGGAGGTGAACTGGGTAGGCCACTAGCTAAGAAGGTTTTTTACTAGGCTTCCATTCACAATAACCTTCGGTGCCCCTGATACAGGGTTGAGGCCTCGCAGCCACACCAACACCTGAAAATCACACACCCCCGCAAGCAAGGCTTGGAGTGGCGCCGCTCAGTGTAATAGACAGGGCCTTTCCATGGTGATCGTCAAAGTCATGAAAAGGAAGTTACCATGGTTTTGGAGTCTTTAGACTCAACAAAAATTTCTTTATTATAGTGAGGTGGAATCACCGGCAATAGGTGTGTACTCACTTGGGTCGTTCCCGGAGGTTCAATACCGACAGGCCCTCTAAAGGTGACACTAGACTTGGTTTAGATTTTGGGGTCTGATTTTCTAATTCTCCCAAAGGGAGAAGAGCATACTTCTCTATCCCGTTTCCTCACGCAAACACATCAAGAAAGTTCATCACCGAGTTAGTTTCACCTCACCAAATCTATACGCTTTTGGGTTTCTGATTCTCTCTCAAGGAGAGAAGAGCATAATTCCCTAATGAATAGAAATGTTAAAGATTCGCTAACTTTCTCCGCTTCCCCAAGAATTCATCATATTAGTAAGATCATTAGAATTTCGGATTCATTCATGGTCATCACCTCCATGTAATGAAGAGCCAAAATTCCTACTCACTATCGAAATTCTCAAGAAATTTTAACGGAGCCCTATTTATACTATGTGAATAAAAGCAAGAAAAAAACACAACATTTTAGCAATCTTCAACTATTCGTCCTGCAATCAAACCATTAGTATGTTTTCAAATTCTTTGACAAGCATCCTGCAGAAACTGTTAATGTTGTAAAATATCAGAGAGATAAAAATCAATAGTTATCAGAAATTATCAGAAATTAAGAGTAGAAAGAATAAGAAAACTGGAAACTGGAAAAAACTGTAATGAAACTTCGCGCGAGAAAGTGCAAATCTGCGTGAGAAAGTGCAGGTCCAATGCGAGATAACTAAAATCTCGCGCGAGGAAGTACTCCAGTGCGCGCAAGAAAGTGCAAAGCCTGGGGCGAGACAATGAAATCTCGCGGGAAAGAGTGCTACAGGAGCAAAACTTCACGCGGGATGCTCTGGATTCTCGCGCGAAGATCCGTACACAGACAGTACAGACGCACGATAGAGCAGATTTTACTTCTCAGAAAAGATAAAAAAATGAGGCCAGAAATCAGATTTTCTGCCCCACAGTGGGCGCCAAAATGTGTGTGCTTGAATGTGACCTCTAAATCAACCACATACGCAACATAGTCCTTACTCCTATGATTGAATTACGAAGAGAATATGAATTATTCAATTCGAAATTCGTGAGGAAGCGACCTGTTGCCTCCTATGCAGGTGGGGTGTTTAATCGCTCTCAGATTGAAGAGCCAACAACCATAAGACCAACCTAACAATGGAGGATTTTCAAAAGTATGAAAATGAGCAATCTAATTGAAATTAAGCTAAAATGAGGTGCAATTAATCTAAAAAGGATGCTTGAAAGTAAAGATGAAATGCAGATTTTTATTTGATTTTGAAATAAAGATGTTATTATACTAAGAAACCCATAAGCAAATTAACTCTAATATGAAATGCAATATTAAACTAAGATGAGATAATAGACTAAATATGCAATAAAAAGCTTTGAATCAAATGAGACACAAATTTGCTATAGTTCAATTACTCTCCAAATTGCCTTTTTTTGAATGAGAAGAAGAGGCTCATTAAATAGAAAAGCTCGAGAGAGGAATGAAGAGTTTCTTGATTTGTAACTCGTGACTCTTCAATCCCACATTGAGACAAAAATGCAAGAATTACTTAATAAAAAGAATGGAAAATGCCACACAAGTGACCTTTCAAATATCAAGTAATTATTAATTCATTTTTATGGGTAATTAGCTAAAGAGGGTAGATTTTAATTTAATTAGAAAGCACTTAGGACTTTATAATTAAATTAATTTATCATCGGGGTAATTTAGCCAATTAAGTCTAAGACTTTAGGAATTAATTTAGCGTTTGATTATTGCAATTTATGGTCTTTGCAATTGACATCAAGTCAAATTAAGTCAGGTAGGAGAGAGAAAATTGCCTAGGGAACTAGGACTTTGGTGATGTAAAATTGAGATAATGCCCCAAAATTGATAAAATTAAATAGATGCCAATTTTGGGGTATTACACTTAGGACTTTATTGGACTTTTGTAAGATTTTGTATGGTCTTAGTACTAGAAGAATGCTAATCTCATTTGACTGCATTTCCTTGATTGCATTAGTAGCTTTAGGGTTATCACTCACTCAATCCAAAGAGTGTGAAGAATAAACAAAGAAGTTAGTTAGATAGCATAGGTGGGGCTCTTCATACCAATGAACTAATTGACACATTTTGAATTTAATGGCCTTTGAATGATCAATTATGATTAGGTAGTTGTTATATTTATTCCTTTTGCTTCAAAAAGACATATTTATAATGTTGTAAACATAATTGTGATTATCCAACACTTTGTATGTTCTCATCATTAATTCCTTCATGATATACTATATTTTTAACGCATACTTTGAAAATGACGTACACTATCTTGACCACATCCATGATTCCAGTTTACCAAAATAATTGTAAGAGTTAAATTGAGCCTATCTTCATTTTCATTTAGAATACCTAAATAAAAATTCAAATTTGTTTTAGATGAGTCAAAAATTCATTTTTCATATAAAAAAATAGCTATCTTTAAAAACAATTCTTATGTTTGAAACAATTAACCACATGAAATAAAATTTGAAGTATCAAATTATTGACAAAAAATATTAATTTTGATAAAGATAATTGTGTACTATATGTTATTTATTGGTCTTTAAAACGTTTCTAAATTGTTTGAAGGTCTTTGTAATACTGGATTATCCACCTTTTGATTATGCCAATCTCCTTTTGTCGAACATTTACAAGCCATTTTGGATCCTCCTCCATTGCAAATCTAAGATCTACATGATGTGCCCCTACAATTTGTTCATTCTAAATATAAGATCTCAATACTATTTTTTTCTCTCTTTCATTAAATAAATGAAATTGGCTTCAAACATACCTTCCTTAGCAATAATTGCCACAATACTTTCATTTATATCTTCTAATACTCTACAATACAAATTCAAAAAACAACATTAATATTGATAAGTGTTGATATATTTCTTTAAAAAATAAATAGAAAAACAACATAATTTTTTTTAACTTGAAAATATTAAATAAAATTATTATCTCACCCTCCATTACTCCAAGGATCTCTCAATCCATTAAAAAATATTATATTGCTTCCAAATCTCTTTAGCGCCCTCTTGATATTCTACACATATATGATAATACACATAATCCTTTAGGAAAACTCAAAATGTCACAAATTAAAATCTCATAGATAAATTATTTAAAATAATGCACGTCTGTTTGAATTATCATTAGATTGTACTTACATGACCACCAAATTCGGTGGGAATCCAATCGGAGTTTGGGCTTGGCCATGAATATGGGAAATCGTGGATTGTCTCCATGTAGTTCGGAGCCGATCCAGGAAACATGCTTTTGATTGGATTATTGGTCATCGGCATTATCATTTCTGTAGAAGCCTACATTCAAACATTCAGACAATGAAACATTCTTTTAACTTACTTTTATTCTAATGATGAATTAGAGAATACAATCCCAAACATTGATAAAAGTGACACAATCAAATTAAAAAATAGCAGCAATAATGAAACACTCCTTTTACACATTACTCCCCAGACAATATATTTAAATAATAACAAATGTCAAACCTGGAAACACCAGCCACCCTCTCCATGAGGATCAGTAGGTGTCAGATCAAAGCAACTCAAGTTCCCAGTGTAGTTATAAAATATATTTGCTGCTCCATATAATTGGCTTAAGGTATTGTTTCCACTTGATGGATTATCTATTGCCTTACACATCTACTCAAACAAGAAAATCATTAGGAACTTAGAATTTCTAGAGCTAATAAAATCCTTGTTTAAAACTGTGGAACATTCTATCCCACTCTGTGATCAAACATGAGGTGGGAATGGGAAAATATTTCATTCATTATTGAACCTGAGATCAGATTTGCTTTTCCAATAAAGAGTAACAATGACAAATGGGTATGAAATTTCATTACTTGTTTCACTGGATAGGCAGGCAAATTTTGAATAAAATTAGCAGGGGTTGGATAATCTGTCTCTGCAACTTCAAAGTAAGCTCCACTGAGCCATCCTTCTACACTATCAACATCACTATCTCTGAACCAATGTCAACAGGTTTCTATGAGAAAAAATAAAGATATATTAGACAATATTGTACAAAGATTCTCTGGTTTTACTTGCAAAGTCGGAAAGATTCTTTGAGAGATCTTCTGCCGCTTGGAGTAGACGACATCTCATATAATATCTTCCACGACTTCTTTATTACATTGAAACAGTTTTCGCTTTCGCTCTATTCAAATTGAAAAAAAAAGAATTTAGAAACCATTTCATTTGATAAATATAACTTAAAAACACTCTAAATTTTGACTTACTAAAATGACCCAAAAGATAACCATACCCTAAAGTCATTTGAAGCAATGTTGTAGTACCCATCTGTATCTACAATGTCATCAAACCCCAAAATTGGAGCAGATGAAGCCAGTGCCCCAATTGCAATATGTGGGTACTTGAGCCTGAACCAGGCTGCTAGCACTGCAAACCCATTTAATATATACACATATGAACAGGATTTCATTACTGTATTTTTGAAATTCATACCAAAAACTTATTGTAGCACACTTACTTCCACCATAAGATCCCCCAAACACAATCACTGGCGAATCCTCTGCTGATAAATTATTTTTGAGATCTGTAATTAATATAGCATAATCAGCCAAAGCTTGAGTGGAGCTCAGATAGCCTAGTGTGCTGTCATTGCTGTACGCTACATCTTTGCTTCCAAATGGCATTGATTCGCCATAGTAACGGTGCTGAAAGCAATCCAAACTCATATGAGATCTTCCTTGGCTAATCAGAATAAATAGAACCATATGTAGAGCATAACAGAGGAGAACATAGCAGAGCAGAGCAGAACAGAGCAAAACAGAACAGAGGATAACAGAGCATGCCTCAATCAAGAGGAGAAGAGTCTTGGCTAATCAAAGTAAAGTAGAATCAGATAGGTTCTCACAGTTCATTCTCAATAAATTTCAAAGCTTTTGCAATTGACATGCAAAGGAAAAATATTTTTCTAGGTTTTTATGACTCTAACATATTATTGTTCTGTCTGTTGTCTGTTTTAAGCAAAATGTTGGAGGGATTTATTAAAATCATATTGATTAATAGATTTGATTGAAGAAGATAGTGTGATTTCAGATGAATCATCGAATCAAATCAAAATTTAAAGTGAACTGCTTAAAAAAATATCTATCCATCACAAGAAGTACACAATTTATGTACTAGTATCTTTTAACTGATAGGTAGTAAGATTTAGATCTAGGATTAGCACTAGTTACCGTCCATGTTCCAATAGCTATACGTACGTGACTTCTCAATTACTAACTTTAAGAAACCAAAAAAATATAACTAAAAGTCCATTAATAAATATATCATGTACAACTAGCTGCCCACTTGTACTGCATAAATATTGATTATTTGTTAACAACTACTGGGACATTTGTGCATTAAGCATTGACAACTTCTGAAGTGGTTGTAGTGCATGGTTATTGGGGCATCTTTAATTCGGTATATAACAATCTTTAATTCGGTATCGGGTGACGCTTTAAAATGACCATTTTTTGACCCTTGAACAGTACAAATTCTACAGCGTGCGCTGTTACTACCCAGAAACCAGAACAATAGTTACAAACAGTTAAGTTGTATATGAAGAAAACAAAAAAAATATCGAAATCTAATTTATCATTTAAGATATTTAGGTGCAGCTATTAGTATGCAACTCTAATAAATATTTTTATTTTATTTTTCAATAGATTCCATGGCTATACTCTTCTTTCCAACTAGATTTTAAATAGTGAAGCAGAGCAGAGCAGAACATACCTCAATGAAGACCAGAAGAGCCTTGAATTGAGGTGCAATGTCAAACATAAAGCCAGTATTTTGAGTAAACCATTCAATATATCCTTCATTTCCTGTATACACAAAGATTGGAGAATTGGATGAAGCACCCCCCCAGTGTTTTGAGTTAATGAGATACTTCTGTTGAAATGTGACATAGCTTTGAGGTGTGAAGCTGAAATGGTCCAAATTCTGTGTGAAGTACTTGACATCATATTGTGCAGATGAAGAAGAATTAGAGAAAAATGCATGATTTTCCTGTCCTAAGACTCTGTGAGCATAATAAGGAAGGGAAGCAGCAGGCAGAATATGAAGTCCAGCCAATACAACAAACACACAGAAAAATGGGCACCATGCCCTACAGATAGCCATTGAATGGGAATTCTTTTGGTTGAATTCTGTGGTATTCAACTCATATGTTTGTATTGCTGGTCATCATCGCCTTTGTTCTGTTTTTTCTTCTGATTTTTTCTAATATGCCTGGTTATTGTCGCCTTTGATTTGTTCTTTTTTTCCTGATTTCTTCTTCAAATGTGACAGAAAGTAAGATTGTTGTGATGGGTGTTGCAATCGACCAAACTATGATTGGTGGCTTCAGTTCTAATTTCTCGAGACCTCGTCGAAATCCAATAGAATCATACACGTATGTATGTGTGTAGAGATGTATGATTTTTTTTTCTTTAATAGTGTAGATGGGCAATTTGTATATCCATGATATATTGTGGATTTTATTAGTCTGCATGTTTTATTGTGGATTTTAACTATAATGTTGTGAGTATGATAATTAGTTAATGGGTAGTAAAATTTTGTGCGAGAGTAGTTTATGATATTTTATATTTTAGTTTTTTAATTATTATTGTTTGAATTTTGGTGTTTGTATTGGTGTGGATTTGATTTAGAATAAATTTAACAAGATTCTTTGGTGTAGAATGAATGATGCTAAGTGAACGTATCCATTTTTTTAGATAATTTAGAGTAATAGTTGATAAAGAATTAGGTACGATTGAGTGGCTCAAGTTGTGCATGCACCAACCGTATTAAATGTTGCTCATTTTCCTTCTCAAAATTGACTTTGATTCATCTTTTGTCACATGCATAACAAAAATTGACCTTTCCAACTAGTTGCACTAATACACAATTTACAAACTCATAATTATTGTACTTTAAGAACTCGTCACTTTATCTCTTCTTTCTTTTTTCCGTGCTTTAGCTCTTTCCTTCTCTTCATCTTGTTTACATTTTTGTCATTATGCAAACCTTGTTGTTCTTTGTCGAGTTCGCAAACCTAAAAACTTTGTAATGCTACAAACCTAGCACCTTTTTTTAATTTTCTTTTTTGCACTTTCAATAAACTAGAAAACTTAGGAACTTTGTCACACTTCCATTTATTTCATGAACCTTTAAACTTTGTGAAATACCAAACTTACCTTATTTTGTCACACTATTGAGGATTTTCAATTTCTTTAAGTATAAAGGGCAAAATTTTATATCCATGTTATATTGAGGACTTTAATTAGAATGCTAAATGTAATAATTAGTTAATGACTATTATAATATTAGAGAGAGGGGACAGGGACGGGGACATGGGGAGAGGGGCGGGATACATATGCACATACATACATAGCTATTAGTGTTTCTTTTTTTGTTGTCTATTATGTTTTCCTTGGAACAAATGTACAAGTGTGGAATTGACTTAGATCACTTCTACAATCCTAGAATCATACACGTATGTATGTGTGTAGAGATGTATGATTTTTTTTTCTTTATTAGTGTAAATGAGTAATTTGTATATCCATGATATATTGTAGATTTTATTAGTGTATGCATGTTTTATTGTGGATTTTAATTAGAAAGTTGTAAATATGATAATTAGTTAATGGATAGTAAAATTTTGTGCGAGAGTAGTTTATGATATTTTATATTTTGGTTTTTTAATTATTATTATTTGAATTTTTGTGTTTGTATTGGTGTGGACTTGATCTAGAATAAATTTAACAAGATTCTTTGCTGTAAAATGAATGATGCTAAGTGAATGTATCTATGTTTTTTA
The DNA here is from genome assembly GCA_027943335.1 of Chamaecyparis obtusa. Taxonomy (NCBI): domain Eukaryota; kingdom Viridiplantae; phylum Streptophyta; class Pinopsida; order Cupressales; family Cupressaceae; genus Chamaecyparis; species Chamaecyparis obtusa. The sequence goes on from BSBK01006690.1 coordinate 1,944,228, forward strand.
TATATTTTAGAGCAATTGTTGATAGAGAATTAGGTACAATTGAGTGGCTCAAGTTGTGCATGCACCAACCGCATTAAATGTTGCTCATTTTCCTTCTCAAAATTGACTTTGATTCATCTTTTGTCACATGCATAACAAAAATTGACCTTTCCAACTAGTTGTACTAATACACAATTCACAAACTCATAATTATTGTACTTTAAGAACTCATCACTTTATCTCTTCTTTCTTTCTTCCCTACTTTAGCTCTTTCCTTCTTTTCATCTCGTTTACGTTTTTGTCATTATGCAAACCTTGTTGTGCTTTGTAGAATTCGCAAATTGGAAAACTTTGTGATGATACAAACCTAGCATTTTATTTTTTCTTTCTTTCTTTTTTGCACTTTCAATAAACTAGAAAACTTAAGAACCTTGTCACACTTCCATTTATTTCATGAACCTTTAAACTTTGTGAAATATCAAACTTACCTTATTTTGTCACACTATATTGAGGATTTTCAATTTCTTTAAGTATAAAGGGGAAAATTTTATATCCATGTTATGTTGTGGACTTTAATTAGAATGCTAAATGTAATAATTAGTTAATAACTATTATTATATTACATAGGAATGTGTTAGGATTTCATTAATAGATCATATGGTAGCATTCTGGTATTATTTATTATAGAAACATTAGAGAATATTGATGTAAAAGTATAAAGTTGCATTTCAATTTAGGCCAACAAAATAGTTTTAGGTAGAGCAGATTCACCAAAATATTTTTGATTACTTTACATATCTAGTGTTATGTGTTGATTACTTTACATGCTTTAATATTCAGTTCAATAATTAAGTTATTGAATTAAGTTTCAAGTATTAGAAAGTAATTATATGTAGAACACTAATTCACCCCCCCTCTCAGTGTTCCCATTCTTAAAAATTGGTATCAGAGCTTTGGTCCTCTCAAGACAAGTTTAACCACTTGAGGAGATCATGGGTTCGGAAGAAGTGAAACATCTGAAGAAGAATCTTGAAGCAGCTCTTGAAGACCTTTACAGATCTGAAAAAGAAATTGAAGAACTGAAATTAAAGGTTAGTGGTTCTCAAGTATTCATCAAGAAACTGAGAAAAGATTTGAATGATTGTTCAAACAGTGATTTAGGAAAAATGGTCAAAAAGTTGAATGAGGAAAACACATCTCTAAAGGATCAGATTGAAGAGTTGGATGAAAAGTTATTTAACAATCAGGAAGCCTATGAAGAATAGGTCAAAGAAAACAAGCAATTGGATGAAGAACTAAGGCAAGAAAACATGAAAATTTTAGAGTTAGAGAACATCAAGAAGCAGGTGGAATCTGAATTGACTAAAGAAAAGAATCGTATTGACAAATTGCACACAAGCAAGGATCTAATAGAGTCATAGTTGTATGCACAAAAGATTAAAGGAGATACATCTGGCATTGGATTCAATGAAGCACAAAATCAAATCAATGACATGTGAGAAAGAAAGAAAGCATCAGAAGAATCTACAAAGACTGGAAATCATACTGAAGCTGAAGCTGAACCATCCAAGGATGAACGCAAGCCAATAAACAAAACTTGTTATGCCTATAACAAGCATGGACACATAGCAAGAGATTGTAAAGAGGTAAGACCTTTTAGTGGTTACTGTTATTCATGCAATAAGTTTGGTCATAGAGCTATGAATTGTAGATCAAATCAAAGAAATCAAACCCAGCATAATCAGAGAAGTCATCCACAACAGAATATTAGAAGTCCTCAGAACATTACATGTCAGATATGTAATTATAATGATCATATAGCTAGAAAGTGTAGTATGGTAACTCACATCAATGTGCCAAGGAATATAAGGCCTCCAGTCATTTGTCACACTTGTAACAAGGCTGGACACATCTCAAAGTTTTGCAGATCACAAGCGCAAAGACAAGAAAGCCCTAATAAGTCTCAAAGATCAATTTTGGATGAATAAGGAGAAGTCAAGTTTGTGCAAGCTACAGAGGATGCAAGCTTGATTTGGATAGAAGTAAAGAAGGATAATGTTGATGAGTATGTATTGGATGCATCTGGAATGGATGCACCCTCTACTTTTGGATAAATGACCCTCATGGTCATAGGGGGAGCTAGATTAGCTCTAGACCCCTGCACCGCTAGTATACTCACCCTCTGAGTATAGCAGTTTGGATACAATTGGTTGCAATATGAAAGAGTGCACTACCTAATTGATAGCAGAAGTGAAGATTGGAATTCTCTGTAGGATTTTGTGTTTACGCGGAAAGCATTAATGGTGGAAAGTTGATTTAAAGTCAACGAAGATCCATTATTCACACATTTGCATTCGAGTTCGAGACTTTGGAGAGCACGGGAAATCAAAGCAGTTTGAGTTGAAAGATTATAGTTGGTTTATCAATGAAGAAGTTTGAAAGTTTGTTGCGGAACCCTAGTTCGGTTCCGACGATTCATAAACCCTTTGGAACTGTATTTGAGCGATTAATCAAGTAATGGCCACTCCATTTGTTTTTGATGTTGCTGAAAGGAAGAGATATATCTTTAAGAAGCATCCTTTCAAGTCAATCCTAGATGACCTAGAAGGAGCATTCTCTAGGACTCCGATGGGAGTTATGCATGTAGAGGACATACGTGCATACATTTATTGCAAGAAGGAACCTATTGGATTGGACAGGATTAGGTCACACTTAGAATCTATGATGAAACCGTACATGACATTCTTGGATGAGTTCATGCACTTGGATTATAACCCTATTATTGAGTATGCGACTACATATGCGTTTTATGAATCCAAATGGATTAAGATTATATTGAGAAAAATTCATGATGACTTGTTCTAGATTGGAGAAGTCCTTGTTCAGATAACTACTGATCTCATTCATGAGATGACAGGACTACCTAAGACCGACGCCATCCTTCCCACTAGCAAGGATGTCAGGAAACTGGTGGAACATGCTTGTAAGTCACATAGTGATAAGCGCGAGATAAAAATTGAGCCGATTGAGGAGAAAGATATCAAGCTCATGTCTATGATACTTGGATATAAGTTTCAGCATGGAAACATGGTAAATAGTGTGTCTGCAGCCACTATTTTAGTAGCCATAAGGATTGTAAAGGAAAATGGTGAATTCAACTTGTGTGATATCTTGGGTGCATAGTTGATGGATAATATCAGGACTATCAAACATGATAAGAGAAAAGTGTTCAAGTTTGGGTCACTTATCATCTATATGTACCTTCATATAGTCGGTAAAGTCTTTGATCTATACCTTGATAAGAGTCTGCCTACAATGCCACAAGTATCATTCAAGGCATCAGCTGATAGCACCTTGAAGGATTTCATAGACTTGGAGATCAAGACATTTAGAATAAAAATACAGAGAAGGTATAGGATACTTGAGAGCATCTAGTGGAAAAGTACAAGGATAGCATTTTTTTCATGGAGACAGATATCACTTGCATGGAAGTTGTAGAGCCAAGAACTAAGTGGATTCATCCACTTGGTTATGAAGTGGAGGAACATATTCTAGAAGCATATGCACAAGTTCTCCTATCAATGCCGAAGGATCCCAATGAGCCAAGGTTGGGTAATTATGAGGACAAGACAAGACAAGTAGATTCAGTCTTGTATAGTGTTGTGACCAAAAGAAAAGCATCAAATATCACCTCTGAGATACTAAAAATTCATGGTGTCACTCAAGCAGACCTGGATAAGGCAAGGGAAGCCAAGATTGCAATGCAACTTGAGAGCGCACCCTCTTCAGAAGTGAAAATAGAGAAGACTAATGAACCTAAGGAGAAGAAGGTAAAGATGGAAGAAAACACTCGTGCGCCCACACCTACTATTGATCTGGAGTCCACTCCATCTCCTAAGCCAAGAAAGATACCTAAGAGGAAGAAGCATACTATCACAAGACATCCATATTCAAGATCGACAAGAAGCCAAGGAAGAAAATCTCAAGCACCTCCTGAGGTAGGATTTAGACCGAATCTTGAATTATTGCAAACAAGAATGGTAGATGAAGGAAGGATTGATCAAATTGCTAAGTTTTATGATAAATATCATGAGATAGACAAATCTAAGATCCATAGCATGATAATCAGACATATGATTAAGTTCAAGAAGATAGTCTTGGAACTTAAGACAGTAGTTCCTGACCAAGTATGGAATATAATTGATTCATTGAAGAGACAAGCAATAGAAGAAGACTTTAGAATAAGGGAAAAGACTTTAGATGAGTACCTTCCAATATGTTTAGTTGAGGAGAAAAAACTATTGTTGGAACTGGTGAAGTCTCACCTTAAAACCAAGCTAAGAACCTTGCAGATCATGAATAAGGACTATGAGTTGATTGCAAAGGAAACTAAAATATCATTTGAGAAGGTATTTTTGGAACAACGCATGCATCCATCATCTGCACCTATAACTCAAGTTCCATCAAAGGAATAAAAAGCAGTTGAGGTCCTTAATGCACCTATGATAGGTCCACAAGATTATGCACCCTTAGTAACAGTGCTTACTGAAGAAATGGAGTCTACACCCATGCCTAAAACAAAAGATGACACAATTATGATTGATAATGTAGAAATATCAATGGTGGCCACAAATAAAGACCTTGATAAGTTTGATGAAGCTTTTGTGAGCATAAAAGAGGCTAAAATTCTATGTGGTGACAATTCACCTATCCAGCAAGAAGAAGTTCAGAGTGAGGACCTGACAGGACATGAAAGTGAGAAGGAAGGGGAACATAAAGAAGAACCTTCAGTGAAGGTAAAAAGTGAAGTCATGGATAGTACAATCCTTACCCCTAAGCCCTCAATTTCATTCTTGTCAAGTTTGACCCCTGACACAACAAGTCTAGATTCTTGGGGAGAAGAAGACTTAATTAAGATCAATGCGCTAGCAATGGAGAAAGAGAAGGAGAAACAAGTAATGAGGAATCCATTGTTTGTTGAATCAGTCAACATTCTAAATAGCTTACTGCCTGAGGACAAGAAAGTTTCTAGTGTTCATTCAGTGGATGATGTCAGCACCATCCTAACAAGTTTCAAAGAAAACTTCTCAAGCCTAGAAGAATCAGCATCCAAGGTTGCAGAAGAAAAATATCTTAAGAAAAGATTGAATGAGCTGATAGAAAACTTCGCACTTGACCTTAGTTCACTAAAGGTTGGTCAAGCCGTATTGAAGGAGATTACAGCTAAAGGAAGAAAAATAATAGCTGATTGTATGGATAAAGACAAACTAACTGCATACCTCTCAAAGAAGATTCAGGAAGTTGAATCCATGATGGCAGTTGTGAGAAAGTCAGTGCTAGATCCCTCCACAGATATAAATATGTGCAATAATGTCTACCAAGGAAAATTGGATAAGATTGAGAAGGCAGAGCAAGAAATGGCCAAGATAAGGGCTAGGCAAGCACAGTTAAGACATTCACTTGTGCCCTCATTAGATGTGCTGAATCAGAATATCAAGGAGATTGATGCCACATTGGTGACATATGATCAAGGTCTGAGTTCAAAGTTGGAGAAGTTAACCTATGCACTATGCGCCCATCTCCAAATAGTAGATGCATTGAAGGCTTTTTGGCAGCAAGAAATTGCAAACCTTCAGATTGCATCACTAGTAAATTTTAGCTTGTTTTTCGATGAGGATTAGTCAAATTTTCGATACCAATTGGTCCACCAAATGACCATAATTGTTGTTGAAGTTTTTTCATCGATTATATGAAACACTAAACCATCATTTAAATTTTGATGTCGAGAGTGGTTGAATTATCGATGGACCTTCCGTCAAAATAATCACTTCGACTTGGAAGAATTATCGATCATACCTTCCATCCTTGCAACCAATGTCCATCGAAATTGTGACGACTTGGGGTTGAAATTATCATCGAGTGTATAGCATTCTTGTCAAAATGCCATATAATGTTCGTCTCTCTTTCAACAAAATTTGGTTAGAATAGTCATCGAATATATAGCACTATCGTCGAAAGGTCTATTATTGATCTGTCGAAAAAGCGACAAAAGATTTATTTTTTTAAAAAAATAAAATATATTATCAACTTAAGCATAGCAATATTATGCTTTAATTTTTATATAGTAATCATGTCCAATGGCATAATTTAATTAGGGCCAATAGAACAAGGGATGCAAGCGTCAAAGTTCCTACCTTATATAATGTGTTTGGGGTAAGCTATGGTGAAATGAGAATATGGTTAAGTAGCATAGATTTTATGAAGATGTCTTTTGGTAAGGTGAGAAATTTTGGCTATTGTTTAATAAGAAGGATCAAAACTATTGTTAGCTTGTGGTGACTAATCAGGAAAGTACTATCCAGGAAAGTACTGTACACTTTTACTACTTTTTTTCGGTTATTTGGGCCGACTACTTATAACTCATTCTAACCCTAAAGCGGAAAATATTGTATAATATGGCTTAGGGTTAGGGATTTTTTATGAGGTATGATTTTAGTACTTGCGGCAGAATTGGGCTGTAAGAGATTACAGATTGTAATTAGGTTGTAATCACTGGATAATAATAATATTGGACTCGCTGTTGGTGGACGTAGCCCAGGGATTGGGTGAACCACGTTAAATCTGTGTGTCTTGTGTTCTATTCTGTGTGGTTTATTATTTTTTGATATTAGTTATATTTGCACATAATTGTTATTTCTGCCTTGTTAATCCTAACAACTATTAGTGCATTGAGTGCTTTATAAATAGACAGACCCACATTTGTAGAAAAATATAAATACATGTGTATACAATATTTAAGCATTGATATATCTTCCACTTGATAGTCCAAAGGAATAAGATTGAATATGTAAAGTAATTATGATTCCCAATAGAATTGAAGGGCAATCCCGGTCAATTGTAACTCAAGAATTATCATAAAGTAAGATGAGAGACATGTATATAGAGAGTTCTACTGTAGTTTCTACAATGAAAGTAATCAATTTAGTTACTTGCAACAGTCTTCATCTTGAAGTGGAAATATGAATTTTAGGACTTAAAAAAATGTAAGTATTTTTAAAAATTTGTAACAAAAATACTTTAAAGGCATGGGAATATACTTTGTAGTGCTAAGTTTGCATTAGAATTGCCATATATTGCACCTCATTTCTCAATAAGTTAAGCGAGTCATGTGAAAGCCTACAATAAAACATTGATTCTTGAACATCATGTGTAAATTCATAACACTGCATGTTACTTGTAATTGCAAATAAATAGTTACTGTACATCAAATTGGAGTGACACTGACATAGAGAAAAACTAACATTTATGGAAGGATCTTCTGTGTTATTTCTCCTACAATGTTTAGCAATCAGCATCGATCAATACTGGTTTTTCTCACTCTCTAAAAAAGTGTTGGTTTTCAAAATTGCAATAGGTAGAAATCAGGGTGTGGTGTAATTTAGGAAGCCTGCTAATAAGAATGTTCATCATCAAAAGTATTCAAGCTCTACGAAGAAATCATACAGTTTATGCAAAATTCTTGTCTAGAATGTGGAATCCTCAATTGACAGAAATCAGAATGTTTTAGTGCCTTCAATATGAGAATGATCTGGTCTTAAAATGAAATTATTTCAGTCTATTGTTTTCATGAATCTAGGATAGTTACATATAGGGAAACATGTACAACTTTTTTGTTTGATTGAGTAGATAGATACCATTTCGATAGCAAGAGAAACAAAGAAACTATATTCTCAAAATAAACAATATTCGTAGCTATGATAAAATGAAAAGGAGGCTTGAGTACCTGAATCTACTTGTCATTATTCCAATAAGCCTATTCTATTTTCACTCTTCCAGTACATACCTCTCTTTATTTCTAGAGCTTTTTCACTAAACTCAATTTGTGTGTTTCATATAATCGACACATTCAGTGATTGGGTGAGTGTCATTGTCTAGTGGAGGCTTGTGAATATGTTGAAGAGTAGCTTGAGGGCATTCATATTCTAAGTTCTATACCTATAATATTTTTAATCTATCAACACTATTAAAATACAGAGAATAATAGCTAGGCTGTTAAATGATGTCACTAATTGTTAATAGCAATGGACAAAATTTTCAAAAATAATTTCTAAAACAACAAATTCCTTACTGATCAAAGTTGTATGCAAAGAAATAATAAATGACACCCTTGAAGAAGCATAATACATTTTTCCGAACAATTGGAGATAGAGTTATATAAAAAGTAATAAGAAGACCCATTAATTAGAAATATTTAATTTGGAACTTTGAACTTATTGTTCACAAAAAATAGTTTTTTAAATATCAAGAGCCTAATTGTATATATGGTTATTTAAGTCGTTATGCAGCTCACATTCAACCTTTTGTCATTATTGTAAATGGGCATAGATAGCTTCTTAGCTGACTAATTTGGCTCCTTTTCTACATCTTTTAATCTTAAGATCGGACCATGAGAACACTTACTATTGCAATAATTATCTTCATAAAGTAGGGGATTTTCTTGACTAGATTTATAGTGCAGTGTTAGCTTGCATTTGATTTGTATTAACAATTATTTTGGTTGAGAAAGTTAATAATATGATGGGAGGAATATTGTGGTCATAACATCTAGCATTATCAGTCAAGTAACTTTGGCTATGAATTAATCTTGCAATAACTGATTTATATTTATTCTACTTGTTTATCTTGATTTAATTTTTCCTATGTAAAATATGTTTATAATCTCGGTTTCATAGAATTTGGCTATCTAATTGGCACAAATACATGTTCTTACCTGAATTTAACTAAGAGAAATTCCTTTATTAATTTTTCTATATTTTCATGTGTAGATTGTGCCTATTGTATCTCACTTTTCTAGCCTATAGTTTTCTATGCAGTAGATTGCATAATTTGAAATATTTTATTTGATTACTCAAAATCACCATTTCATCAAATGCACCACATGTCTATTTTATATCATTTCCAGATATATATAAGTATAGATAAGTTTTGGCAAATTACAAGTAGCTAAAGCATTACTACTTTTTTCCTTTTTCAAATGAGAGTTTAATCTAAAGCAAGGTATGAAGTAGCAAACCAATCAAAGAAAAGAAGGCTGAGAGAGATTTAGAGTCATGTTATAGTTGTTAAAATGTTCCCACTTTGGTTTCCTAAGATTCCCTACAAACAAAGAAAGACAAAAATAGTTCATGATCTGATTGTTGAATAATTTATATAATATTTGGAAAGGGAAAATTTGAAGATCTTATTTGTCACCTTGCCTTGGACCAATTGATACACCTAATATATAATGCATGATATTTGTATAACAACAATATTAAATTACTAAAAAATTGTCATCTTTCACAAAAATCTAAAATATATTCAACAAGCTTTTAAATACTATGTGAATCCCTTAACAAAACCTGCTCAATAAGGGGGTTGGTCCTTATTGTCTTCGAGCCCTAATATATTCTTCCCACATGCCAGGGTGCCTTATTCCTTATATATTTCATTAATACGGTTATGTACAAATAATCTTGAAGTAACAAATGACAATATCTGAATTAGTTAAATGTGTTTAATAAATTATCAAATCCCAAAGCCCAGTGACACAAAACTTTTTAGGTGAAGAAAAATCTTAAAATTTAAATGTCTGATAATTTTTGAAAAAAAGAGATAAAAAGTTAAAAATTGAAGTAGCATGCTCTGAAACGTATGTGTCACAAGAAGTAGCAGAAAGCCCCTGAAGTCACTAATATTCTTTCAGGGGGTAATGGGTGACGAAAGAAATAAGAAGTTTGAGCTGAGCTTTAAAAAATATCTATAGGTAACTACAAGAAACTATAGTTAAGCGGACTACAATAGAGTGTAAATGGCCTACAAATCAACATTCTAGAAAATCACTAAACACCCATTGGATCTAATGTAATCTATTTTTTATTTTTTAAATCATATTAATATAGAAACTTTTGATGCCATAAGACTTAAGTGACATCAGAAAATTACCTACTGGTGAAATTACAAGAATCGTGACTTGGAAAAGAAGAAAACAAAGTAAGCCCATTAAGTTCATTTTTTTGACACAAGAATCTTAAAACCTACGTGGAAAACCTTAATCTAAATAATTAAAAAAGAATAAAGAAAATCCCCAACTTACTGGGATCATTAGGAGTAATCATGGAAACCCCGTTGGAAGAACAAGACTAAGTTTGCATGCCCATCTTGTGATAGTAGCTGAGTTTTCTCCTGTTGGAGATTTTATGGTCCTGTGGCCATTCTAGAATCTCCTGAGTGGATTGTATTTGCAATATTTTGAGGACCTTGAAATACTAGAAGGAATAAAAAAATTATTAGACTGTGAACAACAGCCAAAAGGTCAGATATCTAATTGAAAGCCATGCTAAATTATGTTTAACCTGCAGCTAAGAGTAAGAGTTAACAAAAATAAAAATCCTTGACATCTCATTGTGTGGGAGTTTGAAAGGGTTTGCTGATAACTTTCACAAGCTAGTTAGATTGAAGAAGATGGACATGAGGGAGTGGCGTAAATTAAAGGGGTTTTGCAAAACCTTCACCAAACTCTCACCTCTGAATCATGTGATCTGCAAAATGCATAATGAGTAAAAAATACAACTAGAGAATTCATTAAATATTGATGAAAAAAAATCTATAAATCTAATTTGATGAACATGGTGATGCAAATTGGTTGATGAACATGTTTAAGAAGTAAAATATTTCTTAAAGTGAATGAGAAATAATATGGAATAAGTAGGTGTTTTTGACCATTGAATCTACATCATTGGTTTAGTTTGAGCTTCACTTGGTTTCGAGAATAGTTTAATATTCTCTACTTAACAAGGCCAACCATGTGAAGGTGGAAGCTCATTTGACCCCTCCCCCCCCCTAACATCACTCTAAATTCCCCATTAACATCTAATAACATTCATCCATTTTTGAAATATAATATTCAATCATTATAATCACATGATGACATTCATTAACACATAAAATTCATTAACACACAACATTCATGAATAATTCGTTAACACATCAAATTCATTAACACACAATATTCATGAATAATTTATTAACACATCATTCATCAACATTACTTTACAATACTACTACTACAAAATTACATCCATAAAGACAACGTTCTTTCATTAGCAAAAAATGTTAATTATAATCATTTCTTTTTGGGTTTCTTGCTATTTTTTTTAAGGTAACGGCTAAGAGGAACATCAATGTCCTCGTCATTCCCCTCCTCTATTGATTCTAATGCCAATGCATGTCTCCTCCTCATTTGTTCAGGAACAGGAGACCATTGCGCCAAAGGGGGGTCTGCTGCAATAACAACTACGTCATGAGTTAAATTCACACCATTTTATATTAGTGTTACAAGTATTTAATTAAGTAAATGAACTATAAATCAAAAAAGAAATTTAAAAGAATAAAACATAGATTTTCTTTACATGAATGTGCCACATGATCTACATGGTGATCACTCTAAACATCCTCCACTTGTTCAGCATGACATTCTGTATGCTCTAAAATATACACAAAAAAGGTTACAACAATTTCAATTTAAGATGTTAAATTGTATTAATAATTACATAATTAATTTTAAATAGAAAATGAACACCTCCATCGACACTACGATGCACATCAGGGGCTTCATCATGCAGCGTAGGATCTGTGTTACGATTAGGAGGTTGCATTGCAATGCCATGCACATTATTATCAAATAGATTGTTGCTCAAGTATTCAATTTTAAATATATATTTTTTGGCATATTTACCTATTCACATGATGCAAGAGACTCTTGGGTTGGGCCAGTGGAAGCTTGGCGTAGGCGTTCATCCATGGCTTGATAGCCTTCCTTGAAGGCAATTTTTTTGTGTTCTATCATGGCTTCTAAATTAAATTCAGAGCCCTCCATGTTTTGATTAAACAAAATTATTTGCATTTTATAAATAATTTTTCTCTGGAATTCATTTACTACTACCTACAATTTTTGCTTTAATTTTGGAATATCCACTAGAGCCAAGTTTGTGCTGCCCAATCTTTTGCAGCCTGGCCTTTGTTGCCTTTGATGTGTCCTGCAACCTATGAAAAGTTTGAAATATGTTAGATGATATAGATATAAAGATCACTAATTAGTGCATTATTACATTGTACTAGTAGTTAATACTATTGCATACCTTCTTCTCTCATTTGTTGGTGTAATTCCTCTTTGAGCATCCCCTTTCTCCTTTGCATCCAAAATGAACTCATTCCAATCCCTCACTGGAATAAAGGGAGGACGCTCGTACTTTGGGTTTTGGATGAGACTACTTCTATATGAGTCCCTCACAATCTTAAGATGTTTGGCAACTTTTTCTAAAATTTTCTTCTCCTCAAAAATATTATTACCAAACTCATGCTCTAAATCTTTAATGAGCCAATCTTTTAATTTTTTGTCTTGCAAGTTCCACCTTTTAAGAAAAAACACAAAATTGTTAGATAGAAAAATTAACTAAAGTTGTGTACCTTGAATATAGTAAAAGAAAAGGCTTGAATGAAAGGAAAAATATTGTACCAATTAATGATGTGAAATAAAAACAATGGGATATGGTTAGTTCACTTATGATGTTCCACCTTGTACATATGGTGGGCCCGAATATCTTCAATGTGAGATCATAAAGCATCCTATAAAAAGAATCATTTCCTGCAAAAAATGTCATGGGATCATCAATCCAAAACTTTTTATGAATAGGTAAATGCATATTACAATATAAAAAATAATAATTTTAAAGTACCTGGAAGCTTAGGACATTTTAAAGGCATCAATTTTTTATCGTCAATCAACAATGATGTCTGCATAACTCTTGTGCTAGAAACACAGGTAGATCCAGGAAATGATGGTGAATTATCACCAATACATGTACTATGATCTGTATCTGGCATAGCAGATGATGCCAGTGTATCTCCTACTCAAAAAAATTAATCCATTATCAGATGCACCCAAGATTAAAGTACAAATTATCAGATCATAATTTACACAAAAAAAATATAGCAGAACAAAGATTTACCAAGCATAGACTATGAAGGCGTCGATGTTTGCATGCCCCTTGTTTCTGACATTGCACTCGGCAATCTCGGATGGACATCGGTTGACCTCCTAGGAGGAGTCGTTTGCACTTGATCACCTGAACAATACATTGTTAGCAAAGACATTCTGAAATAATAAAAGTAAGAGTTAACTTAAGAAGTTTTTGAATGTTCCAAAGAAAAAATTTATTATAACTTGTTAAATTGAGGATTATTTTACCTAAGGTGGCCAGAGCTCTGCTAGTACTGGCCTCACCGCGATGTCCTTGACCGGGTACTTGAGTTTGCAAAAAATCTTGTAACAAGAACACATACATATTTTAGTTCACAACATAAAAGAGTATAAAATATAAAGCTTTATTGAACTTTTGTTATAACTAAAGATTCATTACTGCTTACTTCATAATGACATGCTTATGCCATCAATTCATGTTGCCTCTTCAACATCTCCTCAGTTGGATTTGCTTCTCCCAAAATGCTAATAATTTTAAATTGACTCTTTTTAGTTTTTTCTTCAACATATTTATTAAATTAGGGATTTCTAGGATATCGTCATTAGAAGTGGTAGTTATTGCCTCTGTTGTTGTGGGTGCTTTTCCCATATCCTGAACATCAAATTGTGACAGTAATATTAGTAAAACTATCATAATAACTCCAAAACCCTAAATAAAATAACATAATAATATAACATTTTTCAACTATCTAATTTGTACAATTTCAATAAGGTTTACCATTTCTGAAGAATGGGTGGGAGGAGCATCCTCGTGGCCTCTATCATGTGGGGGATCCATATCGTCCTGTGACAAAAATCAAATATAAAAACTTTAGCAAATTGAAAGCAATAGACTTAGCAAAAAAAACTTATTAATAAAATGGTATATAGTACTTACCACCCTCATGATAGTAACTTTGTTTGTATCTATGTGATTTAAATGGTAATCTATTAGCGATTCTTCCCCTACACTTATTGATTTTATCACACATACAAAAACTTGATTCCCCTCATCCGCCTCAAATATGCAATTGGGTTGCTTATTAGTTGAGGAAGGTCACCTACTATTTATAAAACCCGCAATATTCCCTATTGCTTTTGGTCTCCCATCAATGTACATAGAAAATCTTTTACTTTGATCATTTTCTTTCCATTGTATATAATTTGCTGATAGTGCATACTTATTCATACTTTTTTTATATTGAAAAATCCGCATTCAATCATTGTAATTGTAACAAGGACTGACATACTTCATCAATTCAACAACTTTGTTGTAACATACTTTTATCCCATCCATGAAAAATAGGCCCAAACCATGTAATGAGGATGGAGCTATGCGATATATCCTCTCATTAACACAAAAATTAGTGTTAATTGGAGGTAGCTCACTGGGTACCCATTCTTTCTCAAGATGTGTGTACTGAAAGGGCACCTTGATGTCACCTTTGGTCTCATCATCATAAGAATATGACCCCCCTTTAGCAAGAAAAAATTGCATGCGTTTATTAAATTTTTTTCTAATCTTTTGACCTCTAGTTGATCTCCCCATTTTAGCCATACTACATGTAGAACTTTCATCTACCATTCCCTCATTTCCCTCATTCGATGTAGATAGATCTGACAAGTACCTATTTTGTGGGTCCTACAATCCATCAAATGAGATATTGTCACGTCCCCGCTTCAAATAGAATTTTGATAATAATTAAATAATATATATAGAATAATCAAGTTGTGACCCATATGTATAGTTCTTCTTTGTCTATACGTGGGAGATATAAAATGTAAGTTGAAAGTGATTATATAATTATATGTCTATATGGTTCTTCTTTGTCTATACATTATATGATTATATAATATGTCTATTTATAACATACGTGCTCAATGATAAACAAGAAGAATATAATAAAATTATGTCTATTTATTAACTTATACCTACTGATCCATGTCACTGTGCAAGATCATCACCAAAGGGGTTAAATTTCCTGCACATGTTAATCACTTATTTTAAGTTAGCTAAAATTTACATGATACATATGCTACAAATAACTTAGAAGACAACATGAACAATATGAAACATTGTCAACATGAATAAATTTACCTTATATATGGAATGCAAGATCTTCAACAGAAGGGGTGACGATGTCTATAGTCAATTGCCTGTTTCCAAAAAGGGTGGCAATGAAACAAAATATATACATGTATCAGCAGCAATTAATTGAGCATCGTAAGCAAAACATTGGTAATTATAAATCACATATGTTGTAATCATTAGAATTGAAATCAATAAATCAATATTAAATATATATACTAATCAATATAGATATATATAAATAATTAAATCACATACCTTGTACATTTCAATCATGTCATTGATCATCATCATCATCCATCTCATCATCATCGCCATCATCATCATCATCATCATCATCATCATCATCATCGCCATCATCACCATCATCATCATCACCATCATCATCATCATCATCATCAGCATCACCACCACCACCACCACCACCATCATCATCATCATCATCTTCTTCATCATCTTCATCTTCTTCATCATCTTCAATATCTTCTTCTTCCATAACATTATACTTTATCGGTCTTCCTCTTGGATCATGTCTAACAACAAATGACCAACCCTATTTATGTGGAACCTCTAAGTAAAATATTTTCTCACATTGGCTTGGAAGAACATAGGGCTCATCTCCAACTAGCTCAAATGACCTTGTATTAATCATTGTAAATCCATTATCAAGTTGAATAATAGTTCTATCAGGATCATTTTGATTCAGTCGTAGCTTGTACCATTTGACGACAAATAAAACTAATTTGAAGGAGTTAAAGTCGCACTCAATTATATCATCCAAGATGTCATAGTATCAATTTTGAGATTTTTGAGGATGTATGTCATTTCTAGATGGTATATTAGTGACCTCGAAAACAACAATTATCCCAGAATCATAAGTTTTCTTTGTGTCATCCAACTTTTTTATGCAAAATTTGTGGCCATGATAGTACATAGCTTTGTGGTGCTTGACCTGCAATTTTTCAAGCGTGTGAAAATTATTTGCATCGTGAGTTGATATGAAACATATGAGTCATGATCATTAATAAATTTGTATGTACCTCTCTACCTCTTAAACCATATGCTAGATCAATTACCATTGGCGTAACATTGAAATCTCCATTATGATGAGCTTCTCTAACCAATGAAGCAACACCTTCCTATGTTAATAAGCAACCATTTTGTTGACATCATTCAATCCATACCGTCATCCAATCAAGATTGTTCACAATATACAAATGTATTGCATTCCACTCTTGACCAACTGTATAAAAAAAAAATACCAATTATAAATAACTTATATTGAAGATTTATAAGAATTAATTAACTACAATAACATCTTATATTTACCTCTCACTTTCCTCAATCTACCTTTTTCCATCAAGTAATCCCCTTTGAATTTGTTAATAGATTTGGGATCCCAAATACGATCTACATGGATCTTTTCTGCAAACTTAGAAAGATATTCACTAATGTACACCATGGTCTAGTATATCATATATCCCTCCACCATAGAACCCTCAGGATGTGCTCTTTGTCGAACCAAGTCTTTCAAAAATTTCAAGTGCTTCTCAGCCATCCACATTGACTTAGTTTGTATAGGTCCACACAATTCAATCTCCTCAACTTGATGTATGAGGTAGTGTTCTTGTGCATTGAAAAAAGTTGAAGGTAGACACTTTTTCATTTCACACATAAGATGAGGAATTTTTCTCTTCCAATATTTTATATCTTCGTTATTGATTTCTTTTGATGACAACCACCTCATGTATTTTCCAAGATTATATATAACTTGTTTGACACTGTTGTCAAAGTGGTGTGGGAGAGATAGAGGTAGAACATACTGCAATATTTGTAAAATGATCTTATCAATATTTTATAAAATAATGCAATGAAAACTACATGCAGTATACAAAGATATAGTGAATACAAAATAACATGAATTACCGTAATAAATGTATGCCAATCATTTTTTTTCATCCCTGACCCAAATTCACTTTTCTTTGATATGAGATTGTTTATGTTCAGAGCAAATCTTGTGGGAAATCATATTTTTTTATGACTTCTTTTATAGCATTGCTCTGTTGCTCTGACAATAACCAAGTAAGGGCACTTGTATCAATGTGGTCTCCATTGTTATTTGATCAAATGAAATTTTTCATTGCATGGTTGGATTCTTCAATGTCACTACAAATTTTGACAATTTTGTCTTTGTCATGCCTTCCATCCAACATTTTCCATAATGTCTCTGTTATGTTCTTTCCAATATGCATAGAATTAAACTAATGCACGATTGGAGTTTTTTCGTAGTACGACAACTTACTAAATTGCGTAGGATAACTTTTTAGTCATTTTGGAAGTTGTTTATTAATGCCTTGACGACCTTCACAAGAATCAATTACATCATCAGTAAAAAAACACAATATCAAAATATAAATTTTAAACAAAAACCATCAGATAGAATGACATTACCTCGACAATTTATTTTATTGTATTCCAACTTCCATAGGCAATGTGTCATTCTCTGTGGCTTTGATTTAGTCTCTTCTTTCCCATTGAAAAGATATTTTTTGGTAATTAGGTACTTATGATTTCTGTGGAGAAAGTGTCTATGCTCATCGAACACCTATTTTCTAAAATTTTTTGAATGACGAGATTTCATCTTTGGATCACAAACTGGACATGCAAATTTTCCCTTTGTTTGAAGACCTACAAGATTGTGTATAATTGGATTAAATATGTTAACTTTGTGTTAGCACTATAACATACCCAAAAAGAGGTGTTAAGAAGAGAACATACCACAAAAATGTGTTAGCCCAGGGGCATCATGTATTGTCCATACAAGTATTGCATGGAATTGAAATTGTCTTTGTCCTATTGGTCTAGAGATGTCATACGTAGTGACCCCATTCCATAACACCATCAACTCATCGATAAAGGGGCTCAATATATACATTGATATCTTTAATGTGGTACTTACCTAGTTGAATGAACAAAAATATTACATAATTATTATGGCCATTTTGATGGATTATTTATAATAAATTAATTTAGATGACTATTAAATGAAAAAATATCTGGAACAATCATTGACAACATTATGTGCTCCCTCTTTATGGACATCCAAGGAGGAATGTTATTTTTCATAACAAAAATAGGCCACACTGAGTAAACAGATCTCATCTCTCCAAACAGATTGACACCGTTTGCTGCCAATGAAAGCTTGAGATAACGAGGTTCTTCTTTAAAGTGTGGCCAATTTTCCTCTATTTCCTTAAATGCCGAACCATCCGCAGGCATTCGCATAATGTCATCTTGACTTCTATTGTGTGCATGGTAATCCATAAATTGTGCCAAGCTATTGCACCTGAATAATCATTGCAGACATGGAATAATTGGAATAAACTGAAGAACCTTATGAGGCACCTTTTTTGTTATTTGATCTGATCAATATCTACTAATATGACAATCAAGGCATTCTGTTGCATATTCATGTTGTGTATGATATATAATATGATCATTTGGACATGCATGTATTGTTTGATACTCCATTCCAATATCTTTCATAATGGCAGATAATTCTCGATACGAGCAAGGTAGAATGTTTGATGGTGGTAACAAACACTCACCTATCAACCTATGACCAAAAATATAATTTTTTAATATAAAGAATATTAATTGGTACACAATTCACCCTTTGTTAATTGTAAGGGAATTACGACTAAAAAAAAGAGAAAAAAGATGACATACCTTAACATATGTGTCATTGCTATGTTGGATAAACCATTCATAACCTTCCAGTTCACCAACAATAATACAGTAGCAAGAAGAGTTGTTTGGGAGCCTTCGTATAGGGGCTCGTGTGCCTTCTCAAGTATAGGTACATCAAGTACTGCATCAACATCATCATCATCATCATCATCATCATCATCTTGATCATCATCATCATCTTGGTCATCATGATCTTCTTCATCATCATGACCTTCTTCCATGGGATCATTACCTTCTACTTCTATATTCACACCTCCATGTTCCCTCATTTGGAAATCCACATTTTCTGGATTGTCATGGTCCATAACATGAAACCCAAGGTGGTTGACCTATATCAAAATGATGACCTTATATTAACCATGACCATGATGTCATCATCAAATCATGTCTTATGTATTTTATAAATTATTAAAATACATACCAATGGACAAAATTTGTTTCCCCCTTCAATGTGACCATGCTGCCTACAATGTTCCTTGGTTGTTTTGATTAGATATCTTCGAGTCTTTAAGCCCTTACAAATTTTGCAAGGACAATAACATTTTCCATCACCTTTTATTTTAAATTTAGACCACAGTCTAGCAATTGTCTCCCTATTTTGTTGTGCATTGATATCATCAGACATGGTCTTTCTTGAATGGAATGACTCGTTGGTGGAAGAAGCATGATTTGTTTGCAACCTGCAGATACAAATCATCACCGAACAACCATTTTCTCAACTCTAATTTTCTCAACACAAAGGGACAATTATCATACCAAATCAAAGTTTAGAAATGGACGGTTCTAATGGTTTTCCATTACAACAATTGAGCATTCATCATTTGGTATTGTGTATTCCATTTAAGTATGTCAACAATGTTCAAAATGTTGTCACCAAGCATAGACATAGGAAAATGCAATGTTCAAAGTTTGGAAAGAAATGAAGACAATTGGCTTCTAACTTGAGACAATCAATGATTTGATCTATTCTTGCTTGATATGATGTAATTTCCTTCATGAAATATTCAGATTTCTGACAAGTTGTTTCTTATAATCCCATGAATTAACTAACTTTTTTTTAGGCTTAATTTTCTCCTTAATGTGTATTATTTATGTGTTGTTTAAGGACTGCTAGTGGAGACTATTCACACCATATACATTGTAAATTGGTTCAAACAAAGAGGCAAATAAAATAGAAGGTTAAGGCGGTAGAAGCTACATAATTCACACATTGTTTATCAAAGCCATTACAAGCATGTTAAGATTTCACAATTACTCTTTTAACATTCTAAGGTGTCCATCAGCATTCTTGATTTGATTGATAGGTTTCATTATTCACAATGTAATTATCATTGTTATGATGAGTAGCCATTGTTTGATGTAATCATGATATATACAAGGGAGCATTGTTGTTGTGGATGATAAGACACTTGAAATTGATGGCCACAAAATTACAGTTACTTCCAAGAGGTGTGAGATTACTATGGACAATGCCAAATTGAAAATAATGTTAGCATTTGGAATCCTTAAAAGATGATGCTAAAGTATGGTCCTAATTGTTGGTGTAGGGACCCTACAGAGATTCCATGGGGTGATTTTGGAGCTGACTATGTTGTAGAGTCATCTAGTGTATTTACCACAACTGAAAAGGCATCGGCACATCTTAAGGTATATATTTTGGGGTTTATGAGAACTCATTTGATAGTTGGAAAATATATTTGATGTTTTGAATAATGTTCTTTTCCTTAAAAAACCTTAACTGATTAAGGAACAACCAAGGCACTTATCTTGGCTTATGTGGCAAAGAATAGTAATGCTTACTATTTTCTTTTGTAATAGGGTGGTGCTAAAAAGGTTGTAATTTTTGCACTATCAGCAGATGCCCCTATGTTTGTGGTTGGAGTAAATGAAGAAACCTATAAGTCTGAAATGGCAATTGTTTCTAATGCATACCGAAGACATGGGCATCATCACAAGACAGTCGCACTGTTTCACCAAATGCAACAAACAGGTTTCGAACCCAATCAGTTCACATATGCCAACATGATTATAGCCTGTGCTGAACTGGGAGCTCTACAACAGGGCATAGATATCCATCAAAGCATGAAGGATAGAGGATTTTCTCCAAATTTTGTGGTTGCAACTGCCCTGGTGGACATGTACAACAAAAGTGGAAGCATAAACAAGGCATGTGAACTGTTTCACAAAATGCATCAAAGAAATGAGGTCTCATGGAATGCCATAATTGCAGGATATATTCAAACTAGATTTGCTGAAAAGGCTTTTAAAACTTTTAAGCAAATGCAATTGGCAGATGTAAAGCCAAATTCCATAACTTTTGTCAGCATACTTCCAGTGTGTGCCAAAATGGGAGCTTTGGAACACAGTATGGACGATCAAAAATAGATGTGATGAACTCTATTGATCATGGTCAAAAGATTCATCTCTTTTTTCAGAAGTTGTTTTACCATAGTTGTTTTACCACATAATTAGATTTCTTATCAAATTTGTATACAAGAAGGGCTTGTGAAAAGATTGGAGAAGTCTGCAAATTTGATTTAGACGTGCTGATTTTTTTAAAATGATAGGAAGACCTCAAAGAATCATTATGATCATATCATTGACTAGCTATAAAAAAAGAGAAAATAATACTTATCAACACTCATAAAATTGATGGTTATTCGATAATAACCATTTTCAAATAACAAAATAGATAATCAGTTGAGAATTGTAAAATAATTTCAAACATAATTTTTCAAGCTCAAATGATTCACCACCAAATTTAATTTCTACATAAATGCAAGAAATTGATATTAAATTAAAGAGATTTTCAATATCATTACTCTAGGAAGGATTAATTTTTAGAGGTGAAAGAGGGAAAGTGAGTGGAGATAATATTTATAAATTATTTTAAGCTATTTATAAGCTTAGATGTATAAGAGTGATGATGCTTGGTTGGATTTTAACTACACAGGTGATTGTATTCTTTGAGGTAGGCATGTCAGTTTGTAGTTTCAGCTGGAGATTTGAAGTTGGGTGGATTGGAGCATCTCTTGATATCACCCACTTCTTCGAGACTATGTTGATTTTTTTCCTAGTGATACTATTGATTTACTTAAAATTACTCTCATTACTTTCTTGTCACAGTCAATACCACTTCATTTTTTGTGTATCCTAATATCTTCAATTTTTTGTTGTCAAGGCTTCTATTATCATTCATACTTGGGACTGGTTTTGTGACTTATTCACTATCTTTATCAAGAGTGTTTTTTCTATGTTGATAACTATATTTTAACTATAAGAAGGATCTTAACACAACCATTTTCTACATTTTCCTTGTAGGGCTATCCTTTGACTAGAATTAGGTATTTGTGACCAACATAAATGACTATAACATGATCTCAGATGACTTCTCTTATCTTTAATGAACATAATCACTTCCTTCTCTGCTATCAATTATTATGTTTTCATACTTTGAATATCCCCATACTTATAAAGATACCTCATTTATTTTCCTTGTCAATTTTTTTGACATCCTTATGACTCTATTTGTATTCATATTGATCACTCTTTTGTTGTGTTGGATGATCTATTTGTTCCATAGAAGTTTCTTCACTATATAATTTTTCATCATTACAGTACTTTTTGTTATGTGTTTTAGGAGGTGTCTCTATTATTCTATGCTCATCATTGTTTCTAGGAATCAATCAAACACTAATAGTATTAGTTTTTTACTAGATATGATATGGTTATCTATGGGTTTAAAGTTTAAATAGTTATCATTCCTTGTATATGCTTCCACATTTTTCATACATGTCTACTAAGGTAGTTGTAACTATAACTTCTAGAAAAAATCCTCCTTCCTTTATGCTTTGATCCATGTCCATGCCAAATTCCACAAATCCTATATTGATGCAGGCATGGAGGATGTTGGAAAAAGTTTTTGAGTCAAAATTTACACCTGCCGATTGCATTTTCTTGAAATTTTCTAGAGCCTTTTCAACAAATCCATTTTATGAATACCTCATGATCATTAGAGTCCATGGTACACTTTCTTTTATATGTACACATCAAAGGATAATGGAAGGGGGGTTTTGTTGGATGTTGTAGTTGCAAGTGCCCTAGGAGACATGTATGCAAAATGTGGAACCATGGCCAAGGCATGTAAACTGTTCAACAAAATAACTAAAAGAAATGTGGTTTCATTGACTGCAATGATTGGAAGATATGCACAAAATGGATATGTTGAAAATATTTTAGAAGCTTTCAAACAAATGCAGTTGGTAGGTGTAAAGCCAAATGCCACAATCCTATGCATAAACCCACAAATAGACACAGGATCTCAAACCCTTCATTATATTAAACACCCGAAAATAAGAACATTTAAGGAAGCCATTGTTCAATACATAGCAAAGCAAAGAAGAATGCATGAATTAATAATCCTTGCCAAAAGCTGTAGCTATTGAGAATATAGGAAAGCCCCATGAATGAGAAATTTGAGAAAGGATTTTATTAGTACATAAAGAAATCACAAAAATGATTCATGAAACTAAAAATTACAGTATAAAGAGGTGCAGAAAAATAGTTAATATTCTTGTCGTCTACTATATACCTTATGTAAAGATTGAGCTCAAGCTCCTGCTACTACCCCACGATGTCAAGTAGATTTAACCTTCGCAAAAGTCTCAAAAGAGAAACCTTCAGCTGATTGGGTATCCAGTAAATTAAACAGTTGGGTATCTCATTCATGCGCGCACTGCACTTCTAATTCGCCAGCCGAGAATAATGAGAAAGGAAATTCTCTTTTTTTTTAAAGTTATACCCGTGTTTGTCAAAATTTTGACCACCATAGAATTTGTCTCTATTTCGACAAACATAGACATAAATTTAAAAAAAAAAAAGTTTTCCTTCTATAATCTGACCAAGAAAAACTTTCTTTTTTTTTGGTCAAAAATTTTGGTAGAAAAACTAGGCCAAATGTATTAGTGCATACCCATATGTACTCTCAGTGTAAGTACTTGGAGCTATATTTTTTTGAGCACCTTTGTCATTAATGTCAAAGGGGGAGTAGAGTATATAGTAGAAGGGAGAATATGGAGTAGTGTATATGATGCAAAGAGGAGTAGAGTATATAGTAGAAGGGAGATATAAGACAGAGTATATAGTAGAAGGGAGATATAAGATAGAGTATATGTTAGAAAGTTTTTTGTGTAAGATACAGTTTAGTAACTTCGCCATATTCCTTTGTTTCCATTAATGACAAAGAGGACGATTGTTGGAAAGTTGACTATAATGTTGTATATGACTATGATTTAGTGTTGTCATTATGGCAACAAATTCATATGAAGTTTTAGAGTTAGCGCATAACTTAGAAGATCATAAAAATGGCTTAAGTATGGAAGACATGACAATCAATGAAGCACCAGATGAATAGAGCATTAGCACACATGCGTATGACCGAGTTTTGGTATGCACCCTAGAAGATAAGCTTTTGGATATGTTATTAAGCTATAGTTAAGAGCACATGATTAGATGAGTTAGTATGATGAAGATACAACGAGTTGAAGTGACATAGTCAATGAGCAGAAGAACAGAACAGAGTATGGAGCCGACTGTTAGTATTTTGGTTAGTGGTTATAATATTGTTTTGTAAAGGCCATGCGCCTATTGTAAATGTGTTATAGACTTGTTAATATAATTATTTGTAAACACACTTGAGCCAATTCATTTGGAAGTGTTGTATACAATTAGTTATAGGTTGACTTAGCGAATAGTTTTATTTGCACATATAAATAAGACATGCGCCTTTGTATTTGAGTATGGAATGAGATACAGAGTTGATAGAAGAAGAGAAGAAGTATGTGAAGAGCAGTTAGTATGATATAGAGTTTTACAAGAGGTTAAAGTATCAGCGCACAAAAGGAATTGATTAGACAAGCAGTGTCATAGCAACAGTTCACCATTGCAAATATAGTGTGTATCTAATACTCAGAAGGTTGTAGCCTTCACCATTTGAGCAGTGAGCTCTAGGATAGTGTGTCCTCACCCCTAATAGGGTTAATTGTAAAATACTCCTAATAGGGTCCGACCCTTGACAAGGTCATTGTACTTAAGCATTGTAATGACAGCTCCTAACAGGGCTAAGAAACATTAACAAGTTCATAATACACAAGTACAATTATTAGTGGGTATTAATTCCCACTAGGGTTTTTCCTTTGGCCAAGGTTTCCCCATAATCATATTTGGTGTTATGTGTTATGTGTTGATTACTTTACATGCTTTAATATTCAGTTCAACAATTAATTTATTGAGTTAAGTTTCAAGTATCAGAAAGTAATTATATAGAACACTAATTCACTCCCCCCCTCTCAATGTTCCCATTCCTAACAACTATGGGTTTCTAAATTTCACAGTTGAAGAACTATATATTTCATCAGAAAAATATAATTAAGGTCAATATATGCAATTGGTGCTTCATTCATGGTGTGGTTATTCTGCTATCTATGTAAGATTTATGAATTGGTGCTACTAATTTATGAATTTTAGAGGCCAATTGTGTTGATTATGAATTATATCTATGATCATCTAACTTTGGAGTTTTTTATTTCTACAATTGTCTTGTTGTGACTAATCATTGGGAAGATATTCTATTTGTGCATTAAGATAAATTTATCTCGTATGTGCGTACATCTGTGGTAGCTTCACGATTCAATGATTTTTGATATATCATACATTTGCACATTATTTTCCTTAGTGATTGCATCTGCAAAGTATAGATTGTGAGTTGCTTCTATTTTATGCTTTGTTGGTTTTCTTCATCTTCTTGGTGTTTTAATTCACAAGATGATACAGTGATAATTTATGTCCATTAGGTTTCAATTTTAGTAATTTGCTTAAATTATCGTTACCCTACACTTTTCTAATTTTTTTGGAAAGATTGATCAAGATAGGAATTCATCTTAGAAATAGATTAATTTTCAATGATAGAATTTAATTTCATTCAAAAACTTAAAAAGACAAAAAAAATTGTTTTGTTAAAGTTTTTTGTGTAGCCTCTTCAAGAATCGAACCAGCAAAGGCCTCCTTGTGAATAGTTTCACATTTATCTTCAATTAAGCTAGCCATGTGGTTGAGACCCAACCTAAAGCAATCTTAGGAATGATTTTCATCATTTTTTCAAGAGATGAATTTGTATCTCAACTTCCTAGCCATTGTCTCATGTAAAAATGATGCTCAACAAAAGTGGTGCTAGAAGGAGGGCTCTCAAAAGAGAGACCAAAAGACATTGGATCTTTCTCTCCAGAGAGGTTTGAATGAGTCCTTAGATCATCACCAAAAAAAGGATAGTTCCTTGAGCTTAATATTTTTCGCAAATCACACAATGAAAAATGGAAACCAAAAGGGAATCTTCCTCATCAGCCGGCTCTATTTCATCATCCATCATTGTCACCATAGCCCATTGTTGATCCATTTGTTCAATCTCCACAAAATCTCAATCAAAATCCACCACCACCTCCAATGGCCTTTTCCGCAAATGCCCAAAGTTATCGATTTGACTTACAAGGCCAACTTCATGAACTACCTAAGAATTTGAGAAGTTTTTCCCATGTTTCTTTATTGCATAAAAATATAATAAAAGAACAAACTTAAATAAACTAAGCTTATCCTAACATATCCTATGCAAACCTCAAATAAATATGGAAAGAAAGCATGTAAATATGATGAATAAAACTAAGAAACTAGCTTAATCTACTCAACATAAAAGAAATGCAAACCTCCCAACATGAAGAAACATTGTTTGATGTTGTTGTGGTTGGTATGTGGTTGCTCACAAAGCCTGCAACATGTCAATGTATGAAAAAAGGCTTATGGAAAGAGGAAGAGAGCTCTCCTTTTATAGAATTTTGAAGGAAATGGATGGTTGAGATTGAAAGTTGGATGAAGGGTCAATATTGCACAAGATTGATGAGGTGGTCATGAGGTGGAGGCCAAGTAGATGTCATGTAGATGACATGTGGATTAGGGTTTGACCATTCAAAGGGAAAATATTCTCACACATGTGTGAGAAACCTTTGAAAATGACATGTCCATGACAAAGTGTAAGTAGTTGAGATGGCTAAAATTTCTCACACATGTGAGCAACTTGAGAAAATGATGGCTCAATGACAAAGGTCAAGAGATGTAAGAGGATGGGAGAACCAAGGTTTCTCACACATGTGTGAGCAACTTTGGAAAATGAAATGTCAATGACATGGGTCAAAAGGTGGAAGAGGATGAGAGAACCAAGAATGCTCACACGTGAATGAGAAACTTTGAAAAGTGACATGTCAATGACGTGTGGGAGACAAGTGTGTAAGGGTGTGTAAGAGTCACATGTGACTTGGGTTTGGGTTAATATTTATTAATCCTTGGATTAAGGTTGTGTAAATGATTAGGATGAGATTAGGTGGGAGATTAAGATTAATTAGTGGGAAAGTGGGTTGACTTGGGTTAGAAGGATGGGTTAGGTTAGGGAAGTGAGGTTAGGTGGGGGGTAAAGTTATGAGCCATGTGCTTAAATAGAATTAAATGTAATATTTAATTCTAATTGGGATAAGAGGGGATTAATTAAATAAACAAGATCATTTACTTAGTTAAATGGAGGATTAGGATGAGGAAAAATGGGATAGGATAAAATTAAATAAATGTAAATTTATTTAATTAAGGATAAGGGATAAAGAGGAGTGTAATTAAATAAATGTAAATTTATTTAATTAAAGGTAGAATAAGCTTCATTATTAAATAAATAATAAATATCTATTTAATTGGCTAGAATAAGGGTAATTGTCAAGACAATTTTTGGTGTCTACATTTTTTCCCTCTTTGATGTAGCATCACAAAGTGATGTTAGATCAAAGAAGATTAACAGATAGTGGATAAAAGGGATAAGACTAGTAGCATGATGCCCCAGTCAAAGAAGGATGAGGAAGGATGACGAGGAGGGATTGGTATGCCCCCTCGAGAGGACATGCGGGTGTGGAAAACATGGGTGTGCTCTCGAAAAAAAGGATAGGAGTATGGAAGAAAATGGAAAAGGTTATGAATGAAGAAGGAAGAATAGATAAAGTCATGTTGCAATGGTTTGAGAAACTTAATTTTGATATTATATTTGACACTATGCACTAAGATATGAGGGACCAAGATGACAATGTGTCAAGTACATGATAAAAAAGGTCAAATGCAACTAGATACCTATGACACCATGATATGGAAGACCAGGATGTCATTGTGACAATAGGATGAAAAGACCATGATAAATGCAAAAAATGATAATATAGACAAGTAACAAGTAAGCATGCACAACAAACCAAATGCAAACCAAAATTTTGCCCCTAGTCAAGCTAAAAACCAATTGATGGATTGATTGATGATGATTGATTGAGGATGGAAATGTTAACGATAAGAACAATGCACATCCAAAGGATTGGGAAGGATACATCCTATGATGATGATTTGATTAAAAGGGTTCAATAGATTATCAACTGATTTGGGGTCAAGATGATGGGTTGATTAAGGAGTGATGTACAAGATTACAAGATTGGATTGATTGGATTAGTATTGATTGCACTTGATTGGACTAATTTGGGATATTTTTATTTTTATTTTTTGATTGGATGGAGTTTTTTAATTTATTGATGAGTGGATTGAATATAATGGAAGTGAAGGGAAAGATGATTTGGATTAGATTGGAAGATTTAGATAAGATAATAGGAGTATAAATGAATTGGATTAAAGAGGATAGGAATGAGGGAAATTGAGATTATTAGAAGATAAATGAATTAGAAAGGATTGGATTAGAGGAGAAATGAATTAGATAGAAGAACATAGGAAGAAGTGAAATTGAGAGGATAAGACATGAGTAGAGGAATTAGAGTGAATGGATGGGAAGAAGGGAAATTGATTAGATTAGAAGATAGATGAATTTGATTTAGTGGAATTAGAAGATAAAGGAATTGGATAGGAATAATTAGAAGATAAAGGAAGTGGATGGAATAAAAGAAAGAGAAATGTATTTGGGCCCATTTTCCTAGGCCTAGAAAGCCTTGGACATTCTATAACCAGGTATACAACGCCTTGGGAGTTATATACCATGACATTTGAGCCCAAATTCAAATGGCTGGCCATTGCAGTGCTTTGGTGGAAATTTTGGATTCATGGTCGACTCTCCCAACTTTTGACCCCTGAATTGTTGTGAGAGGTATATAAGTGGCCTATCTCTCCTCATTTTTGTAACCGTGATCAATATTTCAATTTCTCTCCAACAATTTTGTATGCAAGCATTCAAGATCAAGTCTCAAGCATTCTTTGAGCATCCTAAGGTATTTTGAAGGCAATATTCTCCATTGTAGAAATTTTATCTCCCATGATGGCCATGTAGAGGAGTTATCAATCAAGTAAGAAGATCCTTTTTTCTATCTACATGCATTACATTCATCCATTATTCAAGGCAAGAGTCCATCAAGCATAACAAAATTGAAGATCTTTGATAGGAATTCATAGATCTATGCATTTGTGAAAGACATTCTTGATTCCGTCCTACATTCCAAGGTTCAACAACTACAATCAAGAAACATACAAGAAGCCTCATGAATATGTGTGATCTCAATATTCGTTCATGAAGGTATATACATTTATAAGGTAGATATAATATTTAATTTTACATTTACATTCTTTTCTTTTATGCAATTTCATTTACATTTCAAGGTTGATTCCTAAATAGGGGTTTGACCAAGGTAAACCCCTTTCAACCCAATAATTTCCTTTTTATTATCTATGTAGGAATAGGTGGTAAATTTTCTATCACAAATATTGGAAAGTATAGGATCCGACAGACTATTCTAGAAAATTTTAGACAAAAGTGCAAGGTATATAGAAGCCAGGGCATTCTATACCCGAGCATACAATGGCTAAGACATTCTATACCCTTCAAATCTGCTTCAAACTAGAACCACAAGTTAACTCTACTCTCTAGATATTGTTTCAAGTCACTACATGTTACAATCTAACTTTTGTTATTTTGTATATGCTAAATCTTGTCATTTTTTCTTACTTAGCGATCTATCTTGTACCAGTTAGTCATATCCCATCAAATCCAACTCAACCAAATTCATTATTAGTGAATGATTATTAACTCATTTAATGCTTAAGTCCTACATAAGCCTATAGGGTCATCTTCCTTCCAATTGTGCAATTTGGAAAACGTTGGCTACCTCTCTATCCCACATTTCATTCCCACGTCACCATCCTTTTTCTTATTGTATGCATCATAACAAAATAAGTATATTTGGCTTTCACAATTTATCTATAAAATATAACTTTTAATATTTATTTATAATATAAACTGATAAATTGGAGTGTTCTTAAGAATTTTTATAGTCAATCAAAATTTATTACTTACGATCACATAATTAATTTTGAAAATTAGTAAACAAAAATAATATGGTTTATGTGATCCTACTTAATGACTAGGTGAGGGCACTTTCTATTTCAAGCTAGATCACTTGATATAATCTTCAAATTTAGTTTCCTGATGTCTTAGGACTTTATTGGACTTTTGTAAGGTTTTGTATGATCTTAGTACTAGAATAATGTTAATCTTGATTTGATTTCATTTCCTTGATTGCATTAGTAGTTTTAGTGTTATCACCCACTCAATCCAAAGAGTATGAAGAATAAACAAAGAAGTTAGGTTTAGCATAGGTGGGGCTCTTCATATATATCAATGAACTAAATGATGCATTTTGAATTTAATGGTTTTTGAATAATCAATTATGATTAGGTAGTTGTTATATTTATTTCTTTTGCTTTAAAAATACACCTTTATAATGTTGTACACATAATTGTGATGCTCCAATAGTTTGTCTATTCTCATCATTAATTCCTCCATGATATATTATATTTTTTAGGCATACTTTGAAGATGACTTACACTATTTTGACCATGTCCATGATTTCATTCTAACCAAAATAATTGTAAGAGTTAAATTGAGTCTATCTTCATTTTCATTTAGAATACCTAAATAAAAATTCAAATTTGTTTTAGATAAGTCAAAAATTCATTTTTCATTTAAGAAAATAATTATCTTTAAAAATAATTCTTATGTTTGAAACAGTTAACCACATGAAATAAAATTTGAAGTATCAAATTATTGACAAAGAAAATTAATTTTGCTAAAGATAATTATGTACTATACATTATTTATTGATCTTAAAAAAGTTTCTAAATTGTGTGAAAATCTTTGTAATATTGGATTATCCACCTTTTGATTATGCCAATCTCTTTTTGTCGAACATGTACAAGCCATTTTGGATCCTCCTTAGTTGCAAATCTAAGATCTACATGATGTGCCCCTATAATTTGTTCATTCTAAATATAAGATTTCAATACTATTTTTCTCTCTTTCATTAAATAAATGAAATTGAATTCAAACATACCTTCCTTAGTAATGATTGTCACAGTACTTTCATTTATATCTTCTAATACTCTACAATACAAATTCAAAAACCAACATTAATATTGATACGTGTTGAAATATTTCTTTAAAAAATAAATAGAAAAACAACATAATTTTTTTTTAATTTGAAAATAGAAAAACAATAGAATACACATACTTCTTTAGGAAAACTCAAAATGTCACAAATTAAAATCTCATAGATAAATTCTTTAAAATAATGCACGCTCATTCGAATTATCATTAGATTGTACTTACATGACCACCAATTTCAGTGGGAATCCAATCGGGGTTTGGGCTTGGCCATGAATATGGGAAATATTTGATTGTCTTCATGTAGTTCGGAGCCGATCCAGGAAACATGCTTTTGATTGGATCATTGGTCATCGGCATTATCATTTCTGTAGAAGCCTACATTCAAACAATGAAACATTCTTTTAACTTTCTTTTATTCTAATGATAGATCACAGAATGCAATCCATTGATAAAAGTGACACAATCAAATTTAAAAACAACAGAAATAATGAAACACTCCTTTTACACGTTACTTCCCAAACAAAAAAATTTAAATAATAACAAAATGTTGAACCTGAAAGCTCCAGCCATGAGATCAAAGCAACTCAAGTTCCCAGTGTAGTTATAAAATATATTTGCTGCTCCATATAATTCGCTTAAGGTATTGTTTCCACTTGGATTGTCTATTGCCTTACACATCTACTCAAACAAGAAAATCATTAGGAACTTAGAATTTCTAGAGCTAATAAAATAATGACTACAAAACCTTGTTTAAAACTGTGGAACATTCTATCCCACTCTGTGATCAAACATGAAGTTGGGAACAGGAAAATATTTCATCATAGTCATTCATTCATTATTGAGCCTAAGATCAGATTTGCTTTTCCAATAAAGAGTAACAATGACAAATGGGTATGAAATTTCATTACTTGTTTCACTGGATAGGCAGGCAAATTTTGAATAAAATTAGCAGGGGTTGGATAATCTGTCTCTGCAACTTCAAAGTAAGCTTCACTAAGCCATCCTTCTACACTATCAACATCACTATCTCTGAACCAATGTCAACAGTTTTCTATGAGAAAAAATAAAGATGTATTAGACAATATTGTACAAAGATTCTCTGGTTTTACTTGCAAAGTCTGAAAGATTCTTTGATAGATCTTCTGCCGCTTGGAGTCGCTGACATTTCATATAATATCTTCCACGACTTCTTTATTACATTGAAACAGTTTTCGCTTTCATTCTATTCAAATTGAAAAAAAAAACAGAATTTAAAAACATTTCATTTGATAAATATAACTTAAAAACACACTCTAAATTTTGACTTACTAAAATGACCCAAAAGATAACCATACCCTAAAGTCATTTGAAGCAATGTTGTAGTACCCATCTGTATCTACAATGTCATCAAACCCCAAAATTGGAGCAGATGAAGCCAATGCCCCAATTGCAATATGTGGGTACTTGAGCCTGAACCAGACTGCTAGCACTGCAAACCCATTATACACATATGAACAGGATTTCATTACTGTATTTTTGAAATTCATAACAAAAATTTATTGGAGCACACTTACTTCCACCATAAGATCCCCCAAACACAATCACTGGTGAATCCTCTGCTGATAAATTCTTTTTGAGATCTGTAATTAATATAGCATAATCAGCCAAAGCTTGAGTGGAGCTCAGATAGCCTAGTGTGCTGTCATTGCTGTATGCTACATCTTTGCTTCCAAATGGCATTGATTCACCATAGTAACGGTGCTGAAAACAATCCAAACCCATATGAGATCTTCCTTGGCTAATCAGAATAAATAGAACCATATGTAGAGCATAACAGATGAGAACAGAGCAGAGCAAAACAGAACAGTGGATAACAGAGCATACCTCAATGAAGAGGAGAAGAGTCTTGGCTAATCAAAGTAAAGTAGAATCAGAAAAGTTTTCACAGTTCATTCTGAATAAAATTTCAGAGCTTTTGCAATTGACATGTAAAGGAAAAACATTTTTCTAGATTTTTATGACATTAACATACTATTGTTCTGTCTGTTTTAAACAATATGAACTATATTTTGATTTGTTGGAGGGATGTATTAAAATCATATTAATTAATAAATTTTATTGAAGAAAATGGTGTGATTTCAGTTGAATCATCGAAGCAAATCAAAATTTAAAATGAACTGTTTAAACAAAAATCTACCCATCACAAGTACACAACTTATGCACTAGTATCTTTTTTCCACCTGATAGGTAGTAAGATTTAGATTTAGGATGAGCACTAGTTACTGTTCATGTTCTAATAGCTGTACGTATGTGACTTCCAAATTACTAACTTTAAGAAACCAAAAAAATATAACTAAAAGTCCATTAATAAATATATCATGTACGACTAGCCGCCCATTTGTACCTGCATAAATATTGACAATTTTTTAACTACTACTGGGACATTTGTGTATTGAGCATTGACAATTTTTGAACTGGTTGTAGTGCATGGTTATTGGGGCATCTTTAATTCGGTATATAACCATCTTTAATTCCATATTGGGTGATGCTTTAAAATGACCACTTTTTGACCCTCGTGCAGTTAACAAATTCTACAGCATGCACCGTTACTACCCAGAAACCAAAACAATAGTTATAAGCAGTTAAGTTGCATATGAAGAAAACCAAAAAAATGTCGAAATCTAATTTATCATTTAAGATCTTTAGATACATGAAATTAGTTATTACCGCTATTAGTATGCAACTCCTAATAAATATTTTTGTTTTTATTTTATTTTTCAATAGATTCCATGACTATACTCTTCTTTCCAACTAGATTTTATCAAATACTGAAGTGGAATATACAGAGCAGAGCAGAACATACCTCAATGAAGATAAGAAGAGCCTTGAATTGAGGTGCAATGTCGAACATAAAACCAGTATTTTGAGTAAACCATTCAATATATCCTTCATTTCCTGTATACACAAAGATTGGAGAATTGGATGAAGCACCCCCCCAGTGCTTAGAATTAATGAGATACTTCTGTTGAAATGTGACATAGCTTTGAGGTGTGAAGCTGAAATGGTCCAAATTCTGTGTGAAGTACTTGACATCATATTGTGCAGATGAAGAAGAATTAGAGAAAAATGCATGATTTTCCTGTCCAAAGACTCTGTGAGCATAATAAGGAAGGGAAGCAACAGGCAGAATATGAAGTCCAGCCAATACAACAAACATACAGAAAAATGGGCACCTTGCCCTACACATAGCCATTGAATGGGAATTCTTTTGGTTGAATTCTGTGGTATTCAAGTCATATGTTTGTATTCCTGATCATCATCGCCTTTGTTCTGTTTTTTATAATATGCCTGGTTATTGTCGCCTTTGATTTGTTCTTTTTTTCCTGATTTCTTCTTCAAATGTGACAGAAAGTAAGATTGTTGTGATGGGTGTTGCAATCGACCAAACTATGATTGGTGGCTTCATTTCTAATTTCTCGAGACCTCGTCGAAATCCAAAAGAATCATACACGTATGTATGTGTGTAGAGATGTATGATTTTTTTTTCTTTAATAGTGTAGATGGGCAATTTGTATATCCATGATATATTGTGGATTTTATTATTCTATGCATGTTTTATTGTGGATTTTATTAGTGTATGCATGTTTTATTGTGGATTTAAATTAGAATGTTGTAAATATGATAATTAGTTAATGGAGGGTAAAATTTTGTGCTAGAGTAGTTTATGATATTTTATATTTTAATTTTTTAATTATTATTGTTTGAGTTTTTGTGTTTGTATTGGTGTGGACTTGATTTATAATAAATTTAATAAGATTCTTTGGTGTAGAATGAATGATGCTAAGTGAATGTATCTATTATTTTTATATAACTTAGAGCAATAGTTGATTAAGAATTAGGTGAGATTGAGTGGTTCAAGTTGTGCATGCACCAACCACATTAAATGTTGTTCATTTTCCTTCTCAAAATTGACTTTGATTCATCTTTGTCACATGCATAACAAAAATTGACCTTTCCAACTAGTTGTACTAATACACAATTCACAATTCACAACTCATAATTATTGTACTTTAAGAACTCATCATTGTACCTCTTCTTTCTTTCTTCCCTACTTTAGCTCTTTCCTTCTCTTCATCTTGTTTACGTTTTTTGTTATTATGCAAACCTTGTTGTGCTTTGTAGAGTTCTCGAACCTAAAAACTTTGTAATGATACAAACCTAGCACCTTTTTTTAATTTTCTTTTTTGCATTTTCAATAAACTAGGAAACTTAAGAACTTTGTCACACTTCCATTTATTTCACGAACCTTTAAACTTTGTGAAATACCAAACTTACCTTATATTGTCACACTATTGAGGATTTTCAATTTCTTCAAGTATAAAGGGGAAAATTTAATATCCATCATGTTATATTGTCGACTTTAATTAGAATGCTAAATGTTGTAATAATTAGTTATGGCTATGTGTGTGTGTGTGTGTGTGTGTGTGTGTGTGTGTGTGTGTGTGTGAGAGAGAGAGAGAGAGAGAGAGATGCACATACATGCATAGCTATTAGTGTTTCTAATTTTCCAGTCTATTATGTGTTACCTTGGAACAAACGTACAAGTATGGAATTGACTCAGATCACTTCTACAATTCTAAATTCTAATTCCAAACTTTTATATAATTTCTAAATTCAAGTTTCACTTATTGATCATTTTCTTTGTCATTTTAAGCTAGCTTAGGGCATGTTACGTTGATTTGTATGTTTGGTATATAAGGACACTTGTTCACTCATTTAAATTTAATCATGTTGTAGTTACATAGGAATATATTAGGATTTCATTAATAGATCATTTACAGTAGCATTCTGGTATTATTTATTACACAAACATTAGAAAATATCGAGGTAAAAGTCTAAAGTTGCATTTCAATTTAGGCTAACAAAATAGTTTTAGGTAGAACAGATTCGCCAAAACATTTTTTGGTGAAATAGTTTGTCGCCAACTATCCAACAATCAAAATCTAAATCTTACCAAGGGGAGTTAAAAGACAAAGAAAGTTCCTCCTTGGCAAGATTTATATTTTAATGGTTGGATAGACACCTCCAAATAGTTTTTCCCATGTTGTGGTTCCACAACACACATCCATTTTTGGCTACTTAGCCTAATACCACACCCCCCCCCCCCCACCAACTTCTTGTTGCTTGTCTTGTATTTCTTAGTCTTTAGGTGTCCTTGTACGGTCCCCTATCTTTTAGTTTTTTAGGGTGAAACCCCTTTTAATTATTACTATTTAATTTTTTGTGTTTCTAATATTTAGATTTATTATTGTACTAGTGCGGACTTGATCTAGAACAAACTTAACAAGATTTTTTTGTGTAGAATGAATGATGCTAAGTGAATGTATCTATTATTTTTATATAACTTCAAGCAATAGGTGATAGAGAATCATGTACGATTGAGTGGCTCAAGTTGTGCATGCACCAACCACAATAAATGTTGGTCATTTTCCTTCTCAAAATTGACTTTGATTCATCTTTGTCATGCATAACAAAAATTGACCTTTCCAACTAGTTGAACTAATACACAATTCAAAAACTCATAATTATTGTACTTTAAGAACTCATCACTTTATCTCTTTTATCTTTCTTCCCTACTTTAGCTCTTTCCTTCTCTTCATCTTATTTACGTTTTTGTCATTATACAAACCATGTTGTGCTTTGTAGGGTTCACAAACCTAAAAACTTTGTAATGCTACAAACCTAGCACCTTTTTTAATTTTCCTTTTTGCACTTTCAATAAACTAGAAAACTTAATAACTTTGTCACACTTCAATTTATTTCATGAACCTTTAAACTTTGTGAAATACCAAATTTACCTTGTTTTGTCAAACTATTGAGGATTTTCAATTTCCTTAAGTATAAAGGGGAAAATTTAATATTCATGTTATATTGTGGACTTCAATTAGAATGCTAAATGTAATAATTAGTTAATGGCTATTATAATATATATATATATGCACATACATACATAACTATTAGTTTGGAATTGACTTAGATCACTTCTACAATCATAAATTCTAATTCCAAACTTTTAAATAATTTCTAAATTCAAGTTCACTTTATTGACCATTTTCCTTGCCATTTTAAGCTAGCTTAGGGTGTGTTATGTTGATTTGTATCTTTGGTATATAAGGACACTTGTTCACTTATTTAAATTTAATCATGTTGTAGTTACATAGGAATGTGTTAGGATTTCATTAATAGATCATTTACGGTAGCATTCTAGTATTATTTGTTACAAAAACATTAGAGAATATTGAGATAAAAGTATAAAGTTGCATTTCAATTTAGGCCAGCAAAATAGTTTTAGGTAGAACAGATTCACCAAAATACTTTTGGGTGAAATAGTGTCACCATCTATCCAACAATCAAAATCTAAATCGTACCAAGGGGAGTTAAAAGACAAAGAAAGTTCCTCAGTAAGATTTATATTTTAATGGTTGTATAGATGCCTCTAAATAGTTTTTCGCATGTTGCAGCTCCACAACACACACCCATTTTTGGCTACTTAGCCTAATGCCCCCCCTCCCCCTTCTTTTTGCTTGTTTTGTATTTCTTAGTCTTTAGGTGTCCTTGTTTGGTCCCCTATTTTTTAGTTTTTTAGGGAAAAACCCCTTTTAAAGAGTGTTTCAAGTCCTTTTCAGACTTTTGGCCTTTTGAAGTTCATTAGAGCTCCGAACATTTGAAACTTGGAAATGTTGGAACCTCGGACATCTAACGTGAAATTCCTTTTGGACTTTTGGTGTCCACAATGTTGAGGATGCATGACTCATGGGCTTCGCACTTTCGGTGTCCTGAAACCCAATGATGACATCACTTGGCTCGAGGGCTTATAAAGGTGATCAAGGGCTTCTTTTCCTTCATTTCACAACTTCTTATTTTTGAGCTCTGATTGGTCAGTGTTATCACCTAGCAAGCTTTTGAGGCTTGTATTTGATTGTTCTCATTTTTTTCTTTCGCATTGGTTGTGATTCTATCTTTGAGCTCGTGAGAGAGGTCTTGTTAGTGCCCTTATTGTCAAGTAGGTTTTTTTTTGCATACTTGTCCTTTATTTTTCTTTTATTTTGCTCATTTTTTGGTTCTAGGGTTTTCTTAGGATTTATTTTAGGTTTTGTTTGTCTTTTAGTGTTTATGTGTCATCGTTCATTTAGGTTTTGCTCAGTTTTGAGAAATGTTAGGTTAGGTTTAGGTTTTTCTTGTTGATTGTTCATCTCAGTTCCCATAGTTTTTGGCCCCCGAGAGGCTGAAGGATCAACAAACCATCATCATGAAGAACTCTACAAACCAAGCTACAAAGATATTTTTGGGTCATAGGCCTTTCAGCCTCTGAAGAATATCATCATTCCCAAAACAATGAAACACTGGCAAGTGTCCCAGCTACCAAGTCATCTTTGTCTCTTTGGACTTTCGGCCTCTTAAGACTTTTGAGAACACTGAAACTTTGTAACTCTGCAACACCAAAGACAAGGACAAGCCATCACTCATTTCACACTTTCAACCTTTTGGTCTCTAATAACCCCATCCATCTTTGAAACTCCAAAAATTCACTTTTCTATCTTCCAATGACCTTTCTCCCTTTCGCATTTTCGGAAACTGACTTTTCTTTACCTCTTTCACACTCTAAAACGTCAAAATCTTACAATCACAACCTTCATTTTTCACCCTTTCAGCTTTTCGAAGGTCGATTTTGTCTTTGGTGTCCGCACCTCCAAAACACCGAAAAATAGAGTTAGACTTATTTGTGTTGGTTTCAACCTTTTGGGTTTGATTCTTTGGGTTCAGTGAGACTTATTTGCTTAGTTTTTAGTTGATTTCAATAAATGTTTGCTAATAGTTGCATGTTTTCTTGCAGAATAATAGAAAAGATAGTCATACCATCCATGAAGTTCTTGTTCATAGGTTACCACATTTTTTCTAAGGTTGGAAACCTTCATAGTGAGATTATAGATAATGACATAGGGAATGTGGACTAGAATGATTTTCTCACCTGGTGTGCCAACCCTAATGGAAGATCAGTTGACTGCACTTCTCTTTTGTTTTCAAGTCTTGTCAATGTTGCAACTCATCAAGTATCCATGTTATCTTTAGATCTAATCATGACCCTCGCACAACACTATGTTCCTGATGAGAGGGTAGTGAAGAATAAAGAAGGAGACATTGTCCTCGATATTAGGCTAGACAAGATTGAGGATGTCTTTCACTTGTCTAAGGGGGTAGATGAATTTTATGCATTCTCCATTGACAAGGGTTTGCAATGGTTCAAAAATAACATTCAACTCACTTATGAAATTGTAAACAAGGAGTATCTGATGCAACCCCTACCCAAGAAAAAGTTGGACAGAATAGACATGAGAAGGGGATACTTGAAGGATGATACTCAAGAAACAATAAATATGCTAAGAAGATTATATGGGCTTCCCCAATCCATCCAACTTGAATACTAGATGATTTTTTTGATTGAAAGAATTAAGGGGAGAAGATCTAGATTTGATTGGGCCACCATTCTTAGTCATAACTTAGATGAACAATTGATTGCAGTAAAGAAAAATTCTTGGTTCTTCATGACTTCCTACATTGTTTATCTACTTGCCGCCAAGGCAGAATACCTTGGGTTAGTAAAAAGAGGATCTTTTGGTCAACCCAATGCATGACCATTCACTATATATCTGCAGTTGGTTAGGAAAGAGAAATTGGAT
Organism: Chamaecyparis obtusa; assembly: GCA_027943335.1. Lineage (NCBI taxonomy): Eukaryota > Viridiplantae > Streptophyta > Pinopsida > Cupressales > Cupressaceae > Chamaecyparis > Chamaecyparis obtusa. The sequence goes on from BSBK01006690.1 coordinate 1,984,328, forward strand.
GAAAATAGCTCAGAATACAAGATTGTTAATGGTGTTTTTTTCTTCACAATCATTTGTTCAATTGAGGGTGATTATGAAAAGAGACTCTCAGAGGAAGCAACTGCTAAAGTTTAGGCAATAGGTGCCTACTATATTTAATTTAATACTTTCACATACATTAGAGTGGTAGGTTGTACTCTTAACCTAAAGAAGCTTCCCAAGTGTACCCCTTAGACAAAATAATTGTTTTTGATATGGCTAGGCAAGTTTATGATGCCTATGAACATATTAAGCATAAGAAGAAACACTGTCGGGACTTTCCCATTTCTATCAGCCCTCATTCTTTGCAATACATGAAAGTATGCAAGTCTCTTGCCTTTGAATGGGATGAATGTCCAGGTAGCAACCATTTAATCTTATCAGAACTAGGTTCGACCCCATAGGAACATACAACCACATCATGGGTAGACATTATGTTCATGAGCCCCACATTGAAGATCATTGGATAAAGTGTTTAGATGACTATGAGGTCAAGATCGGAGATTATTGTAGAATGTCCTTTGAGCTTGCACAAGATGCTCTAGATCTTCATATTTCACCTAAATTTTGGGATATGAATAATTAGGATGTCTTAATTAAATTATACAATCAGGATAATATATTTTTAAGGGTCATTTTGAATGTGGAAGTAGATAAAGAAAAAAATGACAATATTGAATTCAAGGCCAAACTTGTGATAAAGAATACTAAGGAGTGGATCAAAAGGCCTTTCAAAATGGATCTCGTACCAATGAAGCTACAACTTGACCCACCTTTGAAAGGAGAAAAGGGTAAGGGAGAGAAAATAATAATGCCTAAGTTCAAAGGCAATGCTCCTCAAAGTCATAAATAGTTTATAGACATGGTCAACCAATAATATATGGCTCAAATCCAAAGGCAAAAATGGTAAGAACAAGAATGATAGGGAGTACTACTCTACCTACTTCTCAATCATCTACTACATAAGGAAAAACATCTACATCGGGTAGGTACCCAACAGTAAAAGTAACATGACCCATAACTACCCAAGTAGAAAGGGGGAAGGTATACAAAAGAAATAGATCCTCTACATCTCCACTATTGGAAAATTTGTTAGAAGAAGAGGAAGAAGAAGAAGAAGAAGTGGTACCTTTGGAAAGGAGAAAATGGTCAAGAACAACAATGACTAAAAGAAGAGTTCAAGAAGAGAATGTTTCAAATGATGTAGGCATAGGTGCATAAGAGGAGAAAGTAGATCCCCAGGATTCCCTTGGTCCCGATGAATTTTATGTTTCAAATTTTGAAAACATCCCTGGATTCAAGGATCAAATGGAAGAACAACCTGTATAAACCGCAAAGATATATATTGTAGAATAGGTTCCATTTACTTTTACTCCTCCTCCATCCCAATCAGTTTCCCCCATTGCTGAACAACCCTTGGAGGAACCGGTTGCTGAGAAAGAACCAGATACACAAATGCCTCCATCTATAGGAGAGTCAATATAAGTAGAATATACTCAATATTTTCCAAATATACAGATGTCAGAATCATAAAAAGGATAGGTACCACAAGAAACACCATTGGACAAGGATATTGGAGTTGACATAATTTCATAACAAATTGCATGATTTTCCTATCCTAAGGCTCTGTGACCATAATAAGGAAGGGGAGCAGTAGGCAGAATATGAGGTCGAGCCAATACAACAAACATACAGAAAAATGGGCACCCTGCCCAACAAATAGCCATTGAATGGGAATTCTTTTGGTTGAATTCTATGGTATTCAAGTTATATGTGTGTATTCCTGGTCATCATCGCCTTTGTTCTATTTTTTCTTCTGATTTTTTCTAATATGCCGGGTCATTGAAGCCTTTGGTTTGTTCTTTTTTTCCTGATTTCTTCTTTAAATATGATAGAAAGTAAGATTGTTGTGATGGGTGTTGCAATCGACCAAAACTATGATTGGTGGCTTCATTTCTAATTTCTTGACACCTCGTCGAAATCCAATAGAATCATACATGTGTATGTGTGTAGAGAGGTAGATTTTTTTTTTCTTTAATAGTGTAAATGTGCAATTTCTATATCCATGATATATTGTGGATTTTATTAGCCTATGCATGTTTTATTGTGGATTTTAATTAGAATGTTGTAAATATGATAATTAGTTAATGGAGGCTAAAATTTTGTGTGAGAGTAGTTTATGATATTTTATATTTTGGTTTTTTAATTATTATTGTTTGAATTTTTGTGTTTGTATTGGCGTGGATTTGATCTAGAGTAAATTTAATAAGATTCTTTGGTGTAGAATGAATGATGCTAAGTGAATGTATCTATTATTTTTATATAACTTAGAGCAATAGTTGATAAAGAATTAGGTACCATTGAGTGGCTCAAGTTGTGCATGCACCAACCGCATTAAATGTTGCTCATTTTCCTTCTCAAAATTGACTTTGATTCATCTTTGTCACATGCATAACAAAAATTGACCTTTCCAACTAGTTGTACTAATACACAATTCACAATTCACAACTCATAATTATTGTACTTTAAGAACTCATCACTGTACCTCTTCTTTCTTTCTTCCCTACTTTAGCTCTTTCCTTCTCTTCATCTTGTTTACGTTTTTTGTTATTATGCAAACCTTGTTGTGCTTTGTAGAGTTCTCGAACCTAAAAACTTTGTAATGCTACAAACCTAGCACCTTTTTTTAATTTTCTTTTTTGCATTTTCAATAAACTAGGAAACTTAAGAACTTTGTCACATTTCCATTTATTTCACGAACCTTTAAACTTTGTGAAATACCAAACTTACCTTATATTGTCACACTATTGATGATTTTCAATTTCTTCAAGTATAAAGGGGAAAATTTAATATCCATCATGTTATATTGTCTACTTTAATTAGAATGCTAAATGTTGTAATAATTAGTTATGGCTATGGAGAGAGAGAGAGAGAGAGAGAGAGAGAGAGAGAGAGAGAGAGAGAGAGAGAGAGAGAGAGATGCACATACATACATAGCTATTAGTGTTTCTAATTTTCCAGTCTATTATGTGTTACCTTGGAACAAATGTACAAGTGTGGAATTGACTCAGATCACTTCTACAATTCTAAATTCTAATTCCAAACTTTTATATAATTTCTAAATTCAAGTTTCATTTTATTGATCGTTTTCCTTGTCATTTTAAGCTAGCTTAGTGCATGTTACGTTGATTTGTATGTTTGGTATATAAGGACACTTGTTCACTCATTTAAATTTAATCATGTTGTAGTTACATAGGAATATATTAGGATTTCATTAATAGATCATTTGCGGTAGCATTCTGGTATTATTTATTACACAAACATTAGAGAATATCAATGTAAAAGTCTAAAGTTGCATTTCAATTTAGGCCAACAAAATAGTTTTAGGTAGAAAAGATTCGCCAAAATATTTTTTGGTGAAATAGTTTGTCACCAACTATCCAACAATCAAAATCAAAATCTTACCAAGGGGAGTTAAAAGACAGAAAGTTCCTCCTTGGTAAGATTTATATTTTAATGGTTGGATAAACGCCTCCAAATAGTTTTTCCCATGTTGTGGTTCCACAACACATCCATTTTTGGCTACTTAGCCTAATACCCACCCGCTTCTTTTTGTTTGTCTTGTATTTCTTAGTCTTTAGGTGTCCTTGTATGGTCCCCTATTTTTTAGTTTTTTAGGGTGAAACCCCTTTTAATTATTATTGTTTAATTTTTTGTGTTTCTAATATTTAGATTTATTATTGTATTGGTGTGGACTTGATCTAGAATAAACATAACAAGATTTTTTGGTGTAGAATGAATGATGCTAAGTGAATGTATCTATTATTTTTATATAACTTAGAGCAATAGGTGATAGAGAATCATGTACGATTGAGTGGCTCAAGTTGTGCATGCACCAACTGCAATAAATGTTGGTCATTTTCTTTCTCAAAATTGACTTTGGACCATCTTTGTCATGCATAACAAAAATTGACCTTTCCAACTAGTTGAACTAATACACAATTCACAAACTCATAATTATTGTACTTTAAGAACTCGTCACTTTATCTCTTTTATCTTTCTTCCCTACTTTAGCTCTTTCCTTCTCTTCATCTTATTTATGTTTTTGTCATTATGCAAACCTTGTTGTGCTTTGTAGAGTTCGCAAACCTAAAAACTTTGTAATGCTACAAACCTCACATCTTTTTCTTTTTTTTCTTTGCACTTTCAATAAACTAGAAAACTTAAGAGCTTTGTCACACTTCCATTCATTTCATGAACCTTTAAAGTTTTTGAAATATCAAACTTACCTTATTTTGTCACAGTATTGAAGATTTTCAATTTCTTTCAGTAGAAAGGGGAAAATTTTATATCCATGTTATATTGTGGACTTTAATTAGAATGCTAAATTTAATAATTAGTTAATGGCTATTATAATATTAGAGAGAGAGAGAGGTACATATGCACATACATTCATAGCTATTAGTGTTTCTAATTTTCCAGTCTATTATGTGTTTCTTGGAACAAATGTAAAAGTGTGGAATTGACTTAGATCACTTATACAATCATAAATTTTAATTCCAAACTTTTAAATAATTTATAAATTCAATTTTCACTTTATTGACCGTTTTCCTTGCTATTTTAAGCTAGCTTAGGGCATGTTACATTGATTTGTATGTTTGGTATATAAGGGCACTTGTTCACTCATTTAAACTTAATCATGTTGTAGTTACATAGGAATATGTTAGGATTTTATTAATAGATCATTTACAGTAACATTATGGTATTATTTATTATAGAAACATTAGAGAATGTTGAGGTAACTATATAAATTTGCATTTCAATTTAGGCCAACAAAATAGTTTTAGGTAGAATAGATTTGCCAAAATATTTTTTGGGTGAAATAGTTTGCCACCATCTATCTAGCAATCATAACCTAAATCTTACCAAAGGGAGTTAAAGACAAAGAAAGATCCTCCTTGATAAGATTTAGATTTTAATGGTTGGATAGATGCCTCCAAATAGTTTTTCCCATGTGTGGTTCCACAACACACACCCATTTTTGGCTACTTAGCCTAATGCCACCCCCCCCTTCTTTTTGATTGTCTTGTATTTCTTAGTCTTTAGGTGTCCTTGTTTGGTCCCCTATTTTTTAATTTTTTAGGGCGAAACCCATTTTAAAGAGTATTTTAAGTCCTTTTCAAACTTTCGGCCTTTCAGAGTTCATTGGAGCTCTAGACATTTGAAGCTCTAAAACACTGGAACTCCACACATCTAAGGTGAAAGTCCTTTCAGACTTTTGGTGTCCACAATGTCGAGGATGCATGACTCATGGGCTTCACACTTTTGGAGTCTAAAAGTGTGAAACCCAATGATGACATCACTTGGCTTGAGGGCTTATAAAGGTGATCAATGGCTTCTTTTCCTTCATTCCATGACTTCTTATTTTCGAGCTCTGATTGGTTAGTGCTACAACCCAGTAATTTTTATAGGCTTGTATTCTATTGTTCTCATTTTTATTTTTTACGTTGGTTGTGATTCTATCTTTGAGCTCGTCACGGAGGTCTTCTTAGTGTCCTTGTTGTCAGGTAGGGTTTTATTTTTTTGCCTATTTGTCTTGTATTTTTATTTTGTTTTGCTCATTTTTTAGTTCTAGTTTTTTTTTTTAGGTTTTGTTTGTCTTTTAGTGTTTAGACGTTGTCGTTCATTTAGGTCTTGCTCATTTTTTAGCATTGTTAGGTTAGGTTTAGGTTTTTTTTTTTTTATTTGTCTGAGTTCCCACATTTTTTAGCCCCCAAGAGGCTGAAGGATTGAAAAATGACCATCATAGCGAAGAACTCTACAAACCAAGCTACAAAGTCCTTTTTGGGTCATAGGTCTTTTGGCCTCTGAAGAATATCATCATCCCCAAAACACTGAAACACTAGAAAGTGTTCCATCTACCAAGTCATCTTCGGCTCTTTGGCCTTTTGGGCTCTGAAGACTTTTGAGAGCACAACAAATATGTAACTCTACAACACTGAAGACAAGGACAGGCCATCACTCATTTCACATTTTCAACCTTTCGGTCTCCGATAACCCCATCTATCTTTGAAACTCTGAAAATTTACTTTTCTGCCTTTCGATGACCTTTCACCCTTTCATATTTTCAGTAACTAACTTTTCTTCACCTCTTCCGCACTCTAAAATGTCAAAATATTGCAATCACAATCTTCATTTTTCACCCTTTCATCTTTTTAGAGGTTGATTCTGTCTTTGGTGTCTGCACCTTTGAAACACTGAAAAATAGAGTTAGACTTATTTTTGTTGGTTTCAAGCTTCTGGGTTTGATTCTTTGGGTTCACTGAGACTTATTTATAGAATACCAAAAAATACAGTCGTACCATCCATGCAGTTCTTGTTTAGAGATTACCACAGTCCATCTAAGGTTGGAAACCTTCATAGTGAGATTACAGATACTGACATAGGGAATGTGGGCTAGAATAATTTTCTCACTTGGTGTGCAAACCCTAATGGAAGATCGGTTGACTGCACTTCTCTTGTTTTTTCAAGTCTTATCGACGCTATAGCTCATCAAGTATCCATCTTATCTTCAAATCTAATCATGATCCTCACACAACACTATGTTCCTAATGAGAGAGTAGTGAAGAATAAAGAAGGGGACATTGTCCTTGATATTAGGCCAGACAACATTGAGGATGTCTTTCACTTGCATAAGGGGGTAGACAAATTTTATGCATTCTCCATCGACGAGGGTTTGCAATGGCTCAAAAATAACACTCAACTCACTTATGAAATTGTAAACAAGGTGTATTTGATGCAATCCCTACCCAAGAACAAGTTGGAAAAAATAGGCATGAGAAGGGGATACTTGAATGATGATATTTAGGCAGGTGTAACTATGCTAAGAAGATTATATGGGCTTCCCCAATCCATCTAACTTGAACACTAGATGATTTTGTTCATTGAAATAATTAAGGGGAGAAGGTCTAGATTTGATTGGGCCACCATTCTCAGTGATAAATTAGATGAATAGTTGATTGCACTAAAGAACAATCCTCAGTTCTTCATGACTTCCTACGTTGTTTATCTACTTACCGCCAAGGTAGAATACCCTGGGTTAGTAAAAAGAGGAGCTTTTGGTCAATCGAATACATGGACATTCACTGTATATCTGTAGCTAGTTAGGAAAGAGAAATTATATGAAAATAGCTTGGGATACAAGATTGTTAATGATGTTTTTATCTTCATGATCATCTGCTCAATTCAGGGTGATTATGCAAAGAGACTCTCGGAGGAAGCTACTACTAAATTTTGGGTGATAGGTGTCTACTATATTCAATTCAAAACTTTCATATAAATTAGAATGGAGGGGTGTACTCTTAACCTAAAGAAGATTCCCAGGTACCCCTTAGACAAAATAATTCTTTTGGAGATGGCCAGGAAACTTTTTGACACCTATGAACATATTAAGGATAAGAATAAACACTGTTGGGACTTCCCCATTTCTATCGGCCCTCACTCTTTGCAAGACATGAAAGTATGTAAGTCTCTGGCCTTTGAATGGGATGAATGTCCCTTACAACCATTTAATCTAATTAGAACTAGACTCAATCCCATAGGAACATGCAACCACATCGTGGGTAGACATTATGTTCATGATCCTCACATTGAAGATCATTGAATAAAGTGTGTAGATGACTATGAGGTCAAGATCAAAGATTATTGTAGAATTTCCTTTGAGCTTACACAAGATGCTCTAGATCTTTGTATTTCACCTAAAGTTTGGAAGATTGATAATGAAGATGTCTTAGATCCATTATACAATCAAGATAATATATTTGCAAGGGCCATTTTGAATGTGGAAGTAGATAAAGAAGAAAATGACAATATTGAATTCAAGGCCAGACATGTGATAAAGAATACTAAGGAGTGGATCAAAAGACCTTTCAAAATGGATCATGTGCCAATGAATTTGTAACTTGACCCACCTTTTATAGGAGAAAAGGGGAAGGGAGAGAAAATAATAATGCCTAAGTTCCAACGAACTACTCCTCAAAAGTTAGAAACAGTTTATAGACATGATCCAAAGGCAAAAACAACAAGAACAAGAATGACGGGGAGTATTTCTCCACCTGCTGCTCAATCATCTATTGCACATAGACAAAAATATACCTTAGATAGGTCCCCAACATTAAAAGTAACAAGACCTAGAACTACCCAAGTAGAAAAGGGAAAGGTATACAAAAGAAAGAGATCCTCTACATCTCTACTGTTGGAAACCTTGTTAGAAGAAGAGGAGGAAGAAGAAGATGAGATACCTTTGGAAAGGATAACATGGTCAGTAACAACAAATACTAATAGAGGAGTTCAAGAAGAGAATATTTTGATTGATGTAGGCACGGGTGCACAAGAGGAGCAAGTATATCCCCATGATTCCCTCGGTCCCAATGAATTTTAGTGTCTGATTTTGAAAACATCCTTGGATTCAAGGATCAAATGGTATAACAACCTGTATAAACTACAGAGACAAATATTGAAGAATAGGTTCCATTTACTTTCACTCCTCCTTCATTCCAATTAGTTTCTCCCACTTCTGAACAACCCTTGGAGGAATCGACTGCTGAGAAAGATCCAAATACACAAATGCATCCATCTACAAGAGAGTCAACAGAAGTAGAAGCTACTCAAGACCTTCCAGATATATAGATGTCAAAATTAGAACAAGGGGAGGTACTATGAGAAACACCATTGGAAAAAGAGATTGGATCTGACATAACAACAAAACAAAGTGCATCTCAACTTCCTACACCAACTCCTTTGCCAAATTCACACCCTACACCTCCATCTTCAGTTCAAATTCCTACTCCTCTACCTTCCATTAAAATTCCTACTCCTTTACCTTCGGTTCCCATATTTTATTCAACTCCAACTACTCAAGCCCCTTCATTACCAAGGTCTGCACCATCTTCATACAAAAGGGTGAGACATGAAATAGGTTTATGGGTGGAGATATTAATGATCTCATCTGAGGATGCAAAATCTCAATAAGCTCATAAGGAGTTAGAAAGAGAAGAAAATATGCCTCCTCGTGAGGACATACCAGAAGAACCAAATGCCACTACTGAGGAATAGCTCCATGAAGAACAAGAGGAAGAGCTAGAGGGAAAAGAAAATTAAAAAATAAGGGAAGCTTTGGAGAAAGATGAAGAAGGGGAAGAGGTAGAAATTTTTGATAAAAGAGTGATGACTTCTATTTTAAAGATTTCCCCATATGAGCCTATCACTACATTCACCAAAACCACATGGATCACCAAGGAGATACAATCAAGGAGAATAGTATACACTAAGGAAGAAGACACAAACATGTCTATCTTAGGTTAGACTTTTCATAGAGGAGAATCTAGCTTCTTGGCAAGAATAATGTCTTATGTCACTCAAGATCATAGAGGCCAATGGAAAGTGCAGGTGGCAGTACCTACTATTAGTACTAGTTTTGTGGAGATAACTCCCGAAGATTATACTTTGGAAGAAGTTAATTTAGGTGAACATACAAGGAAGGGGGGTAAAAAAATTTCTACACTTGGTTTAAAACATGCCTTAGGATTCATGGATAAGGATGAAGAGATAATAAAGGCACTAATGAGGCATTGAAGAAATTCATTGTTAAGCTATAAGGTCTCATTAACCTGGATAACCCGAAAGCCTCATTACAAGTTATCTTAGAGAAGAGGATTACACCATAATTGACAGTAGATATGAAACATTCTTTTATTCATGCATGTTTAGATTGGAAGGCCAATTTTGAAGAGTTTAGAAAGGCCACCATCCAAGAAATTTTGAGGTCATTTAGAGTCATTCTTTAGGAGGTCACCAAATTGGTGGACATGGTAGGAAGAGAGGAAGGGCTAGATGTGCAAATTGAAAAGTGTAAAAATATTATTAGGGACTTGAAAATAATGAAGAAACAACACGTCCATATTTTGGTTAAGGTATATGAATGGTCAGAACTTGACAATTTTGAGACTTGGATCAGGGAAATAGGTCGAACTATAAAAGTGTATCGGAAATGCCTAAATAAAGTGAGTGAGAGATAGGAAGGATTAATGATGTGGTAAGAAGAAATACAAAATTTATTTGAAGGCATTGACCTTGATTGTATGAAGATAAAGATAATGAAATAATGTGCCCATTAAAGAGTATTGTACAAAAGTTCATGGGAATTTTGGGTGGTGTAAGTATGAAGGAGGACCTCCAACAACTTTTCTATTTTAAGGAGGATATGCAAAGAATGATGGGTCATGAAGAAGAGATTAAATATTTTTCTATAGAATTTTTCACTTTGAGGGATAAGAAACAACAATGCCTTAGTGCTATTCAATTTGTGGACTTTGAAGAAGTGCATGAGATAGTGTAAAGACTCAGCAAGGCGCATCCAAAGATCATTCCAAAAGACTAAGTGTTTGGTTCTTGACTTAGTCAAATTTTGCAATAGGGAAGTTCTTGACACTTAGCCATTTTTTAAGTTTATTTTTCCATCCTTTTGGCTTCCGAAAGTCCAAAATTTTGGGAGTCATAAGGATTCATACTTAGTCATTTTTCAACTTATCAATTTTCAGAGTTAGGGTCAGAGTCAGAAATTTCTAGGTTGTTTCGACATGGAAATAATTTCCATGGAGGGTTTGTTTTATATCATATTGCATGCATGTTTGGGTTTTTTTTGCTTTCCTAGAAGATATCAATCAGTTGCATTCACGAAGAGGAGCCAAAATGAAGATTCCAAGGAATATATCCAATTTTAGAACACTCAAGTTCAAGAATGGTGGAACTCCAGCTACAATCTCTTGTTTACTGGGAGAATTTGGCCTTTCTTTCTCATATAAATGTAGTGAAAATGTATTACAATCCATGCAAATATGATTAGAGATAGTTTAGGAGTAGTTTTTCTTTAGTAAGCAATAGAAATAATGTTTTATATCAATTTTTGTAGTGGTAGGAACCCTAGATACGAGTTTCTAAATTTCATAGTTAAAGAACTATATATTTCATCAGAATAATATAATTAAGGTCAATATTTTTCTACAATAAAGATACATGAAATTGGTTCTTCATTCACGGTGTGTTTATTCTACTATCTATGCAAGATTCGTGAATTGGTGCTACTAATTTATGAATTTTAGAGAGCCAATTGTGTTGATTGTGAATTATATCTACAATCATTTTATTCTAGAGTTTATTATTGCTGCAATTATCTTGTTGAGACTAATCATTGGGAAGATATTCTATTAGTGTGTTAAGATTTTATCTCGTATGTGCGTACATTTGTGGCAGCTTCAAGATCTGATGAATTTTGATATATCACACGTCTACACATAATTTTCCTTAGTTATTGCATCTGACAAGTATAGATTGTGAGTTTCTTCTATTTTATGATTTGTGTGTTTTCTTCATCTTCATCGTGTTTTAATTCACAAGATGATACAATGATAATTTATGTCTATGAGGTTTCAATTTCAGCAATTTTCTTAAATTCTTATTACCCTACACTTTTGTGATTTTTTGGAAAGATTGGTCAAGATAGGAATTCATCTTAGAAATAGAGTAATTTGCATTGATAGAATTTCATTTCATTCAAAAACATAAAAATACAAAAAAGGGTGTTTTGTTGAAGTTTGTTTTGTAGCCTCTTCAAGAATCAAATCAACAAAGGCCTCCTTGTGAATAGTTTCACATTTATCTTGAATTGAGCTATCCACATGGTTGAGACCTAGCCTAAAGGAACCTTGGGAGTGATTTTCATCATTCTTTCAAGAGAGGAATTTGTATCTCAAATTCCTAGCCATTGTCTCATGTAAAAATGACTCAAAAAAAGTGGTGCTATAAGGAGGCCCCTCAAAAGAGAGACCAGGAGATATTGGATCTTTCTCTCTAGAGAGGCTTGAATGAGTCCTTAGGTCATCACAAAAAAGAGGAGAATTCCTTGAGCTTAATCATTTTCTCAAATCAAACAATGACAAAGGGAAAAAAAAAGGGGATCTTCCTCATCAACCAGCTCTATTTCATTGTCCATTGTTGCCACCATAGAAAATTGTTGCTCCATTTGTTCAAACTCCACAAAATCTCAATCAAAATCAACCACCACCTCCAATGGTCTTTTTCACAAACACCCAAAGTTATCCATTTGACTTACAAGGCCAACTTCATGAACTACCTAAGAATCCTGAGAAGTTATGCCCATGTTTCATCTACAGAGAGTCTAGAACAGCAGAAGAACACATTCATGCCTTAAAAGAAATATAAAATCTCAAGGAGATTATACACCAAGATATTATTTTTCTCTTGTTTCCTTACACTCTGGGAAAGTTTGCATATAATTGGTACTTGAATTTTCCATGAGGATCCATTACTAATTGGAATGTATTTGAGATAAATTTTCTCAACCAATTCAAGTTATATGTTGATCCCCCTACTCTCCACCATAAATTTATCTCAGCAAGGAAGGATCCTGACAAACCAACTTCTATGTTTAATCATCGTTTCCACAAGATGTATCAAAAAATTGAGGCTCCTTATACTATGCCAATTGGGGATAACATACAAGTGTACCTACTAGCCTTGGATCCTTTGACGTCCATATTTTTGAATAGGTTCCCACCAGTAGAAATAGATACTTTAGAAAAGGTGTGTAATGAATCCATCACCTACATGCAAAAAATGGATACACAAGTTGGTTGAAGTTATGGCATTTTGCCATCACTAGGAAACGCTACCATCCCCAACCCATTTTCAGCCATCAACCATGCATTTACTAATCATGCTTTGCTGCTCAATCCAATTCCAACTCCACAAATGGTTTCTCCACCACCCACCATCATTTATCCTAGATATGATTCACATAGGGAAGCACTTTGCGAGCAAAGAGCGGTTGCACAAAGTGAGATAAACAACAAGCTAGTTTCTGAATTAGATGCGGTAAAGAAGACATTTTCCTAATTAACCAACAAGCTCACAAGAATGAAATTAAACCAACTCAAAACCAAAGAAATTATCAAAAATTAGTTTCTACTCCAAATTCTTATTCACAAAATCAAAACCATAGCTACAACAAAAACAATAATAACTACAACAACAATTCACAAAAGAAGTTATTTGGACACTAGAGAACTAATAGACCTTGGAACTCTCACCCTAATAATGGAAGTATACCTAATGAAAAATAATAATGCTTATGACTTTTCTAATGTAAAATTTACATGAATCATAGGTACATGCTATAATGACAATGAAGGAAGGAAGGAAAGCGATAACCAATATTCATAGAACATGGTCGATCCCCCTATATAGTTTAATGAAATGTCTTTTGATTCTTATGAAACCACAATCGATGAATGATCTAAAAATAGTATTGAATAAGAATTTGTGTTCCCTTTTCAATGAGATCAAGAACCCAAGTATTTAGAGGTCCATACCTTTCAAAGAAATAATTGTGAAACATACAATCTAAGAAGCAGGAAGGAACATTTGCCTGATGGTATCCCTCTTGGGTTGCATCCTACTCCTCCCGATCTTCAAGCCAACAATAACCCTGTACCTCCCAAGGGTCCAAACAATGTTTCCCCTATTTCTAACAAAGCCCCAATGATTTTTAAGAATCACACTTGGTCTACCGAAAAGTATAGTTTTGTTAAAGAGATGAAAAATACCAAGGCAAATATCTCTATGTTCGACATGTTACAAAGTCATCCTACTCAAATGGGAGATTTATTGAAATCTTTAGATCACTCAACATCAAGGACTCCAGTGACTAATACAAAGACGCCTATGTAAACAATCAATGCAGCAAAAGCCATGTCGACCATGTTCAAGGATAGGGTGGAAGTGTCTCAATTTTTACTAAGTCTCTAAATTTTTGGAAGGAATTTTTATAATTTTTATATCGATTTGGGAGCCTCATGTAATGTAATGCCTTTTTCAATTTGTCACTGATTGGGAGAAAACCCTCAACCCTCCAACAAAGTTGTAACTAGTTAGATAAGACTAAAGCTAAGGGGATCAATGTTCTTGAAGATGTGCATATCCAACTAACAATGGATCCTCAAATTCAAGACATCATAGACATCCATGTAGCATACATCCCTGAGACCTATGGTATGATTCTCAATAGAGAATGGGTAAAGTTCTTAAGGGGGTATTTTTTCACTAATTTTACCTAGCTATGACTACCACAAAAAGGTTTAAATAACCAAATCAAGATAGATGTTGAGCCAAAATTCAAGAAAATGATGATGGAATACAATGCACACAATGAAGTTCTATTCACACAATCAGACTTAGGTGTATATAGGATGGATCAAATTATTACTTTCTAAGTTGAAGAGAGAGAGATGTATCAAATGAAATTCCAGTGGCTAGATTACAAAAACTTTTTGTGAAAGATGAAGTTTTCTTGGAATTTCTGGTGAATATGATAAAAAAATTGAAGTATCTTAGAGATGATGCAGATCCAAACATTTTTTTTATTACCGAGTTACTTACATCTGCATCATGAAGGTCATTCCAAGTTTGAATGTGTGCAAGGATGCAATATCTCAAGTGTTAACACAAATGGGCCAGCCTGCCAAGATTATTCAAAATTCAAAATCATCAAGTGATATAGAACCAATTTATTCATTTAGTGACATTTACTTTGATGGAAGATTTTTTCCTCCCTATGATGCAACTAAGAACTATACCTCGAGAAAAAATAAATCACAAGGCTCATAACAAGGAGTTTATACATGAGTAGTTTAACTCTTCCAAAAAGGGTGCTCCATCTCCCTTTAAAGAATTGTTAGAGGAAGTAGAAACAAAGAAAAAGGAAGAGTGGAAACTTGTCTCCTAGGATAACAATTTTGATCCTCCACTTAAGTCTAAAGAAACATTTCCCCAAGAGAAACATGTTTCATCCGATGACACTTTTCAGCCTTTACCATAACAACCATCAGAACACCAAGCTAAAATCAAGTCTAAGCTTGAGAATTGACCTAATAGAATCCATGAGATCTGGAAGCTAAGATTTGATGGATCAAAATGAAAACAAGGAGCTAGAGTCAGTATCAAACTTATCAACCCTCAATGTAAAATGTTTTATGCCACCTATAGAATTCAATTTTTGTGCACTAATAATGTTGTAGAGTATGAAGCATTGGTACATTCTCTCCTTATGGATTGTAAAAGAAGGTTAAAGGCTTGGTTGTTGAAGGTGATTCACAATTAGTGATCAGACAAGTAAAGGATCAGTATTCATGTAATGACAAGAGGTTGGGGGAATATCAAATAAGGCTATAGGATTTGATTGAAGAATTTGAAGCTTTTAATATAATATCAATTCCCAGGAGAAAAAAATTCTATTGCAGATGCATTGGCCATATCAGCTAGTGTATTACAACCTATGGAGAGAACCAACTTGAAGATATTTTTTGTTGAGTTGGTTGTTGGTCCATCTATCCTAGATAATATAACCAATTTCCAAGTCTTTCAGGATGATCCACATATCCTTGATTTCATCATGTGTAGTGGAGTATTTGAGAAGCAAATTATTGATGATGAACCAGAGGGGGAACTCTAGAAAGAAGCGAAAGGTAGGATCATGAATTTAAAAACTAATTCTATCCTGAAGGGGATGGTTTCTCTTGAATGAATTTTTTATAAAGATGAATCAGCCAAAGGGAAAATATCACCGCTTGATGAAGGAAGAGATGATTGTGAGACTTATAACCTAGGCACCGAAGAGGGACCTAGGTATGTTAAGATTGGAAAAGTATGTATTGATGAAGAGAGAGAACATATGATTCAACTATTAAAAGAATATAAGGATGTCATAGCATGGAGCTATGAAGATCTCAAGACTTATAATCCAAAATTTATTACACATAATATACCCTTGAAACTAGATGATAAGCCATTTTGTCAGTGAAAAAGACCCATAAATCTAGTCATCAAACCATTGATACAAAAAGAAGTGCAAAAGCTTCTTGATGCTAGAATAATATTCCCTATATGAAACTCCACTTGGGTTGCTAATTTAGTACCAGTGCATAAAAAGAATGGAGAAATCTATGTTTGTGTTGACTTCTAGAACCTTAATAGGTCCTCTCAAAAGGATAACTACCCACTCCTGTCTCTTGACGAGGTACTGCAAATTGTTAATGGGTAAAAAATGATGTCATTCCTGAATGAATGCTTTGGATACAATCAAGTGATAGTCCAAGAAGAAGATCATTTGAAGACAACTTTCATGATGAAGTGGGGTACCTTTTCTTACATGTGCATGCCTTTTGGATTGATTAATATTGGTGCTACTTTTCAACGAGCCATGGATGCTACTTTCAAGGGTTTAGTCAACAAGTGTTTTATGATCTTGTATCATCTTAAAATGGAAGCACTTCCATGTTAAGAGCATTTATCCCTCCGAGTAAGTGGTTTGGGGTCATGTTAAGTTCCTTGATCGGGTCTTTGCATGTCTTTAGCTTTCTCCCCACTTTCCACTTCTTCCCTGCACTTGACTTCTTCATTCTAGGTGAAAGTAGAGTTAGGATCTTGAGGATTCTCCTTAATTTCCCTCTTTCATGGCTCTATTTTCTAGGTAGGATTTAGAAATAGGTCTTCCTAGCCTTCATCATAGTAATCATAGGATTTTATGTCTATCCCTGGCATTATGTCCTGTCTTGATATCATTTCTAGGTTTCTGGGCATCCCTGGGACCTCCTGACTTGGTTCTAACTGAATATGGGCCCAGGGTCAAATTCGAGGTTGATCCTGACTAGGTCAAGATCAAGGTCAAACCTAACTAGGTCAGGTCCAACCTCAATTTTTCCCCCCTTATTCAAATTTCCATTTTCTTTGATTTCTAGGCATCAGGATTTCAGGATATTTATTTTCCCACCTCCAGGTTGGCCATTTCAGGTTTCGAGATGGTAAATCCTCTAATTGCATTTAATCTAGGTATATTTTCTAAAGGTTAGGACCTAATTGGGATTTAATTCTCCAAGGTGGCCCCTCTAGAGGATTGTGCTCTAGTTCACTATAAAAGGAGGCCTTCCTCTCTCATTTACACATCCATTATTCACATCCACGATTCACATCAAGTTTTCATTGCAAGCTCTCAAGCATTCAAGCATTCAAGTGTTCAAGAATCCATCCATCAAGGACATCCATTGTTAGCTGTTGAAGGATTCAATCTCTTTGGAGCCCCCTTTGATGATCCATCCTTCTACATTCATTCAATCCTTCTCATATGCAAAGATCAAGTCAAGATTGGTGTTGAAGATCAAATGCCATTGATTGGAGACATCCTACATTGATCCTACATCCATTGAAGCATTCCTACTTGTGGATTTGAGGATTTGAATCCTCTACAATGACTTCAACATAAGCGAGGTGATTTGTTTCAATTACATTGTTTATGCACAATACATTTCAATTCAATTTCAAGGTTAATTCCTAAATTGGGGTTTGACTAAGGCAAACCCCCCATACAACAAAAACCCCCCATTTTCTTGTAAGTACAAGTGCAGAATTTCAAATCTGAGAGCGAATTTGGATACCCTTTTTAGAAAACTTTTGAGATCTGTGAACAGAATCAGAATCGGACTTCAAATAAAGAATGTAGTATTTGACCTTTTATGAGGGTCAAACCCGACCTGAGCTCATCTTGGAGAAATATTTCTAGGTTTTCTCTATCTCAGCATTTCCAATCCAGAATAGGTTGTAGAATTGTCTGAAATTTATACACAGACATTAGAATTTGACATTTTCCAGATTTGCCCTAATTTGAGGTTAGTATTTGTATTTCAATTATTCCATATTTCAAGCATAATTTCCTTCGTAGGGAAATATTGGATTTACTCTCTCCCTCTTCCATATTCTTCATAAATTGATTCGACTGTGTATTAACCTCTTGGTTGATCAAATTGGATCTCTTCTTTGGGAATTTGGGTTTGAGAATAGATCTCATATTTCCCCCCTTTCTATTTGAATAGAGTTGAATCCATTTTACCTCTATTCATTTTGGGTAACCCAACTAGCTTGCTCTCTTTCTTTTTGGTGTTAGATTTCCCTTTGTCTTATTTTGTGTGTTCACCTTCACTATTCATTTTGGTGAACCTGACATACTTACTCTCTTTTCTTTTGTGGAATTGGATGTCATATTGTGCTTTCCTTTTATCTTGTTAGTATTATATTTTTCCTTTGTGTTAGATCTTGCATGCTAATTAGATTTGATATTCATGCTTCATGTGTTCTTAGTTTAGTTCATTTGTATTACATTGGTATATGAGCTTTACTACCACTAGTCCTAGTTATAACATTTAGGTTAGAAGAAGTCGTAGACTCATGGGTGCCTTTGATCTTGAATCTTCCTCTCCTTTCCTTAGGATCTCGGATGATAACTTGATTCTTCATGATTCCAATCCTACTATGGAGCAAAACTCTTCTCACTCATCTCATGATGAGGATGACGCTTTAAGAATTCCTCCTAAGCAAGTCCAAAAACTTTCCACTGAACTTGATAAAATGGGTAATTGGCTTCTTCAAGAGAACCATAATGAAGATTCCATTCAAGCTATAGAGGCTCTTAAGAAAGTTCTCCATGATAGTGATCAAGGTGTTAACCTCTTGCATGGTATTACTCACCTTGTGCATTCAAATGTTAAACCTTTAGTTCAAGAAGCTCAAGATTTAGGGTTGATTCCTCCTATCACTAGTGTTGAACCTCCTTCTAATCCTTTACCTAGTAATCCTATCTATACTCCTTTGGTGACTGTGATGATTCCCTCTATTCCTATGAGTGTTCCTCTTGTGTCCCTTCCTACATCACAACCTTCATATCATAATGTTCCTTTCACTTATTCCAATCCACTTCCAACTGTAGTTCCTAGTGTTCCTCCAGTTGTGTCTTCTATTCCTACAACTTTTTACACTTTACCTAGTGTGTCTAATGTTGCTACTCCTCCTATTTCCTCTAATGATTCAAAAATCATTAGTTTGGCTCAAACTGTATCATCCTTACAATAACAACTTTCTTCCTTAACTCAAAACAAGTTTAGTATTCCTACATGTGACATGGGAAGTCCCTTGTCCTGAGACATCATTCCTACTCCTGTTCCTCGGCAAGGTGAGATGCCTCATCTTGAGAATTATAATGGAAAATGAGATCATGTTCATCATGTTAAAACATTCCAAATCCTTTGTAGTGATTATGCTCATGACCATAGGATTTTAGCCAAACTGTTTGCTAGAACCTTCTGTGACAAGGCCTTACAATGGTATTGTTCCTTGCCTCCTTATTCTATTGATTCCTTTCCATAACTTGCTAATGCCTTTATTCAACAATTTCAAAATAATATTGGCCCCCAAGTGTCTTTGACTAATTTGATGCATTGTAAACAAAGTGCTAAGGAAAAATTAACTGAATTTATTGTTAGATTTAAGCATTTGTATGCTCAGATTTCCTATCCTGTTCTTGATATTGATATTCAACGTATTTTTATTTCAAATTTGCAAAAGGATATTAGAGATAAGATTCTACTAACTGAATTTACCTCTTTTCAACAACTTTGTGCAGCGCTTCATCATTATCAATTACAAGTGAGTCAATTTGAGAGCAACACTCCAATGGCTCCTGTTCTAGTTGATAAGAGTGATGTTGCTCCTAATTCAAACAAGTTTCAAAAATTTAACAACTATGTCAAGATAACCAACAAGCGAATGCAGTTGCTGATCAAGTTGTTGTTGCATCTCACAATGCCACTTCTACATCCATTGCTTTTCAATTAAATCGTATGTTTACTCCTCTTTCTAAATCTTTACATGCTATTATGAATAGGTTGTTAGCTGCTAATATGATTACTTTACCTCCTATTCAACCTCTTTTATCTACTACGATTGCATCTAAATCTTTTGATCAAAATGATTTTTGTCAATATCATCGTCAGAATGGTCATGATACTGAGAAATGTTATTCTTTAAAACATAAGGTTCAAGATCTAATTGATTGTAAGGCTTTATCTATTGATAATATGGATAGTAGTGGGAATAAATCTATGTCTCCTCGTAAGCAGAACCTTCAAATCTATATGAACCCTTTACCTACGCATGATACTAATACTATTGCTCAACCATCTGCTATGGAAATTGTGTATGATTCAAAGATGGATGATCTCAATCATGTTGTTAATCAAGTGGAGCATGTTGATCAATCTGTATCTCCACCTTAACCTCAACTTCAATCTCAACCTCAGATTCAACCTCAAGTTCAATCTCAACCTCAACCAAAACCTAAATCTAAAATGAAAAATCAACCTAAACCTCAACAACAATTTAAGAATAAAAGACCTCGGGAACTTTTGATTACCTTTGATGATTCTGAGACTATTAAAGCTCCTAATGGTCCCCTTTACATTGCTATTCGGATTGCTCAGAAACCTACTCGTGGTTGTCTTGTTGATCCTACATCCTTAGTCAATGTTATCACTGAAGAAAATATTTTTATGAAAAGCTTACAATGTGAATTTTATGATACATCAGATGTGTGGATTCAAACTTGCAATGGTTTTCTTTATCCATCCTTTGGTTCTATTACTTTACTGGTTGAACTTTGTGGAAAATTTGTGAACACTACCTTTGTTGTTGTTCCTACTTCTGATCAATTTCAAGTTAAGCTAGGTTTACCTTGGTTAACTACCATGCATATTGTTGCTTCACCTATCCATAAGTGTCTTAAGTTCATTCATGATGAAGAAGTGAAGACGATTAATCATAGTCTATATCAACCTTCCAGGCCTAGCGATTGTGCTGCTCTAGATTTCTTTTGGCCTTCATTACCTAATTCATGTCTTCCTCGACCTGATAATCTTTTTTGATCATATCAAGCTTATAAACATTGTAAAATTCTTGAATTAAGCTCACCTCCTAGGGAGCTTAGTCATGGTCTTTTACCTAGACCTTCTATACCTCCGTTAACTATGACTTCTAGCTCTGTTAATCAAGTTCCTTCTACCAAATCTATCAAAGATCCTATGATTGTTTCTCCTATGGTTAATAATCCTATTGATCTTCCTAAAGAACCTGTGAAGGATCCTATGATTGTTCCTCCTAGTTCTCGACCTATTTCAAATAAATCAAAATGAAACTAATCTTCTAATGAACGTCGTAAAAAGCGTCATGCTCATGCTAAAGCTCAAAGATCTTTACTTTCCTCGGATAAACCTATGCATAATGTGGTAGAATAGATTGTTACTAATAATGATGTTCACATGTATGATTATGATGATTCTATTTGTATCTTAGATCCTATTTTGATTAATTTGGATGAAGAAGATACTCTTGATGATACTGATGATGTTAATGATGACTATGAAACTATTGACATTGACATTGATTTACCTAATATGCTTTCATCACAATTAACTCTTACACCTAGTGTCGAACATTGTGATTCTCAAGAGGATCCTTGTTTGGAATTGGCTATCATTCCTACTATGTTGGATATAGTCCCTCTTGCGAGTTACCCACCTTCCCTAAATGATATACAATGAGATGGGGAAAGTAGGTGGCACGCTTGATCAGCTTGTCCTTCATGGTAGCTTTGTTGTGTGTTTTCTTGTTGTACTATGCTTCTCCCGTACTGTGTTTGCTAAATGTTGTTAGATTCTTTTATATGATCCTTGTTACTCATTTGGTACAAAGTGATAAAAGAATCAAAACTGTTGTTCAAATTCTTCTATATGTATCTCTATTATTCTATGCATTGATCAATATTCTGTTGTAACTATGCTATTGTTCATAAATGTTTCCTTGTGTAATCTTCTTGGATTCAAGATATCATAGAACTAATTATTTTTGGTCTCCATGTCATGGTCTAGGTTTCTGGGCATTCTCGGGACCTCCTGACCTGGTTCTGACTGAATCTAGACCCAGGGTCAAATTCAAGGTTGATCTTGACTAGGTCAGGATCGAGCTTGAACCTAACTAGGTCAGGATCAATGGCGAACCTGACTAGGTCAGGTCCAACCTTGATTTGGGCCCCCTTATTCAAATTTCCAATTTCTTTGATTTCCTGGTATCGGGCTTTCAGGATATTTATTTTCCCACCTCTGGGTTGGCCATTTCAAGTTTCGGGATGGTAAATCCTCTAATTGCATTTAATCTAGGTATATTTTCTAAAGGTTAGGACCTAATTGGGATTTAATTCTCCAAGGTGGCCCCTCTAGAGGATTGTGCCCTAGTTCACTATAAAAGGAGGCCTTCCTCTCTCATTTACACATCCATTATTCACATCCACAATTCACATCAAGTTTTCATTGCAAGCTCTCAAGCATTCAAGCAAGTCTTCAAGCATTCAAGTGTTCAAGCATCCATCCATCAAGGAGATCCATTGTTAGCTATTGAAGGATTCAATCTCTTTGGAGCCCCCTTTGATGATCCATCCTTCTACATTCATTCAAGTCTTCTCATATGCAAAGATCATGTCAAGATTGGTGTTGAAGATCAAATTCCATTGATTGGAGACATCCTACATTCATCCTACATCCATTGAAGCATTCCTACTTGTGGATTTGAGGATTCGAATCCTCTACAAGGACTTCAACATAAGTGAGGTGATTTGTTTCAATTACTTTGTTTATGCACAATAAATTTCAATTCAATTTCAAGGTTAATTCCTAAATTGGGGTTTGACCAAGGAAAACCCCCCATACAACAAAAACCCCCCATTTTCTTGCAAGAACATGTGTAGAATTTCATATCTGAGAGTGAATTTGGATACCCTTTTCGATAAACTTTCGAGATCTATGAATAGAATCAGAATTGGACTTCAAATAAAGAATGTAGTATTTGACCTTTTATGAGGGTCAAACCTGACCTGAGGTCATCTTGGAGAAATATTTCTAGGTTTTCTCTGTCTGGGCATTTCCAGTCTGAATCAGGTTGCAGAATTTCTTGAAAGTATACACAGACATCAAAATTTGACATTTTCTAGATCTGCCCTAATTTGAGGTTAGTATTTGTATTTCAATTATTCCATATTTCAAGCATAATTTCCTTCATAGGGAAATATTGGATTTACTCTCTCTCTTTTCCATATTCTTCATAAATTGAGTCGATTGTGTATTAACCTCTTGGTTGATCAAATTGGATCTCTTCTTTGGGAATTTGGGTTTGAGAATAGATCTCATATTTCCCCCCTTTCTATTTGAATAGAGTTGAATCCATTTTACCTCTATTTAGATCTATATGGATGACCTTACAGTGTTCTCCAAGAACTAGGCTGACAATGTTGATGATTTAAAGAAGGTACTAAATAGGTGTAGGTGACACGATGTATCCTTGAATCCAAAGAAGTGTTCCTTTGGGGTAGCTAAGGGGAAACTTCTAAGACATTATTCTAAGACTATAATTTCAATCGATCCTAAAAGAGTGGAGGATATCTTGAAATTATTGCCACACAACAGTTGGAAAGAGTTGAAGTCTTTCTTTGGGAAGATTAATTTTTTCCACAAATTTATAAGTGGTTTTATTGAAATAGTACATCCCATGAATGACATACTGAAGAAAGATTCAACTATTGAGTGGAATGCTCCAGTAAAGAAAGCTTTTGAAGAGATTAAATCAACTATTTCTACTGCACTAGTGTTGGTCAATCTTGATTACACATTACCATTTAAAGTATATTCCTTCACTTTTGATCACTCATGTGCACCAATACTAACACAAAATAAAGATGGTGAAGATGATAGACTGATTGCCTTTATGATTTTTCCTTTGAATAATGCCAAATTGAACTACCTAAACTTGTACAAGAAACCTTTTTCCTTGGTTAAGGCTATTATGAAATTCAGACATTACATTCTAAGGAGTGAAGTCTTTTCCATTGTCCTAGATCCCATAGTGAAGTCCCTGCTAATGCAGAATGAGTTGGGAGAAAGAAGAGGGAAATGGATGGCTATGCTTTAGGAATTTGATTTGTAAATTCAGCCAATGAATCTTTTCAGATGAAAAATCTTAAAAAATTTAATTGTAGCTACTGAGAAAGTTCTAGTCTCTTATGTATACACTAATGAAGGAGTCATTTCAAATATTTGGTATCAAGACATTGTGTACTATCTATTACAAAACTGATGTCCTGAAGGTTTAAATATCTCATAGAGGCATGCTTTGAGGATGAAGTGTGGCTCCTATATGTTAAAAAAAAATTATAGTTGTGCAAACTAAATTATGAATGTTTATAACTTAAATGCTTGAACTGTGATGAAGCAAAGGATGTGCTGCAAGAATTTCATGACAAGTACGGAACCACGCATGGGTCTGTTGAAGCTACAAAACATCAAATTCTGAGGTTAGGGTATTACTGGCCTACTTTGGTCAAGGATACACAAGAAAATATTCTTTCTTGCCACATATTCAATACAAGTACCAAAAGAAAGAGAAACTTGACAATGCCATTGCAACTACTATACAAGGTGCATCCCTTTGCTAAACGGGGAATGAATTTTATTGGACCTATTAATCCACCTTCATTAGTGGGATATAGGTACATCCTTATGAACACTGATTATTGTATGGTATGGCCCAAGGTAGAAGTGTTTCACAATTGTACCATGCAAATTGTTATTGGTTTCCTAGATGAACGGATCATCATGAGGTTTGGAATGCCCTTTTTCTAGTATGTGATAACAAAACCTCTTTTTCTTCAATAGTTCTTACATAAAGGGCATTTAAAAATTAGATAATAATTAAATTCTCATCTAATTATTACCCATAAGGAAATGGTGTGGCTGAGTCAACTAATAAAAGTTTGATCACTATGATGAAACATTTACTTGATCAAAATCCTAAGGATTGGCACTCCCAGCCGAAATATTTATTTTGGATCGATCGAGTGAGGGTCAAGAATTCCTTAGGAACCTCTCCTTACTTGTTAGTCTATGGTCAAAGCCTATCTTGCCTATGACTCTAAAATTCCATATGTTGAAATTTATGAGAGGTTATGTTGATGATGAAGATAAGGTACAAGTTAGGTTGATGAATTTGATAGATCTATATGAGAAAAGAACAAATGCCTTGGAACACATGTCCAAGCATCAAGCTATTGTCAAGTGTTGGTTTCATAGAAGAGTTACTATTAAAGATTTTAGGATTTTTGATTTAGTCCTCCTTTGGGATAAATCAAAAGAAAATCAAGGTATTCATACTAAGTTTCAATGCTTGTGGATTGGCCGTTATCAAATTGCCAAAATTTTAGGAGAGAACACGTTTAGGATAAGTACTCTAGATGGGGAATTAGTTTCATTTCCCATCAATGGCTAGTTCCTCAAACATTATTTCAGCTCTTGAAGTAAATTTTTTCACCCTTGTATTATATTACTTTAGATTTTGTTTTCTTTCTCTTTTATTTAGTTTAGTTCTCATTTGAGTCTTTTCTTTTTGTTTATCAGTCTTGAGGTAAGTTTTTTTGTTTGGGCTATTCCCAAAAAGTGGTCGATCCCAAGTGGTCCTCAATAGGAGCAAGAGGTATTTCTTAGTCAAATTTTTAAAAGGAATTTTTATTGTAAGAAAATGTATATAGAGATCAAGAATGGTGACACCTTTCACTGGAAATAAAGTTGATGTTCAAAGACGATCATCCTCAAAACATTACACTCTTTAAGCATGATACTGGGATTGTTGGTTTCTTGGGTAAGTATCAAATGGAATTGATTAGATCTCATTGTTATGGGTGACTATAGATCTCAGAACCCTTCTCTATCTACATATTGAAAAAAAAAGAGAATAAAAAATTAGGAATGCATAAAGACAAGGTCAATAGAAAATCAAAGTTTGAATGTCTAGGTGGCACAACCTAATTGCTTCCCAAGTTCCAAAAGAAAAGAAAAAAGAAAAAATTATAAATGCAAATACAAGGTAGCATAGCTTAAGCTCTACCTTAGCGTACCAAAATTTTTGAAATGAAGATAATTGAAGAAGTGACATATTTAGAGCACAATGGCTCGATAAATTTTCCTTCCATGTGAATGACGTTAACTCCAAAAGAGCCCTCCAAATACCAAAACTCCAAATCTTTCCAGAGGATAGATGAGGGTGACTCTAGAAACCTCTACCAAGGCTATGGATGTCTGACTGGCAACGGAGCAAGGTTAGATTGAGATTGTCAAATCCTTTATCAATAGATGGAGGTGTTGGTATAACCGATGCAGTGATGGTAAGTCATTTATGGTGTTGTAATGATACATATTTGATTGCATGATGATTAGTTATTGAGTTGTCATTGATATCAAGTATTCAAGACTTAGTCTTGATAGTATATTCTTAAGTATAAGTATGATAATCATGGTGTTGCGGTAAGTTTGAATTGTAGTGATTCTTATGAGAGACTTAGGGATATCTATGAATGTCAAATGCATGACATCTACTATTGATGAAGATAGGAAAGGAAGTTTTGATATGATGAAGGATGATAGAGAAGTTTTTAGAATAGTTAGTGACTGGCGATAGGTGATTTGATTGGTTTATCAAATCTTTGTTGTTTCTTGTGATGTGGTTACAACATATTGTGGTCAATAGTGTTTAGAATCTATGGTTGAAATCATAACTCATTTGAGTGACCGATGCGAAGGATAGGTGACCCATGAGAAGAGTTAGAGTTGTCAACAAATTGAAGTGTTTATGTTCTTGAGCGATAGTTGATAAATCTTTTATCTAGGTGATCGGTGTAGAGATTACGGTGAATTAGGTTGAGTCAGTCATGATCTAGTGACTTGTCATAAATATTGGAGGTGGTGATCTAGCATCACATTGTTTGATGCTAGTGTGTTGAGATAATTCTAGAGGAAGCTTGTGGTCGGTCAAAATGTTATTGACTGCTTGACACAAACTTCTATGTAAATCATTGTCTTGGTCGACGCGGTATAGGAAAATTATTTTATACATCAAGATGTATGTATTGGTGTGTTGGATTCAAGCAAGAAGTATGAAAGTTAAATTGTAAGCTGTTTAGGGCTAGTGTAAGGCAGTAGAATATTCAAGGGCTTGATGAACAATATTTAATGGATAAAGTTGAAAGTTTTTAGTGTTGATCATGTGTTGGATAAGTGTAGTTGAGAAGAACTAGTTACAATCAATCTAGTGTAGAGTTAAGTGTGTTGAGAAGAGATATTATGCTTCAGTGGATCTAATCAAGAAGAGGTAGTGCTATTCTACAGATCATTCTCTCTATTGTTCCCTAACAGTTACAATAGTTCAAATCCCTTAATTGGGTGGGTCCTAGCAAGTCCCTATTTTAAATTATCTATCAAGGTGGCACATTAGCTTGTGTTTAAAGTCCTCTAACAAGGCTACTCTTAACAAGGTAAAGGTTCTAACAGGCCTAAGGTAAATCCCTTAACCAGGTAGCACCTAACAGTACTTTTTTAAACTCCAAAAAAGGTTAAGCTCCTCATAGGGTGTACTTTAGAAGAGTACATCATTTAGTGGGTACTTATCCCCATTGTGGTTTTTTCCCTATTTGCATTTCCATGAGATAAATCTCTATGTCAAGTGTTTCATTGTTGTGTGGATGTGTTTATGGTTATGATTTTAATTTGCTTCTATTAAAGTTAATCTTGTGAATGTTGTGATAAATTTTAAATGGTTTAGATATTTGAGAGATTATTGATTCAATTGCCCCTCTCGGTAATTTGATCTCAGATCTAACAATTGGTATGAGAGATTTGGTCCTCTATTGCGGCGAAGCTTAACAACTTGAGGCAAAGATCCAAAGATGATGTGAAAGGAAGGTCCTAAATTCACAAGAGAGAAATACTTAGTATGGTGTGACCGGATGAAGCTTTATCTTAAAGGTATGGGTGATCAGTATTGGGATCATGTGGTTACAAAGTATATTGTCTCTTCAAGAACCCTGATTATAGATCAATTGAAGATTAGGAAAGAACATATTGCTACCACTAGTAGAATTTGGAAAATAAATGAATACATGACTAAAAAATTTAGTCATGTGACTAAAAATGATCATATTCTACATTTTTTTTGCAATTCTAAAGTATAAATGACTAAATAAATGACTGATTTGGTCATTGGATAAAATCAAAACTAAATAATTGGTCAGACTAATTAAAATGACTAAATAAATCTACATTGCTAGAGGAGATCAAGCCGCAAAACTAGAGGTCAAGGATCTCATCATAGGTTTCTCAGTAATTCTCAGTTTTCCGAAGGAAAAGTGGGTTTTGGGTGTAGGAATAGAGATTTTTTTCTATACTCTAATTCTAGACTAAATAAATGACTAATTTCGTCATTGGGTAAAACTACAACTAAATAATTGGCTAGGCATAAAAATGACTAAATAAATGGCTATTACTCCTTTATTCTTTTTTCTTTTAAATTTGATCATAATCCATATATAATACCCTAAATTATATTGTATTTACTATTTTTTCTTCCAAACTTGATTAGATATAATTAGATATTTATATTTACAACCACAAACTATATTGGATGATTACATGAGTGAATTTAAATTTAAAAAAACTTCAATAAAAACTAAATACTTATGATTTTATAAGAAAAATAAATGTTTGATTATCATTTGGGCCATGATAGTTATTCTACACCTATGAATTATAACTAAAATTAGTTATGGCCCATAAGTTAGATTAAGGAAGATATACAAACATTGACACAATAGTTGGATAGGGAGTTGCAAAACTAAATTTGTGTATGTATGACCCATAAATTGTTGAGTATAATTAAATGTAGAGATATTTTGGTGAAAATTTATATCAAAACCAAATTTAGTTACATGGGTTTTCAAATATACTAGTTCACAATTAAAATTGAGTGTAGTTGTAAATGTGTCAAGGTCGATAGACTTTACTTCACGTGTCATGTTGTTTATAACAATATCTAGTATTTGTGCATTTGTTAGTATACAATTGTATAAACTATTTTTTCCAAAATTAAAAGTGGAATTGAATTGATATATAAGAGATTATAAATTAAAAAAATTCTAGAAAATAATTCAATGTAATTACATATTCTAAATAGCATTTTGTAAACTATTGTCTATTTAATATTAATTTTTTGTGATATTAATAACATTTATGATCTATTAAAAACTAAATTACAAAATGTATTAATAGGATTATTTTGTTAGAAAAAAGAATGATAACCCTTGCAACATGGTATAACTCTTTCTTTCCCCCTATTT
This sequence comes from Chamaecyparis obtusa, assembly GCA_027943335.1. NCBI lineage: Eukaryota > Viridiplantae > Streptophyta > Pinopsida > Cupressales > Cupressaceae > Chamaecyparis > Chamaecyparis obtusa. Next base: position 2,013,564 of record BSBK01006690.1, read on the forward strand.
ATGACTATCAAATTGGAAGGAAACATATTTTTTATTAACCATCATAAGATGCCTCTCTGAATGAGCTTTCTCCTAAATGGTTACTATTCATCTTAGCATTTATCATGCTTTATGTGAAGCCCTAACATTGATCCAAGAAAACCCCTAAACATTTCTTGCCCTTCATTTCCCTAAATCTGATACTAACGTGCCCTACACATGGTAGAGACTATGGAGATGCCTCATCCTGTGTCGGCTCACTAGCTCAACATTGTTTTTTTGTAGGTGGATTTGGATGCAATATAGATGCCTCTTGGTGAAGATTTTTGCATTAAGAGGTGAGTATATTTTCAACATGTTAAATATCTACAGGGCTCTTGAAATTATCCTTTTTTTGCCAATTAATTGAGCTCGAATCTTGTCTTTCACTAGTAGCTAAATGGATTCAAATGCCATTGGGTTTGATTCTCTCTATCTTTTTTTGCACGATCCTTCTATAAGTCTCTGATAGTTTTTGGAGAACACTCAATTATAGTCACCCTTCACTTTTTAATAGGAAGACTCATTGGAGTTTGAGATGGGGTTTGGTAATGTCATTGTTTTTGAGAATCTTCTTGTTGTGCCTCCTGAGAAGTTTGATCAATTTGAAGGTTTTTTCATAAGATTTTTGGGATAGGGGTATGTGGATGCTAGTTGATCATTAGACACATAAGACTAAAGTTTATTTTTTAGAGAGTACACCACTCCTTAGGTATGATTTATGGACCTCCATATTGGTGATGAAGGGTGCTCCCCTTAATACCACAAACACATAACAAAAATAGAGAAACAACAACCATATGCAAGAACAAAAAATTGGCTTCTTATTATCTCCACAAATGTGGAATTACAAACTTTTAGAATTACAATATGCAAAGCCACATGGGCATTCCCTTACAATATTCTGTAGGACAAAGCCTCAAATCAATACCCAGATCTACTACCCAGAACTACCCTAGACAACACTATGGGCCTTTTTTATATAGGCATTTTTCCACCGCCCGAGAAGGTTCCAGAAATTTAGCCCTAAGGCCAACCAAACTTAGAATTATTTTATTTTTCAATTTATTACATCAAAGTCAGCTCAAAATAACCTTTGAAACCCGAACAAAAATTTTGAAGGAAAATTATTATTTGCCATTTCAGGTGGCCTGACTTCCGAAGATCATAAGTCATCACCAGTTGACCTGATTAACTATTACAACCCCATTTCGGAAATGCCACGAAGTTCTCTACAGGCTTGACTTGTGCAAGCACTCATCACCCAAATTTTCAACCTCATTTGGGGCCTCTAAAACCTTCAAAACTGAGTTCAAAGTTTCTGTACCTTGCTGCCAATACTAAAAATCTTCAATATCTTCAAAACTAGACTTGATCTAGCCATGAAACTTTGCTGGTAGGCTGATATGACTGAGATGAACCTCCACATGTAAAATTAGAACATTATGAGATCATAACACCAACTTACTAAAAATAGTAAGTTTTCATAAATAGCAGCTTTGCATAAGATAGCCCTTATTGAATACAAAAATAGAAATATTTTTGGGTGATGCAAGATTTCTCTTATACCCAGGATGCTCCTGCATCAGACACCCAAGGTAATTTGAGAAGTGACCCCATCATGTCTTAGGTGTGTAGAGGAAAACCAAGATGGTTAACCTCCTCCTTTGGCAGCCATGATGAATCTTCAACAGTCATCCTTTCCACTTGACCAGATATTTTTCATATGTCATGTTCCTTGTGCTTCTGCCAACATGACTATCCAATATATCCTCAATCTCTTTGGTATCTTAACTAGTTGTTGGAATACTCCACTGTGTTGTTGTGATCTCATCTTCAACACCTCCCTCATGATACTCTGTCAGATCTGAAATGTTAAACACTGGTGAAATATTCAGCTCAGTAGGTAGTTCTACTTCATATGCATTTCCTGAATCATGCTTCTTCAGTATTTTACATGGCCCATACTTCTTCATTTTCAATTTGTTATATGTACCAACTAGAAATTGCTCCTTCCGCAAATGAACCATGACTTCATCTCCAACTTGAAATTCCTTATGCCTCCTTTTCACATCTTCCTTAGCCTTATACTACGCATTCATCTTGGTAATATGCTTCCTCACCTCCTCATGGATGTTCTTCAAGTGTTCTGCAAAATCCTCAGCTTTAGCACTACTTATTTCCCCTTTATCTATCTTTCTCAATTCAGATGCATTTCTTGGACTAATCCCATATACAATCTGGAATGGTGATTTACCAGTGCTCCTGTTGACAAAATTATTATATGCAAATTCTACCTATGGTAAAATCAAATCCCATCCTATTGGCTTATCTCCAACCAAACATCTCAACAAATTTCCCAAACTCCTATTCACCACCTCTGTCTATCCATCAGTCTATGGATGATGTGATGAACTGAACTTCAAATCCATCTTCAACTTCTTCCACAATGTACACTAGAAATATCCAATGAACTTAGTGTCCTGATCTGAAACTATGGTCTTTGGCAAACCATGTAGTCTCACTACTTCTCTGAAAAACAATTCTGCTATATGAACAACATCATTAGTCTTCTTGCAGGGAATAAAATGTGCCATCTTTGAAAATATGTCAACCACCACAAAAATTGAATCATGTCCCCGCTGTGTCCTCGGTAAACCAAGAACAAAGTCCATACTGATATCCTCCTAAGGCTTCTCTGGTACAAGTAATGGCTGATACAACCCTGTATTCTTTTTCACTCCCTTCACCATCTAACATACTTTGCAACTCTATACAAAATTCTTGACATCTTGCTGCAACTATGGCCAATAATAATTTTCACTAACCAAAGCAAAGGTTTTATCTCAACCAAAATGTCCAGCCAATCCTCCGCTATGCTTCTCCTTGATGAGATTCTCCCTCATAGAACTTCATGGAATGCACAACTGACTCCCTCTGAATAGCATATCATCCTGAATGATGAAATCCAACCACTTCATTCTATCTAGAGTAACAGGTTCTTTACAAGCTATCCAAGCTTCACCAAAATCAAGATCCTCTGGATACAAATTCTTGAGTTCCTTGAACCCAACCACTTCAATCTGCATTTCTATCAGCAATACTTGCCTTCTACTAAGAGCATCTGCAACCCTATTAGACTTTCCACTCCTCGGTAGCACTCCTTGGAGTAGGCCATTCAAGGATAGTCTGTACCTTCTCTGGGTCCATTTTTAGACCTTTTGCTGAAACTACAAATCCCAAATACACTAACTCTTTCTTCACAAAACTGCACTTCTTCAAATTAATCAACAATTTCTCATCTCTCAGCTTCTCAAACACCATACGGATATGCATCATATGTTCCTCCAATGTCTTGCTAAAGATCAAAATATCATCTAGGTAAAAAATGACAAACTTACCTAGAAATTATTTCAGAACCTCATTCATGAGCCGCATGAAAGTGCTCGGTGCATTGGTTAGCCCAAAAGGCATGACTAATCACTCATACAATCCTTCCTTTGTCTTGAAGGCAGTCTTCCATTCATCTCCTTCTTTGATCCGAATCTGGTGATATCCACTCTTCAAATCTATCTTTGAGAAATACACAGCTCCACTCAAACAGTCCATAATATCATCCATTCATGGCAATGGAAACCTGTGCTTGATTGTGATCTTGTTTATTGCTTTGGAATCTGTACACATCCTCCATTCTTCATTCTTCTTTGGTGCTAATACCGCTGGTACTGCACAGGGACTCAAACTCTCATGGATCAATCCTTTTTGCAACAAGTCATGTACTTGTCTATTCAATTCCTCACTTTCTATAGGTGTCATTCTGTGTGCTGCCTTATTCAAAAAACTCACTCCTGGGATCAAGTCCATCTGATGACTAATCTTCCTGACTAGTGGTAATCCATCAGACACATTATCAGATATAATATCCTGAAACTCATCCAACAAATCTGCAACTTCTACAGGAACATCTTCTACTTCCTCCTTACTAGCTTTTGGAATTAAAGAAAAACACACATGCTCATGCCTCATACCATCTAGGAACTTTCTTCCATCAACAAAAGTTATTCTTGCACTACCACATACCTTTTCTTCCATGTCATTCAATGGCTTTAGCTTATGTCGCATTCCATCCTTTGTCAGGGAATAGGTATTTGCATGACCATCATGTACAACACATCTGTCAAACTGCCATGGTCTACCCAATAACATATGACATACATCCATAGATATGATATCACATAGTACCTCATCTTGGTACCCTCCAATCTTGAACTTCACTAGGCATTGTTCATTGACCATGACCTTGTGGTCATCCTTTACCCAGGCAATCCGATATGGATGTGGGTGCTTCTATCTCTTGAGCTTCAGCTTTGTCACCATCTCTTCTGACACCAAATTGTCAGTGCTTCCACTATCGATAATCACATCACAACACTTACCCTCACACTTGCACCTGGTGCGAAACAGGATCCTCCTTTGTTCAGGTTCATTCTCAGGACTCAGCGGGACTCTTTTGTTAATCAGTGTTTCTCCTCTTTCAGCATCTTCAGAATGTGATGATCTGGCATCTTCATCTACATGTGCAACTCTGGCCTGGCCTTCATTTCTCCTATCTGTCCTTCCTTGGCATTGTGGACATTCAAATGCCCTATGACATTCTTCTCCACAGTGAAAACATGTTCCATGGAAGCCTCCTCTTCCTGAACCTTGTCCTCTTCCTCTTCCTCTCTGCTCTCTATTGTTCTGAGCTTGGAAGCGATTGGAATTGTTTCCTCTCTAATTTTGACTGCTACTGGCCTCATCCTTCTTTTTCAAATCTTCATTTTGGCCTCCATATGACCATCCACCAAATCGTCTACCACGACCTCTTCCATTTTGTCGGCTCTCAAACTTCTTGTTCAACTTTTCCTCTACTTTTAGGGCAAACTGGTATGCCTCTTCAATACTGTTCATTCGAACCAAATTCAACTCCTCCTGAATGCTTGGCCTCAACCCATTAAGGTATGGAGCAACCTTCTCCTTATCAGCTTCTGCATGGCTTGTTCTGATGAGGATTCGGTAGAACTCCTCTGTATACTCTTGAACAGATCATCCCACTTGCTTAAAACTTTGCATTTTCTTCAATAGGTCAAGCTCATAATCAACAGGGATGAACTATCACTTCAATTTATCCACCATCCGATCCCATCTTGTGATTTTATCTTTCCCTCTTCTATTTCACTCCAATTGAATCTCTTGCCACCAGATCTTCGCATGACCTTTCAGTCTGGCCTTCACAAATTTGACGCTATCAAGATCCTCAGTATCTTCATACTCAAAATATTCTTCACATTCATTAATCCAGTCGATCAACTCCTCTGGGTTAAGATTTCCTGAAAATGCAGGAACCTCAATCTTAGGTCTTTTCCCAATCTTGGAAATGGCTCGAAAAAGTCTTTCTTCCTCCTGGTTCACAACTTCGACTTCTCCTTCTTGATCTTCTTCTTCAACTTCATCCTCATTTTCATCTCTAACATTAAGATTCATTCCTCTACTAATCTCCTCTTGCAATGCTCGCACTTGTCTCTGGAGCGCTCTAACCTCACATGTTACAACACCGCCTCTTCCTCCATGTTCCCTTCATGGAGGCATTTTTGTGATGCGCACTAAAACCCTAACCACGGTCCTGGTGCAAACTACCTCACAGTCGGTGATTTGTTTACACACTCAAGAACTCCTCTGATACCACTTGATGAAGGGTGCTCCCCTTAATACCACAAACACATAACAGAAACAAAGAAACAACAACCATATGCAAGAATAAAAAATTGGCTTCTTATTATCTCCACAAATGTGGAATTACAAACTTTTAGAATTACAATATGCAAAGCCACATGGGCATTCCCTTACAATATTCTATAGGACAAAGCCTCAAATCAATACCTAGATCTACTACCCAGAACTGCCCTAGACAACACTACGGGCCTTCTTTATATAGGCATTTTTCCACCGCCCAAGAAGGTTCCAAAAATTTAGCCCTAAGGCCGACCAAACTTAGAATTATTTTATTTTTCAATTTATTACATCAAATTCAGCTCAAAATAACCTTTGAAACTTGAACAAAAATTTTGAAGGAAAATTATTTTCTGCCATTTCAGGTGGCTTGACTTTTGGAGACCATAAGTCATCACTAGTTGACCTGATTGACTATTATAACCCCATTTTGGAAACGCCATGAAGCGCTCTACAGGCTTGACTTGTGCAAGCACCCGTCACCCAAATTTTTGACTTCATCTAGGGCCTCTAAAGCCTTCAAAACTGAGTTCAAAGTTTTTGTACCTTGCTGCCAATACCAAAAATCTTCAATATCTTCAAAACTAGACCTGATCTAGCCATGAAACTTTGCTGGCAGGCTGATATGACTGAGATGAACATCCACATGTAAAATTAGAACATTCCAAGATCATAACACCAACTTACTAAAAATAGCAAGTTTCCATAAATAGCAGCTCTACATAAGATAGCCCTTATTGAATACAAAAACAAAAATATTTTTGGGTGATGCAAGATTGCTCTTATACCCAGGATGCTCCTGCATTAATTGGTTTGGATTGTTTGTATTGACTCATTTTTAAAATAAACTAGATAGTTTTAAGTTATAATTACCAAACTGGAATTTGAATTCGAACCTTGTGAATTAGGGTAGATTTCAAGTGGGGTTGATTTTTAATTTCTAGCCTAGACTGTTTGATATAGGTATGAATCCTAAATATGATATGATAATATTTGCACTAGATTAATTTTTGATTTCTCCAATCTATTTTATAGGTTCATAAATTATGAGATAATCTAGAATAGCCTTTTTCAGTGACATAAAATACCATGATTTCTAAGATTATTCTTGAGATATTTTGGGAACATGACATGTCGAAAGGAATGTGAGTATTAGACCAAACACGGGTCATGCAGATTTTCATATTAGAATAAGCATGTCATGTAGGAGAAGAATAGGATAGTTGGTTTTCTAATATCCCTTTTGAACTATGTAAGATTAGTCTCAGGGGTAATTAGAAGGGTCCATGTCGTGGTTTTATTTCATTGATGGATTGAACATTGTTGTCTAGTATAGCTACAATTATATTGTTGGTGTTGGAAATTAGTGTTGTATTATTATCTCTATGTTTGGTTGTGCTCATTTCTAATTTATTCCTTGTTTTTGTAGATTTACTTCATGTACTAGCATTTTTTCCAAGGGACCTGAACTTCATTGACCACACTTGAGTGACCTTGGATGGAAAGATTATGTAATACACAATAGGTTTTCAAATCTACATTTCATTTTCAAAGGATACATCAAAATGGAGATTCTTTTTGGAGATCATGTTTCATTTTCATTTTATGTCAAGATTAGGACAGTAACATAAGTTTTTTGAAATATAGTTTTCCTTTTCAAGTATCAGAGGGGAAAGCCCATCATCATTGATCTTGGTTTGTATTTATCAAGAAAAAGTGAAATTGTTTATGCTTCACAGAAACAACAGATGTCATATGCCTACAAGGTTTTTACAGGTTACTTACCATATCCTTAATAATTGTTTTTATGAGAGAGACCGGTTGTACTCAATTTTTGCATCATCGCGTCAGTCCATTCAATCTCCTCTCATAAGATCCTTTCAAGATACATTTTATGTTTTTAAAGGAATAGAGTTTCAATTATATAATTTCTTAAACGTAATTCTTTTTCCTTTTGGGGCCATATTCTATTGCATTTCTTCTATGCTGCTTGTTTGGATTATAAAATATAATAACATATAAAAATATACATTATGTGCACATATAGAAATATACATTATTTGCACAGAATGTGAAAAATTAAAGACAAAACTTAGCTGATAATTGATAATTCAATGTCAATAGTCTAGTTTCAAAGATAAATTTTAAATTAGTTTATTCTAGCACGGTCCACATGTGTAAATCTAATATAAATTATCATGTTTCTCTTAATTGAGAGCATCACTGTTGTCAATTGGTTCTCAGCCACTCCCATAATTTTCTCTTTGCAAATGGTAGTGTGCAGTAGGCTTGTATCTCTAATGCTCAATTGAGACTAAGAAACATTTTTTGTAGATTTCTATTTATTTATAAAAATTAAAATGATATTATTGTTAGATTTATGGTCGATTCCCAGAGATTTTCCCCAAATTTTTTGTGTTCTGGTTTGGGCCGTTGGTTTGGCTTAAGTGCATGTAGAACCAAGTTGAATTCAGAGTCACAAGGAAATACCTTAGATGGAATCAGTCTAGATCAGGATTAGAGCTTGGTTTGGATTGATACAAGGCCTGGTAAAATTATATGGTTACATCGTACTAGTCAAATTATGTGCTTATCACTTAAAATATTAAAATAAATATTTTATTTACTTGAGGATAAATTATTTACTTAGAAAAAGTAATATGGTGTATGTGTGACTGCTATAATGCCTTCATACATATTAAAATAAAACCAAGTGGATGATAAACTTTCACTTTGTCAAGGATTGGTGTTTATCCTTGTTTGAATTAATCTGAAAGAGGTAAATGCACATCTCGTACAATATTAATATTTTTTTTAAATTGCCTTAAAAATATGAATCAAGGACTTTACACTAGAAGTCTCACATTTATATCATTTGATTGTAGCCCCATTAAAATCAATGTTAGATGCAGAGCTTGTAGAGAATATGGGGTGGGTTTCTTTGTGGTCGACATGGGAGGGTTTATGTTTTAATTACTATAAGTTATTTCCTTGCCTCCACGTGGTCCTAGCATTTATTACAAAGCACCACATATGAATATGGTCATTAATCATAAGATTGTCAAAAATTCTCAGTTTCACTTCTTTTTGCTACAAGGTATTTACATTACATTTTAATTCTTTGAATGTTTTGGCTTTAAGAAAATATTTGTGTCGAACTAATGGTACAAGTTAGAAAGCTAACAAAATAGTATTTAGAAAAAAGAATAGCTCTTAAATATAGATTACAAGCATTATAGGTGTTTGGGGGTGTCCTATGTAGAGAAATGGTTGAAACACTTTGTTGGTGAGGCTTCCACCAAGTTTCAAATCCATGCTAGGCCATCGTGCTCACAAGATTTGAGCCTATGCTGGAATGTGTGTCTGAGAATTTAAATTTGTAGACTATTTGGCAACTTAACAGACTTCTTATTTCAGAAAAAAAAAAAAAAAAAGTATTATAGATGTTAAATGAGTCACTCAGAGAGAACAATGTAGAAGAATTTGTCTCTAAAGGTGATTGTAGAGTTATTTATGATCTCATGTAATGAAAAATGTTCTTGTTATTTTTTTCATCGTACATTATTTCATTTATCAAAGAATGAATAGTTTCACAATAGTTTAAATTGCTACATATCAACTCTTAGAGTCAGTTGGATGAGATGTAGTTAAATTTTGATTTCCTCTAAACTACAACCTTATTAGGCTATGCCACCACTCTCTGATCCGTTTTAGACATCTAGTTTATCCTAACAGAAATGATATTTTCTCTATCTATTGGAGATGTTGTGTGGGGTATTCCACTTGACATATCAGACATGTCATATAATAACCAGGTAAGGAATAATTAACCATTGATCTCTTATTTTTTTAACCAAATCAATATCTAGATGAATTCCTTTATGTGTCTCTTAATTCAAAAGTGAACAAAATACATGTAAGTACTAGTGAATGAATTTGTAAACATAATTAAAGATGAGGCATAAGAAATTTTGGTTAGACTACACAAACAATGATTTATATTAAATTTTGGCATGAATTCTCATCCATATTAAGTTTGGAGCATGATCTTTAAAAGGCAAGGAGATTCAATTGGTTTTTTGAATAGAAGAGGGAGTTCTTTATAGAAGTTTGAAAAGGATTAGACATAAGACCAATTTTTGGGAAAAGTTGACTATTTATGTGTTTGTTTTAAATGTTTTTAGAAGTTCAAAGATTATGTTGGATTTAAAATATTCTCTCATTTGTTCAAGATGATGACCACTGAGAAGGTTATTGTGACTTGGTGAATTGGAGATGCAACACAAATTAGTAGAAACATTGTAAATATGTGAGAAGAATATTGTGGCTTTCTAACAAGAGTACAAAACAATTGCATAGAAAAATATTGCAAATATGTGAAACGTGAATTAGAAATATATCAAAAATGTAAAGAGGAGAAACAAAAGACAAAATCTATAAGGTAGGCTAGTTTGAAAACAAAAGTAAGGATGATTGCATGTAAGTTTAGGAAGAGGTAGAACAAGGTGGTAGAATGAACGAAACATGCATGAGAGAGGAGGACATTAGTGTGGGGTGGTTATGAGAGAAATAGAAGAATAGTGGACATAAGCTTATTGGAAAAAACAATATTGTGAAGATTACATTCGAAGATAAAAGTAAATAGGATTACACATTAATAGGTTGAGAATGCTATCTGTGCATTCAAATATCTCTTCAAGGTTAGGAGTGTCAGAGCCCTTATATTAGATGAATATACTATTGGCAAGTGATGTTTTGAGATCACTTTGGATCACTTGAGGGTTGTCATTTATGGAAACACACATGCTATAGTGATCGCATGGAGTAAGTATATGTGTTGGAGACACAGTCATGAAAATGACTAAGTACAGAATTGGATTTACAGTATTCTGCAGTACTGTTTTGGTTAACGAAGGTGATATATGATATATTATGGCTTGCAAACTTAGAGAAAGACAATTTGGGATATTTTTGACCTTTAGTTAAGGTCGCATGTGTTTTGGTATTATTTTTTTATCGGTAAAGTTTTATGAATTATATAGAATTTAAAATTAGATTACAATAGAAATCTAATCAAAACACTTAGCACGCTCCACTTTCATAATTGTGAACATTTCATTTATTCTCAACATTTGGCCTATGTTTGTTCCGTCACATACCAGCCCAAGTTGTTGAAATCCTCCAAAATTTCTATTTTTTCAATGGATGATCTCCTTACCCCAATGTTGGAAATTAAGTCTACCACACCCTTGGCCTCATGCCCCACATGGAAAATTTGTACCTCCAGAATGTTGCTAAGTAAGGACCTTATGCATCTGATGTATTGGTTCAGGTACCACACATCCATTTCCCCCTTCTTGATCTCATTGATAACTAAAAGTGAGCCCCTTCTAAGATAAGTTCCTAAATGTCTAAGCTCTTAGCCATCTGGACTGCTCCAAGTGTCACTTGACATTCTGTTGCATTGTTGGTGCCATCCATCAATTGCATTGCACCCAAAGCCACAATATCTCCCGCCTCATTTCTAGCCACATATCCCACCCCTAAAGGGCCTGGGTTTCCTTTGGATGCTCTGTCGAAGTTGATTTTTATCCAGCTTGGTGGAGGTGGAGTCCATTTCACTGTATTTAGATCACCAAAGGGAGGGTTAACCCGAAAATGCCCATGAACAGGCCTGAATTTAATAAGAGGCTATTTTTTTTGAATCTTGAGGTCCCAGTTGTCAAATGGAATCTTCAACGTGTTCACCTAAGAAATAGCATTCAATACTAACTCTGAAATTGACTTTTCCAATCTCGAGAGGAACTTTCTCGTATCCTCCTCCTTGTCATCAAAGATTCATGTGTTTCGCTCATTCGAAATATTCCACAAGGTTGTAGATAGCAACACTTTCCATATTGACACAAATGTCAATTTTTATCTTGGGCTATGCCAAGCTTCCAGCCAATCTCTAAGCTTATCAGGCAAAGGACCCTTCCAGTCTAATTTATTAAGTGCAAACTTCCATGCAATCTAAGCAAATTCACAAGTCATAAAAATGTGGTCAAGCGTATCTTCTACCTGCCCACAGAGGACACACCCAAAAGGCCCAGCAAAACTAAGCCTCATCAACCTATCCCCTATCAGAATTTTTTTGTTGCCAACCAGCCACATGAAGATGCTCGCTTTGGGCAGACAATGTTTGTGCCAATAGACATTTTTCTCCCATTCAAATTTTTGATATTTTGCCTCTAGAATTGTTTACCCAATCTTCACTGAGTATCTGCCACTTTTGGATCCACACCATTGCAATGCATCTATCTCTCTTGCATATAGAATTTCATAGCTCCTTAGAATCATCTTAAGACATTCCACATCTTCAAGACTCAAACCCAAAAGATCCACATCTTTCCATTGCACTAAAGTGCCTTCCTCAAAAAATTACTGGTCAAACAAATCTGCCACCTTTGATCCCCATGCTTGTGATGTAGCATCAATGATCCTCTGTGGAAAATTTGTAGTGTGCAGTGCCTCATGACCATTTCATGACTCTCTCCAGAAATTTTCCTTTTGACCATCCCCCAATTGCCATGTCAAATGATTTTTTATTAGAGGTCTACAACTTAAAATAAAGTTCTACAGTATTGAGCCCTTTGGGGGATTTGCAATGGTGAGAATCCTTTCTCTGTCTTGGCAGTCTAAATATTTTTTTTGTAATACTTTTACCCATCTTTGTTCTGGGGCACTATACATCTTCCAAATCAGCTTGGCCCCCATAGCTTCATTAATCAGCTTCCAATTCTACATCCCGACCCCCCCCCCTTCCCCCATTGCCTTTTGGAGCACAAAGATTCTCCCAGACAGTCAGCGAGATTTTATCATGGTTATGAGCCCCATTCCAGAGGGACTTTCACATTTGTTGTTGGATCGTCTTGAGGACTTTGAACAAGATTTTGAAGTATGCCATTCAGAAAATTGGCATCGCAGAGATCACAGTTTTTAGCATCAACACTCTTCCTGCCATGGTTAGCCATTTACTTTTCCAACTTGCTAGTTTTGCTAAGTAGCCATCTATCAAACTTTTCCAATGAGTAAATTTGGAGGCTCCAAAAAAGAGAGGCATACCAAGAAACTTACCAAGAAGTTGACCAATGCGTACTCCAAAAAGCTACGCTATCACATTCTGTGTGCCTATTTTAGTGTTGAAGAAAAAAATCTCTGACTTGTCCCAATTTACACATTGCCCTAAAGCGGAGCTGTATGCTGTCCAAATGTTCTTCATGACCTGAGCTTCCTGCATGTTGGCTTGGCAAAAAAGGCAGGTATCATCTGTGAATTGAGAATGTGAGGTTGGTTCTAGACCCCTAGCAATCTTGATGCCTCGCCATTTCCCCACCTCCCTCTTTCATGTGATGGAGCGTCCCAACACTTCCGCCAAGAGAATGAATAAGAAAGGAGAGATTGGATCCCCTTGCCTCAATCCTCAAGATGTGGGAAAGAAACCCTATGGGATACCATTTACCAACACTGATGCTTTGTATGGGGAGATCATACTAGAGATCCACACAACCCATTCAACAGAAAAACCAAATTTTAATAACACTTTGCTGAGAAATACTATGTCCACTCTATCATATGCCTTTTTGATATCTAGTTTCAGAATCATCCTCCTTTTTTTGCATGATTTTTCCAAATGAATTGCCTCATGTGCAACAATGATCCCATCCACAATATTCCTATTTGGCATGAATCCACTTTGTTGCGGTATTGATATCAGTAAGTTACAATAATACGAAGGCATGCAAAGATGGAGGATCAGTGAAATAGGGCATATGAAAAGTTATGATGATTAAGGGAATGCTAGATGGAATGGAGATGTGCTAAGTTAGATGAAGATTTTATATTGCTGACACTTTGGTAATATAAGATCGTCGAATCAGTATTTATCATTTGTATAAGTAATTATTATGTTTTGTACAGTAATTTGAGAGTTGAGTGATGGAAGAATAGATATAAATGAAGAGTGTTTTTGGAACCGATAAGAAAAATATATGTATGATATGTGGATGCAAATGTGGGATATCAGTAATATTTGATTGTAGATGCGAGATCAGAGATTGGTAGAGAGCTATAACTAGAACTATCAAATTATAGAAAATACTTGTAATGTTCATTCTTAAACACTTTTGTAATTGGATTATTGATTGTCAGAGCTGTAAGTTCACCATACCTTTAACAGGGTTTTTCTATAACTTTAACAGGGTTGATATTCCTCTAACAAGGAAATGTACTATGTAATACTCAGCTCCTAATAGGGCTAGATCTCCTAACAAGGATACAATATTTTAGTGCATAGTTGTGGGTACCATCCCCACTGGGGTTTTCCCTTGGCTAGGGTTTCCTTGAAAACAAATAATGGTGTTATAATTTATGTTCTTATGTTATTTTCATTTCAACATTCATATGGTTTATATGCAATTGGTTTAAGTTTGATTTAAAGTGTTGTAATATTGATTCACCCCCCCCCCCCCCCTCTTAGTATTACTTAATCCTAACAATTGGTAATAGAGCTATTGGCCCTTGGAGAGAAAGCCTAATAGCTTAAGGGAGATCAGAATAGATTCAGAAAGTTTACAAGAGAAATTTGAAGCAGCACTTGATGATCTGGACAAAGAAAAAGCTGAGAATGGCGATTTGAAATTCAAATTAAGAAGAGCAGAAGGTTTTATCAAGAAACTAAAGGAACAATTTGAACTTTCAAGAAGTCAGAGATAGGACCTTATGGAAAATATCAAGGAGGATTCAGACAATGATACATCAGACCAAGTAAAGAAGTTGGAGCAAGAAAAGAAACAAATTAATCTTATGATGATTAAAGAGATTCAAAATGAAAAGGATGCAAGATACAAAATTGAAGAAACTCTAAAAGAAGCCAACATACAAATAGGAGAGATGCAAATATAACTTGATCACTACAAGGACAAATGCCTAGAATTGGAGAAGTACAATCAGATCATTAAAGGTGAACTCACTCAACCCAAGTTACACATTGAGAAGCTACACATGAGTAGTGATAAAATTGATGAACAAAGAGAGAGATAGAACCTAAAGGAGACATGACTAGAATTGGATACAATAAAGGAGAATATTCTAAAACTCATGAAGAATCACATGAAGCAAAGACTGAAGATAGATCCACTTTTGAAGAACCTAAAGTTTAGATCAGACCTTTTAGAGGTACATGCTTTGGATGAAACAAACTTGGATATATGAAAAGAGATTGTAGAGGTAAAGGTCCTTTCAAACCCTTTACTGGTTATTGTTATAACTGTTATGCATATGGACATAAGAAAGTAGAATGTAGAAAACATGATCAGTCAAAAAGAGGACAAGATTACATTAGAGAAGAATCAATAGCGAAGATTGCATGCTACAAATGCAATAACCTTGGGCATACTTCAAGGTATTGTAAGCTACAGGTTCATCAAGACAGAAGACCACCTACATGTTTCAAATGCAACAACTTAGGACATATAGCAAAGTTTTGTAGGTATAATGGAATGAACAATAGAAGAGGACCACCACCTATGGTTATAAAGAATAATATTGGTGACAAAACGGTAAAATTATTAATGAATACATAGATGAGTTCAAATATCATTTCAAGAAACCAACAGATGAAGATGATGGGAAGATATGGAAGGTAAAATATTTCAATAAAGAATTGGTTCAGGGAGAGCCAATAGATGCTACTGTGTCTTTGCATGATGTTAACACTGCTACATCGACCTAAAAGGCCGAGCATGGCCTTAGGGGGAGCATTGGATACAGATAATGGATTATATATAGCCCTTGATTGTGTGGAATAATCTCATGTGAGCTCAAATATGGTGTATATAGACATTATGGAGTCTATATCTGTGATTGCAACACTTGGAGATTCATATCCTATGACCGCGAGATTTATGTTTGACTGGATAGTATGTGAAGTTGAGCTAACTGTTGCATTTACTCACCTTGTGATGGATAAAATACCTTGAAGCATATCATTTCTTCACCATTTGATAAGAAACAACCAAGGAGAGCAAAGTTAAGAAGCACATTAGCCACCTAGCAACCACATTGCGTGATCGATTGAAGCACAAGTTCCAGAATTTGGCATATTCAAGGTATTTAGATCATATACTCTATCAGAAGATATGGATGCACCTGTCATATATGAAGTTATTGATAAACCAAGGTATAAGTTCAAGAGACACCCTTTTTAAGTCTTGTGAGGATGATCCGGAAGGAGCATTTTTGCAAACCCCTTACAACGTCCTTCATGTAGAAGACATTAGGGCTTACATTCACTGTAAGTATGAGACCATAGGGGATGCATAAATCTATAGGGAGATAGATGAGATGATAGAGTCTGATGGGAAAATGAAGGAAGAATTCAAACACTTAGAATCTTAATCAATAATAAAACTAACCCTCCTAAATGATTTTTGCGAGACTGAATGGTTCAAAATTATACTAAGCAAAATCCATAATCAGTTCATCTGGATAGGAGAGAAGTCTATAAAGATATGTAGCCAGTTGATTCTTGAGATAACTAGATTAGACAATATTGGAGCCCTCCCCGTGGTAGATAAAAACATCAAGAAACAAGTTGAAACCCTAACTCATTCCAAATGAGGCAAGCAAGTGATGACTATAAATGACATATTTCAACAAGATGTGAGATACGTAGCAATGCTATTAGGGTATAAGCTATACTACAATAGCAGAACTAACTCTATATTAGTAGGGGTAATCATGATGGCTTACAAAATGGTAAAATAAAACACCAGATACAACCTATGTGAGATCCTAGCACAATAATTCTTAGAGAATGTAAAGATTATGAAGAAGGATAAGTTAAAATAATTCAAATTTGGTTCACTCTTGATTCACATGTACATTCATAATGAGCACAAATTTTCCAAAATGCACCATAGAGAATAGAAGGATAGTGTACCTACTAGTATACAAGTATCAGAAAGCTACCAGAGATAGAACAAAGACTAGGTAGATGGTGAATTGTTTGCAATGATTAAGATCCTACAAAGGAAAATGAAGGAAAGATACAAGATTCCTAAGGATTTAGTTGAGAAATACAAGGACACAATCTATTTCATGGTTGAAACTGATTGTGTATGCTTTGAAGTAGTTGAGCCTAGGAAGAAATGGTGCTACCCTATGGGGTATGAGGTCAGTTCTAATTTAATTGTAATGCAGATAGAGCATGTACTGGCATCATAAATTGATACATCTGAAGAGAGATGGGGAACCTACTTGGAAAAGTCAGCAAAGGTCAAAGAGGAATAGGATAAGGGAATAAGGAAGAGGAAAATAGAAAAGATAGTTGATGACATAGCAGCGAAGATAGGAATCAAAAAGGAACAACTGAAGGAAGCAAGGACTAAGATGACAAAAGGGTTTTCTAGCATGGAAATTGAAGCACCTCCTCCTTTTGAAGCAGAAAAGATAGTAAGTCCTACTTCTAATGTAATAGATTTATCAATCACTCATGAGAAGATAGAAAAAGAAGATGTACCTATGAGAACTCCTAGGAGATCGACAAGATCAAATAGACCTATTATCCCTAAGAAATAGAAGCTTGAGGTAGAGACAAAGAGAAAAGAGGACAAGGTGATTGAGAAGAAAGAAGAAAAGACAAAGAAAAAGAAAATAGAGAATTTGTGGAAACCGGACATCAAAATGTTACAGAAAAAGATAATAAGAGATGGAAACTTGAAGACTTTAGAAAGATACTATGAAAGGTATGATTCTGAAAATCAGTCAATGATAGAGGACATAGTAATTGAACACCTACTAATCTATAAAAAGAACCTGCTAGAAATAGAGGGAAGTATACCAAATGAATTATATAGCAAGCTAGAAATTAGAAAATAATTAGCACAATCAGAGGATGAAACAATAAGAAACAAAGCTATTGAAGACATGCTACCTATAGTTTCCATATAGGAAAGGCATAGAATAATTAAGGAACTCAAACCTCTATTAAGAACTAAGGCCAAACTTCTAAAGATAATGGCAATAAAATATGATGAGGTAATTGAAGACACAAAAAATGCATTAGATCAAATCCTTATGAGCATCATGCCTAAGAAGACTTCACCTCCCAAAGCCACCAAGCCTACACCTTTGGGAATGGGAGAAAGTTCCAAGACAACTAAGAAGAGCATAGAAGAAAGTGAAGTGGACAAGCAAATAGACTTCTTTGTTACTAGTGTGTCTATATCACTTGACACCTCACTTGATATAGATGATCCTTTTCAAGGAAATCTAGATAGTGCGATGATAGTAGAAGAGGAAGGATATAAAGAGGAAGAAAAAATAGAAGAAAAATAGGAAGCAAAAGAACAAGAGAAGGAAAAACAACAAGAAGAAGAACAGGAAGAAGAGATAGGAGAAGAAAAAAAAAAGAGGTAAGATTTGAGCTCAAACAAGAACCAAACACCTCCTCCACCCTATTGTTGGAAAGTATGGCCAAACCAGTAAGCACTGATGTGGAAAGTATGGATGAGGATAAACTCATGAGACTATCCTTCATGGCATTTGCTAAGGCAAAAGAGAGGTCAGAACAAAAAGGGGATAAGAAGGTTAAGGTGATCGCTAGGGCAGTAGAAATTATAAATAAAATACTCCCTACACCTATTACATTTCAAGGAAAGGATGATGCAGAGAACTTGAACAT
The DNA here is from genome assembly GCA_027943335.1 of Chamaecyparis obtusa. Classification (NCBI taxonomy): domain Eukaryota; kingdom Viridiplantae; phylum Streptophyta; class Pinopsida; order Cupressales; family Cupressaceae; genus Chamaecyparis; species Chamaecyparis obtusa. The sequence continues at coordinate 2,032,075 of BSBK01006690.1, forward strand.
GGCACTGGACAACTTTGACAACCATTTTGAGTCACTGTTGAAGATCGTAGAGGAAAAGGATGAGAAAAGATACCTAGAAAAGAAGTTGAAGGAATTTTTTTAGTCCATCTCATGTGACTTGGGCATTATGAAAGCAACCACAATTAAGACCAAAAGTTGTGTGGCAAAAGGAAGAAATTTTTATAGCTATTGCATCAATCCCATTAGACACATAAATAACATTGAGGACATCATAGCCAAGGACAAGACTGCATTGGATAACATGATGGACAGTTGTGAGACCTCTTCACAAACTGTGTTAGAAATGGATAAGAAGACATCCAAGATTTTGGACTAAGTAAATGTCTTGGATACAGAGAAAGGGAGAGTAGTGGAAAGATTTGGTTTGATAAAGAGTCTAAACATTCCTAAGCTATCAATTCTTGAAGCTCATCTCACTGAGATGGAAAAGATTGAGAAATCAATGAACTTTGTACTCGCTGAGCTGAAGGTAGCAAAGACAACATCTTATGCACTGAATGGACTGATCCATGTCAGTGAACTACTGATTAAGTCATGGAATGATGAAGTGAAGACCTTGGAAGATTCCTTCCAAGACATTTTGAATCTAGTGAGTAAGCACTAAGTCATAAAAGCTTAAAATTTTGAAGTTTTGTATGTACCTTTTCCATTAATGTCAAAGGGGGAGAAGAAGAGAAGAGAAAAATGAGAAGAGGATAAGAAGTAAAAAAAAGAGAGAAAGAGAAAATTGTAAATTAAAAAAAAAAGGAATATGTATATAAGAAAGAAAAGAAGGAAAAGAGTACAATCAGTATTTTGCACAATTAGTCATTTTTTGCTAAGTGTTCCATCAATGCTAAAGGGAGAGATCATTGGAAAGTGATGTTTTGAGAGAACTTTAGATCACTTGAGAGTTTTCATTTATGGAAACACACATGTTATAGTGATTGCATGTAGTAAGTATATGTGTTGGAGACACAGTCATGAAAATGACTAAGTATAGAATTGGATTTACAGTATACTGCAGTACTGTTTTTGTCAGCAAAGGTGATATATGATATATTATGGCTTGTAAACTTAGAGAAATAAAATTTTGGATATGTATGACCTTTAGTTAAGGTTGCACATGTTTTGGTATTGATACGAGTATGTTACAGTAATATGAAGGCATGCAAAGATGGAGGATCAGTGAAACAGAGCATATGAACAGTCACGATGATTAAGGGAATGCTAGATGGAATAAAGATGTGCTAAGCTAGATGAAGATTTTATATTGCCGACACTTTGATAATATAAGATCACCGACTTAGTATTTATCATTTGTATAAGTAATTATTATGTTTTGTATTGTAATTTGAGATCCGACTGATGGCAGAATAGATATAAATAGAGTGTTTTGTGGAAGCGATAAGAAAAAGATATGTATGAGATGTGGATGTGAATGTGGGATATCAGTAATGGTTGATAAAAGATGTGAGATGAGAGATTGATAGAGAGCTATAACTGGAACTATCAAAGTATAGCAGGTACTTGTAATGTTCACTCTTGAACACTTTTGTAATTGAATTATTGATTGTAAGATCAGTAAGCTCACCATACCTTTAACAAGGTTTTTGTATACCTTTAACAAGGTTGATATTCCTCTAACAAGGAAATTTACTATGTAATACTAATCCCCTAATAGGGCTAGATCTCCTAATAGGGATATAATATTTTAGTGCATAGTTGTGGGTACCATCCCCACCGGGGTTTTCCCTTGGCCAGGGTTTCCTCAAAAAAAAAATAATGGTGTTATGAGTTATGTGTTATATTCTCATGTTCTTTTCATTTCAACAATCATATGGTTTATATGTAATTGGCTTAAGTTTGATTTAAAGTGTTGTAATATTGATTTGCCCCCCCCTCAGTATTAATTAATCCTAACACATACAAAAACTAAGGATATGGTGTGTCTCGCATTTGACAAAATGTTTCTTTGGCCCCCACATCCTTCATTCTTTCTATCCTATCTATCTTGGACTCCCCCAACTTTAACTTGCTCATGTTCAAGTTGTTGATTGCAAGATCTCAAGAAACTCAATCCTTATCTCATGAAATGAAGTAAGATGCAAAATGGACCTTAATTGGCTTGAGCATTTCCTCCCTTTAAATATCTGAATGTATTTTTCATAGTATTCATATAATATATTTCTTAGTAATGTGTCTATAAGTAGCCTCAAATAACTTCCTTTCTTCCTTGCACACAATTCTTGTACCTATGCCTAGCTTCACTAGATAGAAATGCCAACATTCTCATGGTGTCTTTCAAAATCTAGAAATGAAAACTCTTTCTTTTGTGCTTTACAAAATGATCAACAACCCAAGGGAAGTAAGGGCCCCATGTACATGTTTGTCACATTAATGAGGGAGTGTGTCTGATTTCCATCTACCCATCTATGAGAGTGCAACACCTATGTGTCACTCTTGATCATCTCCTCCATCATTAACCTTGGAATAATGAATTTTAAGATGGTGGTTCCCTTTTTTTTGTAGGGAGCCACATATGGTGGACTTGCTTTGCAATGATTTTTTGAAAGCCACATTGAAATGAAGAGATCAAATTATCTGATATGGAATCTCATTGGAAAAAAATCTTTTGTTAATGACATCATTTGTCTCCTCTTTAGCCCCTAGCCATTGAACAAGTTTGTAATTGGTGTTGTTGTTGGACTTCAATTTCTCATGTTTCCACTGCACTCATCTATAGGGTCAAGTATAGGTGTAGAAACATGTGTAGAAGCCCTAAGAAAGTTGTAGATGACGTAGAGATGCTTGCATTATGTTATCTAATAATTTCTTCTCTCTCCTAAATTTTATTGTTTAGTACAAGGCCCAACTTCTTTACTAGATGAATGTAGGTGTACATATATTCCTGTAATGATTCTCT